>JAPVCB010000029.1:275211-376987 GCA_029606185.1 Paecilomyces formosus
ATAAAATGCCCTTGTACGATCCAAGGCATCTCGAGTATGGGATCGTCACCCATAGTGTCAAGTATACTATTTCCCCCGCACGGAAGCTGTCAGGCTCCAGTAGACAACCCCCCGAAGTATCCGAATAATCAACTCTTTCTTGATAGATAAGAGGAAATTAGGCAAATACGCTGATTGAAGTCAAGTGAAGTTACTGGCTAAGGTATTGAATGTCTGGAAACACTGAGGATGCAGATGGACGACGATGCAAAATGAGTTCGGAGCCGCATGGAGCATCGTCTGCACCATAGACTTCTTATTTGCGAACACTGCCAGCCTGGCATTACTATCGTCGTGAGATAGCACACGGGCACCGGCACTTGCTGTGCTTAGTGTCGGCTAGGCGCCTGTTGAGATAGCGGAAGGTCTGCGATTGCCAGATGGCACGATCCGTGGAGGATTCGTACGGAGTAGATGTAAACAAGCTTGTTGCAGGTTTCATTGTAAAATCCCATCATATTCAAATGCCATTGGGCCGTGATACCAATTAAAGATTATTATTATGAAGGATCATGCAAATGATCCATACAGAAGTTGCGAAAGATGAGGCTAGCGAGCATGCGGGGTGATGGTGTATCGTGGACCCATTCTCAGAGACCTTCAAGAGCACTATTTGCGGAGCATGACTCGTTCTTGGTTTCGTGCCTAACTTGGCTTCCTCGCTATGTACACTAAAATTGACCATTCTTGCAGGTCCTTATTTCCTCCCTCGTCACAAGCCTATCATGCCACTGTAATTGTATGTACGGAGTAGATCACATCGATTAGCTACCGAGCAGGACACGCCCAAACAGCCCACCGCCTGTTCCAGACATGTAGATATCTGAAGGACAGAGACGGAGCAGTTATTTATTTCTACAGTGGGGGCCGCACCCCTCGTTCTCTTCCACATCTAGGAAACGAGACTCATAACCATCTCACACGTTAACGCATCATGACTACCACCACCGAGACCATCACACCGGAGCAACTCGCAGAGGCGAAAGCCAACTTCAAGAAGGATGGATTCACCATAATCCCAAATGTGATCTCGACTGAGAAAGCCAAGGATGTGATGGACCGCCTCTGGAAGGCCCGAGACGAGAGCGAGCGTCGAGGTGACCCGACCCATTTGGCATGGCTTGATCCCAACGAGAGCAACGTCCGTGTTTTCTATCTGATGAATTTGGACCCGGTCTTCCTGGAGTTGATTTCACATCCGGTGGCCATTGAGATGGTGAAGGCGGGACTGGGCTCAGATAACTTCCTCATTTCCAACTTCACAGCCAACATCGCGCGACCGGGGTCCAAATCGATGGGTCTCCATTCGGACCTTTCGCTGCAGTGCCCCGCGCCGTGGGACAAGACGTGGGCACTAAATGTCATCTGGTGTATCACCGATATCTACGAAGAAAACGGAGCGACGATGTACATTCCCGGCAGTCATAACTGGAAAACTAGAGAGGACTTGCCAAAAACCCCGGAGGAAGAACAGAAATTATACAAGCCATTTGAAGCCAAGGCAGGCTCCATTGTGGTCATGGACGGGCGTCTCTGGCATAATTCCGGTAGCAACGTTACAAAGGACGTCGACCGTGCTCTCTTATTCGGAGCATACAATGCACCTTTCCTGCGTGGCCAGGTCAACTGGGCCGTGGGTCTCTCGGACGAGGTGAAGGCCACCTTGAGCCCCCAGCTGAAGGAATGGCTGGGAGTTAATCGCGATGGCAACCTTGGAGTGGTGACGGGAGAGAACGACGTCTTTGTAGAGGGCAAGGATGTCCCTCGAGCTTGAGGAGTTGCTGCGATGGGATTGCGGTTCACAGATATGTTCATGAGAGATAGGATTTCAGAAGTTCATAACAATACATACACACCTACAGCCTGCCTCATAAGTCATCCTGTCAAATGGCATCTAGAGATTTGTATACTCCGTATTCCGTACTGAATCAGGTGAATATTAATTGGTTGCAACGGCGGGTATATACTCCGTACAAGGGCCAAAATAGCTATTCTAACCGACCAGCGACGCAAATCATTATTGTTTAAATCACGTTAAGCATCCTTTTGGCACCTGTCAAAAAAGCAGCCAAAAGTAAGAGTGGTAAGCTTGTGCGGCCCGTCTCCGTTAGCCTGTTTGAACGGCATTGCTGGCGTTTCTTCATCCGATTCGGCAGAGTCGAGGCGACAATCCTGTCGATCATTTGCAATTACCCAATAAAACAACTAGTTTCTCGTGAAGAATCAAAAGCCATCAGCGGGAATGGCTGGAACAATCGATTCCACTACTAGGCTGACGAAGTTGTCGGAGATTTGCGATCCGCCAAGTAATTAGGTCTGTCAACTTCTCCGCAAGCCGCTTCGATTTGATGCAGATTACAACCTTAAGGGCCTTAAAGCAGCTGCTAACACGTTAGTTCTGACACGGTTCTTGCACCGTCTCCGTGCTTGACATCCTCCGGGCCTCTTCCGGGGAGAAAAATCGAGAAACTATCTTAACTAGCAGCCTATTAGTCGCTCGTCGCTTATATCGCTTCGTACTCTGGAACATCCTAATTGAGTCGGTAGTAATAGTAGCTAACAGCCGATAGGAGACTACCACTAACCGGGTCCAGTCATACATAATGCTTCTACGGCGCTCATAGAAAAATGAAAGGCCCTCCTCTGTCTGTCGACATCCTCTATATCATATACTAGCAAATGGCAAAGTAATGTCTAAGTGGTTAGTGGAGGTCGATTTCCTACAAGGGAGGGGGCAAAGATGGAAATAGTCTGGGCACCCAAACTAAAATGTCTGGTCCTGTCTCTGGTGGGTACTATAACTGTAGCGTTGAATAGACGAAACCAGGTCTCCCCTGTCATGCATACTTAGGGCCTCATCCGGGTGTCTCTTGGTGACTCGGCTCGGACATTTTGTAGTGGTAGTTGGGACCGTCTTGTGATTTATTCTATTAGTTTGCATTCTTCAGATTTCTCAGCTACCAGAATTCCATGGCCCTGTCATATTAGCTAGTTAGACAGTTAGAATGCTTAGCTAACATCCAGGAGATTGTCGCAACGAAGAGTTTTCCAGAAGCTCCTGCCATTTGATTCTCAAGTGAGATCAATCATCATAGATGCCAGAATACTCCGTAGAGAGCAGAGAAACCCATCTCGTGCGTCTGGACGTGTAGATCTATAACGATTTATGCGAATGATCGAATAACTGGTGCTATTTCCGCTGGCCACATTCGACTGATCTCTACGGAGTAGTATCAGGGCCAGGTAGTCCACAGTGTTCCCGTGCGCACCATCGTAGCACAGACAATAACTATTGCCATCAGGATATCTGGGCCAAAGGCTAAGTCTACCGTTGAAGGTCTAGGGAAAACGGCATCAATCCTTCCATCCCGATTAAATTAGACTGCCATTTCCCTACGGGGGGCTCCCTGGGCGCATAAGGCGGTCAGATAATTATAGCTAAACTGAGCTCACAAATCTAGCGATGCCTGAATGACTTACTCGTAACCTGAGGCGATCTTATTCCTCCATGTTTCACACCCTAGTTTGCTCCCTTTCTACTGCTCTTGGGAAGAAGTAGACTATCCACAGTATATAGTCCTCTGACAACAACCATGCGAGACGCACTGCGGTGCTTGTCTTTCTCATCGATACCCACATCAGCTACGTGAATCTGCGATTGACAGCAGCTGGCGTCATCATAGCAAGATGGGTCTTAAACAAGATATGCAGCCCGCCGCATGGGGCGTCTCGATACCATTTATCGTGCTCACGGGGACTACATGTCTGCTCCGATTCTACTCTCGTATCTATATCTCCAAGTCTTTCGGTCCGGATGACTGGTTTATGGTCGCTGCGTCGGTGGGTGTTGTGTCTCTTTCCCTCTCTTTCCACCATCAGGTCTGACTGAATTCTCTGTCTAGATATCATGGATTGTTACGGAAGGGATCTTGTGTCAGATGATCGTAGATGGCGGAGGAAGGTAAGTAAATAGAACCAACAGAGAAATACAAAGAACAACAGGCTGATTACCGCCTCTTGATCTTCAGAGTTGATGCCCCGGCAGAAAACATTTTAATGATCACTACTGTGGGTACCTTGTTCCTACTCACAGGGCCAAAAGCGTCCTAACGAACTTGTAACTAATGAAACGAAAACAGCTGCTATTCGTCATTGAATTCATCTACATCCTGACCCAATGGCTGATTAAGATGTCGTTCTTGACATTTTATCTGCGAGTCCTGGATGGCACACCTGCATACCGTCTGATGGTGTTCATTGCCATGGGATTCACTGCCGTCCAAACAATTGCCGTGTGGCTATTTTACGGATTGCAGTGTATTCCCCTGGGCACGTTCTTCAATCCGGCTGCATATCCAGAAGGGCACTGCGTCCCGACTCCACTGACATTATATATCCCCGCTAGTCTGGTAAGTGACGATCTCTAATCTCTATCCCACATACGGCAGCATCATCCCTACAGAGACTGACATGATCAGAACGTCTTAACGGATCTCATGATATACGTCCTACCGATCTACCCCCTGTGGTCTCTCCAGATGACCACGAGACGTCGCCTCGGCCTGATCTTCTGTTTCACCATCGGCGGCGGCACCATCATCGTGTCTGTCCTGCGATTCATCGTCCTCGTGCAACTCGCCAGTGGTTCAAGAACAACATACGTCTACGGATCCGTGGCCATCGTGACAACAATTGAGCTCGGCACGGCCATTATTACCGCTAACATGCCGTCAATGCGCTCAATCTACAAGGAACATATAATGCGGACGCAGGATAAGAGCAACAGCGATGGAAAACAATCCCGCTACGAGCTCGGAACAGTCTCGCAGGCGAAGACGCGCCGCACACCTATGAAGAACAGTGTGGTCAAGTCGCAGACAGAGAACGAATCCGAGGAAGAGTTGTGCAAGAGCGGAGAGATCATGGTTACTTCACAGTTTAATGTGTCAAGTAGTCAGAACAGCAGACCGGAGAACCGATTGCCGCCTTCATACTACAAGTTCACATCTGAGACTCCTGTGACAGAGGCAGATGTGGCTCCTTGACCGGCTCTCGGTGGATGGCAGATTGTGATGATTACTTATGCAGCGTATTGAATAGCCTTTCAGTCGAGCGTTCAGAAATAATTATACGAGTATGAGTGAGATACTGTTATGAGCACATTCCATGAAGTAATGTTAGATTAAAATTAATGTGTCGCGCTGATGTTGGATTGAATATACTTGCGAAATCCTAACCTAAAGGCGACTATGAAATATTAACAGATAAAAAGATACATTTCAATAATAATACAGTCTTTTATTTCATTGGCTATTTGCTAACTACGTACATGAGTTGTGGTAGACAGGAAGGTGACATCAGACATGGGAGAAGAAAAGAAAACCTCAGCACCACATTATGCTATTATGCTACATTAGTAGACAACTCCAGACTCGTGACATTATTTTCATGGAAAGCGATATTAGACACCATCGAAAAGGAAAGATATGTTCCTCGGATAGAGAAAATGCTGACGATGTGAGACGTGAGTCTTCACAGAGACTAGTTCTCGTTGGTCTCGGATGAGGAAGCCTGGGCCTGGGCCTGGGCCTGGACGCTAGGACGAGCTGTAGAAAGGCGAATTGGAAGTGAGGCCCGGATGAGAGACTGCCCAGGGCGGATAGTAGCATTCATTTGGTTTTGTGCTCCCGACGAGGTACGGCGATGGGGGTAAGACTGAGATGTTGGCTGACGTAGAGACGGTGCGGAGGGAGAAGAAATCACACTGGGACGACGGCCTCCGGCGCTGGCGTCGGCTGAGCGCAACGAAAGAAGAGAGCGCGAGAGACGTTTGTTGTCCTCCTTGAGCTTTTTGTTCTTCTCACCGATCACCTCGTCTTGAGAGCGAAGAAAAGCGTTGTCGACCTCGAGGCCATGGCGGGTGATACGGTTCCATTCGTTCACTTTCTTGATTAACTCCACGCCAAGCTCTCCACAGTCTTCCATCAGTTCAATGAACTGTCTGTGGTGGAGCAAATCCTCGATCTTATTGACCATGGGGATGAGGACAGAATCGTGCAGATCTTCGTAATTGCCTGTCTTGCGCTCGTAGATTTCTCTCACACAGAGCAGGAAGCTCTCAGTGTGCCAATTGACAGCACACCAGTGCTCGAAGCGCGTATGAGCCAGGACACGAAGAGTGCTGACCATGTACTTGTCCGCTATGGCATACACTTTGAGAGAATCAGGGATGCGGACCGGTTTATCAGCCTTGCTCTCACCAGAGAAGAGACGAACTCTCTCGCTTCTCTGTTCGTGAGGAGGAATGTGCGGAGGGGCATCCTTATCATCAAAAGTATGATGATAAAAGTAGTGGATGAGGTAGTCCACAATTTCCGGCTCGTCATCGCTCAATGTGATGACACCAGTTTCTGCCTCCTATATAACTTATCAGTTTCATCTTATTCTTATTCTGAAGGAGAGCTCCGATATATAGCTGCTGCCATCATGTAGGGAGGTACATACGGTGAATCTGCCATTGACAGCGGCATCTAGCATATCTGACTGGGAACAGACGATGGCCTTGTGGACCTTCCACTCACGATCCTTGCAGCGGATAGTGAAATCAGAATAGCTCCCATCGTCGAGAAGCTTGCCCAGCAACCCGTGGAAGAAGCAGTAGTTCATATGAAGCATTGCTCCTTTAGGCAGCTTGGGCTCTTGGAAAAAGGTACGTCTGGGAGCAGGCTTCTTGGGTCTGGGGTTGTCAGGGTCCGACCAGTCCGAGTCCGAGTCCATGTCTGTCTGATGAGTGATCAAGAAGGTTCGTCAGACGTATTTGAGTTTATGGATTCAGATAGAAGCCGATGAGCTTGCTGCTGATCTAGATGTAGATGCTGAAGTTTAAAAGAGAGCTGAGGAGTGTGGGACGGGAAAGAGAAAGATGACACGAGCTTTGTTGACAGAAATGGCAAGAGAAAATATTTGATCAAGTCTCAGGATTGTAATCAGATCTCTGGAGCTCTGGACAAATGTTGCCTCTCCCAATATCTCCTGCGGACCTCGTTTCCGGAGAGGAACTGGTTCGGAGATGAAGAACCTCGGGATGAAAAGGTGTCCGGACTCACGGAGAAGGAAGGAGGAGAAAAAAATAAAAAGAGAGGATGCTCTCCTGAAGCCCTTCAAAGTCCAGAAGAGTGCAATTGTGTTGAGAGGTTCGTTTACCTGGCGATATTCGACGTCACCTAGAAACGCAACCTAACCGCCGAAAACAGTAAGTAGCGGAACCCCCGGGCCCGTAATTATTATGGCGGCTGGACTGTGAAAACAAACGACAGTGAAAAAGGCGAAGACACTATATTATTTCTTTGTTTGATGATAAACAATTGTTCCTATCTGAACATACAGAAAGAAGTACATGCAGAGAGCAATCTTTGCCGACGAGGGGCTCTTCATGTGGGAGCAACGTGGTTATGGTCCGATTTGGTTGGAACCAACAAAGTATATCCGCATTTGGATAAAGGCACACCCGTTGATAGTGGCTCAGCATATTTGCTGTTTTAGGAAAGACATCTGACTGTGTCATATTTTGATTCACAGGTGATGAGCTCCAATTTATGAAATTAGTTGGATCTGAATATCGTCTTGATGTCGCGTGCTGGTATATCCGTTGGTCACATTCCTCGCGGGATAGTTTCGGGGATGAGAAGTCTAGTACAACAAGCCGGGCTGTTTGCATCTTCAAAATGCCCTAATCGACTCTCATCATACATAATTGCTTGTAAGCTTGCTCATCCGTTCGATAAATGACGAGTTATCGCTCAGAGACGAGATGAACACCATATACAAGATCAATCCTTTTTATAGTGTATTCTAGTCTCATACTACACGAGTCATTTCCACATGGTGCACACAAATGATTAAGACTAGGCACTCGTCTCCTCACAGTCAGAACCAGAAAGCGAATCCGAATGTCAGCTTCAGGTATCACTAAAGAACAAAGAGCCAACTCCAACCTGCCTTCGAGGGAAGATCAACAAACAGACATATCCATGAGCCGTAAAGCGTCGTCAGGAAAAGATTATGAACAAGATGGAGGAAAGGCTAAGACTACAGATCATTTGTATCATGGCAGAGACAAAAAAAGTACAACATGGATCGATCACTTTCGAAGCGACCAGTCATAATCTTCGTCCAGGATGTCTTCAATCGTAACTGAATCCTCCACCGCAGCTTGGGTGTCAGAGTCGGGCATTTCCGCAGGATGAGCATTGGCCTGGGGAGCGTTGTCGACATGGCCATCGGAGGGCTCAGAAGAAGCCCGCGTGCCTTCTGAAAATTCAAACTCCGTCTCCCAATCCGTTATGGTGAAATCTCCAGAGAGGAGAAACTTGCCGAACAGGAGAATCCCGTGGAAGGTCTCTTTACCCGTAGGAATGATGTTTGATGGTGGTAAGAGGAACCCATAACTGCCTTTATCTCGTAGTTTAATCTGATACGAGTAGCGTGCATGAAGCTGATGATAGAACCAATCCAGTGCGCTTCCTCCAGCAGTATCAATATAGGGATTTACTGCTCCATTCTGTTTCCACTGGCCAGAGATAACGTTCCCTTCGCAGGCGGACGTGACCTCGTAAGTTTCACGGTTGGTAAGGCGGATTGCCTTCGCAATACCCATAGCCAATTCTTCCAAATTCTCAAGAGTTGGCGGGACAGACGTGCACGAATATGCATAAGGATAAAGGATTTGCTGCGAGTAGGAATGTAAGTCGAGGAAGCCAGTCATTTCGAAATTGTTGTTCTCGGTCTCGTTTCTAGCCCATTCCGCAAAACTGCGGGATTCTACGGCTTCAAATGGACCATCACCAGCATAGAGCTCCGAGCAGGGATTTGAACGTGTCGCGTCTCCATTCCATTCAAAGTCCCAGGCGCGGTCGATGTCAATTCCACGACAGAAATGCAGACTGGTTTGCTGTCTGTTTTTCCGCCAGAGCCGATCTGCCTCCCAAGTGTAGACATACCCATCTGGATTCAGTGTTGGCACGAAAACCCAGTCGAATTCCTCGAGCAATTTGGTAATCCGCTTGGATTTGCCGTAGCCAGTAATTAGCCTGTAGGCCACATATGTGACGGTCGAAGTACTGATCCATTCACGGGCATGGGTGCCACCGGTGATCACGATCATCTTCCGCTTATCAGAGTCTCCTTCCGGCTTGCTGGGACGCACACCAATGCGGAGAGCTGGAATATCACGACCTTCATACGACGTTCCCACACTGGTCATACGGACATGCGTGCTAAACATTGACGCCATAAGTCGCATCCACGGAACGATAACAGACAGCGGCTGGTAATCGCGGAAGAACAGATCAGAGATCTCGGGTGATTGTTGCATGGAAGGGCTAAAGACTGGCTGGTCGCCCAGACTGGTGCGTCGCGAGGATGGATAGGAGTTATAGATCATCTCCGCCAGGTCTTCAATCAACAACGAGTGAGCCTTTTGTAGTGACTTCGGCAAGAGACCAAGCAATGGGGGGATCTGAACAGTAAAGAAGTTGTTAGTCGAGACACGCTTTCTGAGAGTCACCTCCCACTAACCATTTCCTGTGCCAGCCGGATGTCGACAAACTCATCTGTGGCCGTCCACACATCGAGAAAGAGGATATTGGTAGCCTCTGCTAATGCTTCTGCCTCTCGCGGACTGCTGATTTGGAAACGAAGGACGACATCGCTTCCGTATCGTGCGAGGGTCTTTGCCGGTGGAGCATGGCCGTACGTCAGGTCCTTGGAGGACGAAGTCCGCGACTGCTTCCGCGGGATACCCCATATAGTCTCAATGACTGCATCTCGCACACGAGTCCAGGGTCGCCGGCGATCCTGAGACTGCGCAAGCAATTGCACCGGTTCGAGAGGAGGGGGAGGAGTGATGCTGGAGCCGGCGGGCACAGCAGGCACCAGGACGGCGAGCAGCAGCCCACAGAGGAAGAGGAGAAGACAATGAAGCCTATGCATCTTGTGCTATCACGGCATCGTCCCGCAGACGCGGATACGAGGGTCTGTCACGCAGCTGGGATGGAATGCTGCGCTGGAGGAGGTTGATACTATTACCGACTAACGACCTGATTCAAGCCGGGCATCGATCGCACGTCGGAAGCCAAGAGGCTCCGATGACGATAAGGCCGAGGGCTGCACAGAAAAACCCACAACGACGACGACGGAGGAACAGCCTAAAAGCCCCGGCGACGCGGCTCGACCATGAATCTCCAGCTTTCAGTCGGCAAGTCGATCCACTGCGACCTGTCGTGGACCTGTGGCGCCTTCGAGATCTTCTAGGCGTTGCTGTTAGTGCGAGGCCTCGAGCACGCAGCATCCGACGGTCACAACTGGGGCGAGACGTGCGGTTTGCGGTCTCTGACCAGGCAGAACTATTCTGATTCTAATGCTGATCTGGGTCTAGATAGTCTATTCTTTTGTCGCAGCGCTTCAGCAGTCCATTCCCTTGTGTCTACCATATTTGCGTGCATCCGACTCAGGGGAGACCATTCGCCTTCCATTTGCCTTGCATGGCCTGGCTACTAGCTAGGCTCACGATTCTTGCGAGATGTGAGATCCAAAAGGATAACGGGAAGACCGACTTAAGTGTGTTTCAACGCAGGATAGCCCTTGCGTTCAGTCGCCACCGTACGGGGCCCTTCCGGATAAACCTCGACCACTGCGGTTTTATCCAGCGTTCTCCTAGTTATTCTCCGATTGTTATGCAGCAAAGAAAGGATCCCGGGCGCTTCCTCCAATAATACTAGGAAGGACCATCAACTCAATTGGACGTTTTCGATGCCGTCCTGATTATGGTAAGTACCATATTCCGCGCTGGAGCCCCCGAGACCCCGTAACAGTGTGTTCTAGGCGTGGAGATGGAGCCTGTAGACAATCGGTTTGTTGATGCTTTTTGGATCATACCATTACCACCGCCATTGCTGCATATCAATTGTGCGTGCAGGAAGACCGTCGATTGGTTCTCTAGAGTATGTATAACTACATGTACGTACATACATGCATGTTAGCTATTTTCACCTCGGGACAGAGTAGATACAAATAGCTTGCAACAATGATCTGCCACTTGGTCTGCCAGCGATCGGCATCCATGGTTCAGGGATGGAAGAAGACGCTGGTCGAATCGGCCATCGTAGGAAAGCTGTCGAGTGAGGATCGTTACCTGCCAGCGTAACCCACACGCGTCACGGAGGACCCTCGATTCCTCGTTCGATGCTCTCGCTCGCCAGGCAATTCATTCATCGCTAGATAATAATCCCCAAGATCATTCTCAGCCCGGCACGTGGTGGAACACCGTTGGGGACTAGAGAGACTGTTCTCGCTGTCCCGCTCGCGCTCAATCCAGTTTAACTTGCAGCGTGCTTGGCGTCGTCGTACGCTGGGCTCGAACATCCCCCTCAAAACACCCCAGACCAGACCAGACAGAGCGAGAGAAGAGACGTCCTCCCTGTCAGCTTATCCTGCTCCCCCCTCGACGTCAGCTGTGTTTCTTCCTCAGCCCTATCACCGCCGTCCGTCAATTGTCGCTGCGCCTGGCGGTTCCCTTTTCCAGCCTGGTCCCGCGGGGTTTCCTTCCAATGATCCATCAGTGACCGGTCTGCGATGTAAGAGTCGCTTTCGTCTCCGCCGCTCGCTTCTCTGCACAAACACCTTTTCCATCCCGACCATTCGTCTCCATCCTTCTGTCCTCCTGTCGTGCCCTAGGAGAGTCGATACGTGTGTGCGTCGAGTCCACCAGCCCCGGGGGAAGTGAAACCGCATAGCACCGCAGTTCATCGCGAGTCCCCGAGCCCAAACAATCCGTTCGCGATGCCATCGGGTTGGTAGCGGTACGACCAGCAACCAAGTCTTTACAATTTGGGTCGAACGAGGACTGCTGCACCGAATCTGATCTGCTCTGCTCTTGGAAAAGCACCCTGGCGAGGATCCATGGGACTATCGTCCATTCAGGGGAGGAGGAGTGTATAATTCCGCCAGACCTCCGCCGTGAATCATGTATTGGAAGGCTCTCCGGTTAGGTGCTGATGCCAACGACTCCAAACGGCTAAGCACCATCCACCAGAGTCCCCAGTCTCGCCATAGTGAACATATCCCACGCCCCAACCTATCTACGTCCGAGCTGCCTCCTAGGCGCTCAGAATCGACTCCCCGCGGCCCCAAGGAGAGTGACGACAATGAGCTGCGGCCAGTGACCCCTGAGCCGGGTAATCAGAATGGCCACAATACAGTGGATGGTGAAAAGGCGCCTCTGTCCCCTGCTGCGAGCCAGGGGCCGCGGAGAAACCGCTTCAGCTTGATGAGGTTCCGTCATGCATCTGATCCACAATTATCCGCTTCTTATACTCGTGCAGGCGAAGATGTGCCTCCAGTCCCTCCCATGCCACGTAAGTTTTCATGGTCTACACTGCCCAGAACATTCTCCGCATTCCTGGGAGACTGATTGCTGACGCTCTACTGCCGACAATAGCCCCTACGATTATCACGACAGCGCCTACGACCCATACCATTGAACAGCCGACAAAGCGGAAAACCAAGATCAAACTACTCCCTCGATCCAAGAAAGCTTCTCTGGAGGACCTAGCTCTCAAGGCAAACGAGGGGAACCTTGCCCGCAATTCCAGGCCGGTGAACTCGCTGAGGGGATCGACGGACTCCCAGATAGGCAATTCAGGCCTTGGAACATCTGGCACTAGCGGAGAAGAACCAGGTCGATTATCGATAACATCTTTGCGGAGTGGAGGTCGCGGTCACGCTACTGATTCAAATCGCTCTTCAACAGTTCAGGATCCAAGGTTTTCCGAATCCTCACAGTCAGAGGCAAGTTCTGGGGAGCATAGAGTCTATCGTCCCGGCTCGCGGAACGATGATCAGAATACGTCCGCTGCTAGCAAATTGTTCCGTCTGCCGCGCATGAAAAAGTCCCGTGGCCCCCTTTTCCCTCTGCCTATGAAGATGAATCCTGCAGATTCATCCCAGCCGCGATCAAGCAATGGATCAGACAACGGCAAACTATCACAGCAGGCATCCAGGAAGCAAGACGCTACAGATATCGTCCAAAAAGGCGCCGGTTCGATCCCTCCTCCTCAGGACCAACTTACCCCCCTTCCTTCTCCCAGCCACTCAGCTGTAGGGCTGTCATCCCCGCGGTCGGGGGCGCCGCCTCTACTCAGGAATGACTCGACGACGTCTGCACACTCCGCCCAATCTGCATCGTCCTTAAAAGGCCAGAAAAGCCGTCACCGTCGAGGTAGATCGTCTACGTTGGGTTCCCTGGTAGACGAGCAACGCCAACCTCCCGCGAACCTTCCCTCGTCAGGTCGGACTTCAACATCCACCACTGGCCGGAAAAGCTTCGGAGACCTATTCAATTTGTCTCAGCGTCTGAGGCAGAATTCAGAACCCCCTCTTCCTAACAGCAGCTCGCCAGCCACGCCCACATCATATTCCAAACCTGGGTCATTCTGCTTTACGCGCGATGTTGCCAACTGTCCGGAACGAGAAGACGGCGATACACCTGCTACTTACCTCTCTCGATTGGAAGACGCAGTGCGCAGAGGTGCGATAGCTGGTATTCTCTCACAATCTGGCGATGATTTCTACAAGACTGCACTGCGCCGGTATATGCGGAGCTTTGCATTTTTCGGCGATCCGATTGATATGGCTTTGCGTAAGCTTCTGATGGAAGTGGAATTACCAAAGGAAACGCAACAGATCGACAGAGTGCTTCAGGGATTTGCTGACAGATATCATGAGTGCAATCCCGGCATATTTGCATCAACAGGTAAGACATCGGCCCGTTATCAATTGGACAACACTGACTGATTACCTCGCTCACAGATCAAGCCTACTTCATTGCCTTCTCGATTCTGATACTGCACACTGATGTTTTCAACAAAAACAATAAACGCAAAATGCAGAAGCACGATTACGTTCGGAATACCCGTGGCGAAGGTGTGGCGGATGAGATTTTGGAGTGCTTCTATGATAATATCGCCTATACGCCTTTCATTCATGTCGAGGATGAACTCAACCTCAATGGACGCCACCTAAACAAGCCTCGAAGAGGTCTGCTCAAGACCGCCAGTACCGATCACCTGTCGCGTGTTTCTAGAGAACCTGTGGACCCATATGCGCTTATCCTTGAAGGAAAGCTGGATACTCTGAGGCCGACGTTGAAAGATGTAATGAATTTGGATGATACATACAGCTGTACAGGGTCCAGTGGCCCACCAAATATGGACGACCTACATGAAGCGTTCTCCAAATCTGCTGTTCTGCAAATCGTGTCAGCTCGATCACGTCCAGATGCCTTCATGACACCGTCAAGTATCGATAACCCAGCAGATTCTCACCCTGGTCTTGTCGACATCAAGGTAGCGAAAGTTGGCCTTCTTTGGCGGAAGGATCCCAAAAAGAAGAAGACAAGATCGCCTTGGCAAGAATGGGGTGCCCTTCTGACTTTCTCCCAGCTTTACTTCTTCAAAGATGTCAATTGGGCGAAATCACTGATATCCCAATACGACGCACAGCAAGCGGAGGGACGTCGCCGACCCGTTGTTTTCACGCCCCCTCTAGTTGACTTCAAACCCGATGGAATAATGTCTACAGATGACGCTGTGGCTTTGTTGGATTCGAGCTATAAGAAGCATAAGCACGCATTTCTTCTCGTCCGGCACAACGCCCTTGAGGAGACGTTTCTAGCAAATAGCGAAGCAGACATGAATGATTGGCTTGCGAAGCTTAATTACGCTGCGGCTTTGAGGACAACTGGCGTGCGAATGAAAGGAATAACTGGCACCAGTTACGAAGGCCAACGTCGTAGAGTCGGTCGTATGGGATCAGTCGCATCAGGCACCTCGGTTCAGTCTGCTGAGCTTGCAGCGACACCTGAGTCAACTGCTCGTGCACATCTTGCGGAGGAGGTTTCGGCAGCACGCAAGCAGCTGATCTCTCAAAGAATCCGTGAAGCTAATGAGAAACTATTCATTTGTCAGAGACAGCTGGATGATCTTCTCAGAAATGCTAGACACTTGCAGGTGTTAACACCAGTCCATAACAGGGCAAGAGAGCATGTCATCCTGGCCGCAGGACGTATGGCCGCCAAGCTCAAATGGATGAGGCTGGACATTTGGCGCACTAGGTGCTACAGAGAACTTCTCGTCCTCGACTTGGGTGAGGAGGAGAAGGACTATTTCGGATCGTGGGGGAAGTTGGAACTTACGCCTGTGGCTGATGCGACAGCAGCGTCCGAGAGTCAACAGTCCGCAGCAAAAAGTCCGACTATCGTCCCCGATTCCCCAAAGACGGATACACATACGATCATGTCACCATCCTCAGAGAGACCTCCGACACCGGACAATCTATCTTCGGCGGCCTCAAAAGATATGCGCAGAGCGAGTGTTGGCACATCTGTCGTCTCGACCGAGCGAATCCCCGTCAACAGACAATCTTCGGTATCGGGTGCTAGAGATGGAGTCTCCTTACGCGGTTCTATGACGGGGAAGCTTAAGCGTGAATCTTCTGTCCAGAGTGGCGGTAGCAGGACAGACGCTAGTATGGACGGGGAGGAACGCATCCTGAAAGAAGCTGGTCTTCTTCCGGTGGACAGCGCCAGTAGCATGCCTGACAACCAGACTTTGGCCAGTGATGCAGGAACGGACAAAAAAGATGGATCTATAGGTACAGCTTCCGGCGAGCAACGTGGGCGCACCCATCGCAGCCTACATCGTACCCTTAGAGACTCTCACCATGGCTCACAGCATCAACGGGGCAAGAAAGGACGGGAATCCACCTCCTCTATTCCGGCTGCTGATGAGGGTAACTCTAAAGTAGAGAGTGAGGGGCTTTCTAGGAAAGAACCCAGATTCACTGTCCATGGAAAGAAAGCCTCTGTTGTTACTTTTGGCTCCGAGTGGCAGAATATGTCCCCAGAGGAACGATTGAAACTGCGAAAGCCACCGCCTGCGGATGAGTCGAGGGCCAGCGATCTACCGCTTACAGATGGTACAGAATCGATCTTTGCCGGGTCCATGAATGGCGGACGACCTAACTCTCTGCGGAGTGCAAGTACCACGACTGCCAGAAGCTTCCGCATCCATGAGGAGTCCTCGAAGGACATCCCAGCGCTTCCTCCTCTTGGTGAACTGAAGAAGAAAATCTCCACAACTTCCGACGAAGAAACAAAAACAAAGGATTCCGCCTCTGTGGAAGCCGTGTCCCCGCTGTCTCCGACCCCAGAGACCAATGAGCGCAATACGCTGTTGAAGACAGAAAGTAACGCCTTACCGAGAGAAGAAACGCCAGTCGATCAAAATATTTCTCAGGACAAGTTGTCGCCTAGCCCGCATCACCAGGCCGTGAGTGCATAATGTACTTTGCGCGTCTTCCACATCTATCCACCTGCTTTTCTGTCTTCCACTACGCCATCCCCTCTGAAACCTGCAATCTGTTACGCTGATACCCAATATTATCTGTTTAATTTTCTTATGTTCTTTTCTTGATCACGCCGACTTACTCTGGGCGTGGTTGATCTCTCGCTTTTCATTGTACCTTTTTCTTTTACGAGGATACCCGAGTTTAGGCTAGGGCACACCATCCACATCTATTGGGCTGCTAACACCGACTCTTAATCGCATTTTCTTTCCTTATCCATGGATCCTCCATGCTTCGTGCCTTACGGGTCTAACCTGTTGTGGGATCCTAACGCTGGGAGATCAAAAGTGTACATTACATCAAATCAGACACGTACGCCTCCGTTCGAGTGCCGGTCATCTTTTTTTCCTTTTATCTATCACCTTGTTTCTTTTTGTTTGTACAGACTTGATTTCCCAAGGCAAGGAGTGCTTCATGATTGCGTCCGTAAGGGAAGAGTGGACTTAACGAAAAGCGAAAGATTTCACCTCATGGCTTCTGCTAGGGTGCCCTTATCTATTCTGAGAATGCCGTGTTCGCAAGAACATCAAATAAATACCAAATAATTTTCTGTGAACTTTCGGGGTCTGCCTTAGTGTGCTCATCCTTCCGTAGTCTGGAGAATAATAATGCTTCTGCCTAGGTTAATTGCTAGTAACTGGTTTGAGTCTATGGTATTCCACCGTTAGGACATACTGATACACGGAATCTCAAGTACCTCCTGTATTTTACCGCAGAGGCAATGCTATGCTTTGCTAGTCAGTAAGCTATACGCTAGGTCTCTGCCTTCCCTGGCCTCTGAGGAGCAAAACAACCGGTAGAGTTTATAGAAGAAACCGCACAGTTGATATCCCATCTTTTAATAGCCTATATCATCATCCAACCTTCTGGCGGGAACTACTCACCTCTATAGTACTACAAGCCAGGCAGCCCACATAGCAAGAATATGAAGGGAAATGAGCAAGACATGAAGCATACCTCCTTTACAGCTCTATTTAGGCTCCGATGTAAAATCAACACGCATAACCCCAGTCCAAACAAGTGAAAGAAGATTGCGGACCCGCTTCTACCACAGCGGAGCGGAGCCTGGGCAATATCACACAACAACAGAAAAGAATCACACACAAAAACACGTCTCATACCCTTCCTATCCTCTTCCTTCTGTGTCTGTAGAGATCTCTCCTCCAACCTTTCCCACTGTCCTGTCCTGATGGTTCAGTGTATCTCTATCCCATTCTGCCTGTATGTCGTATCTGCTGATACTCCTGAGACTGACTACCAAATCCAAGCAGGATAACTGATTTTATGATAGGAGATTGTTCTGGTTTCGCTGCAGGTCTACCCTCTCCTGTGCTTTTGGAAAAGCTCGTGCCGCAGAGGATTCTCTTGAGTATTTTGTCCTAGCCTCACTGCTGAGACGCCCGGGAGGTGAGTTGTGTTCTACCCCTCTATATGAATCACGGGCGGCCATCACGAACTCATTTGAGCTGTTCAAACGATGTTTTATATAATGCAGGCCTGCTAACAGCTGTATAGTCTAGATCTACTACTTAGGTCTCCAGAATGTCACGTGAGTTCATGTCCTCTATCAGTGAATACAAAAATGCAGACGAAATGGACCGGAAAAGAGATAACGTGATCTGGATTTGCTAACGAAATAACTGTTCAATAGACGTTGGGAGCCCACCTGAGGCTGATAAGTCTGCACAATGGGAGAAGCCTTTTGCAAAAGTCTTTATCAGCGAGGAGAAAGGCATGGGCTTGAAGGCCACATCTGATATCCCGGCGGGCACCATGCTCATAAATGAGCAGGTCATTGCCGTCCTCGGAGAAGAAAGACTGAAGTCTGTGACCAATCCGCGCGAATATAACCAGTTCATAGCTGCCAAGGTCAAGGCGATGGGTGGAAATGAGTACGCTCGGCAGTTCATGTCACTTCCGAACAAATGTAAAGAGCACTATGATGGCTTCATGAACATCTTCGGGGGAGTTATGGAAACGTGCAATTTCCCAGCGAATCTAGACGGGATTCCTTCTGCAGTTGTCGGTCTCGATTCTGCCTATCTGAACCATGCTTGTTTCCCCAATGTTGTCGTCAGTTTCCTGACGCCTCAAGACATCTACGGCGAGCGTGCAGGGCAGCATCCAGACGAGTACTGGATCAGAGCGTACACCTGTGTCAATGTCGCCAAGGGCGAGGAGCTTGCTGCCGCATACAATCATCTTAATTTCCCAGCTGCCACAAGAAAGGCCAGGATGCAGGGGTTCTACGGCTTTGACTGTCATTGCGAGCACTGCGAGAAGGCGGATCCCGCAGTAGACGGGTTCATGGACGTGTATGGCAAAATTGAACGGACACTCATTCAACCCCATGCCATCGAGAACGAGCCTGCTGCTGTTCTCGAAGCGGCGTATGATCTTGGAATCGGCATGATTGCGGTCGGTATATTTGACTACCGCTACGCTACGCTTTGGGAGCAGTGCGCCGTACTTTGTGCCTGGCACTCTGATGAAGGTCGCGCGCTAGTCTTTGCAGGTCGATCGCATGCGACATACGAACTGATTGAAGGTCCGGATGGTCGAAACAGCAGGAGACTGTGGTACTGGAGGAATAACATACAAGAGCTCCCTGGATTCGGGGCCTCCAAAAGAGGGAAGTCGAGCGAGATGGAGGCGAAGCTCCTTGTCTACAATCCTAGACGGCACGCCGAGATCCTCTTTATGCTGGGTGCGAAGAAGAACGAATACGTGAGACTGAGAGATTACTCCGGTGTCATCGGGCAGCGAGAAGATGAAAGTTTTGGGTGGATTACCAGAGAGCATGATAATGAGGATGACGATGACGAGAAGGAGACCCCACAGCAACTTGAAGCTTTTCTGGAAGAACTCGAGAACGAGAAGAAGGAGTACGATCAAGGCCGGTTGGCCAAGGAGAAGGAGAAGTCCAGTGCCAAGAAAAAGAGCAAGGGCAAGGGCAAGGGAAAGAAGGCAAAGCACTAACCACGACAGTACTCAGATGTTTGTATTCGAACCCTATGCATGCAGCTAATGGGCGGGTCATTGGAAGACAATCACCAGGGAGAGTTTTCAATACTAGGGTAACAGATGGTTCAAAGTGGTGTTCTATTATTGATCCTGTAGTCGGTTGTTTACATGAGAGGTTGACGCGGGCGAGCAGAGAGCGGAGCGGAGAATCTGGCGGAGAAGATTGGCGGCGGAAACGTGATTATGTCATTGCATCGGAGTTTCACTTGCGAGCGCATCTCGATCTGATCTAGACAGAACTCCCCGTCTTCCATGTTCATGCTTTGATTCTCCAGGAGAACCGACGCTTCCCTTGGTGAATTTGCACATGGATGTATTATGAGACTAGGATAGCTCCCAAATTTGAGTTTTTTTTCTTCTCATCAAACAGCCGCCGCATTCAAGACCCTGCCTGAACGTCATTCTCCCAGCTCTCCTCCGAGCTCCCCGCACCCTCGCACTCGCAGCTAAAGGGGGGTTTTAGCCACTCTCTACATATATCCAGAATAGAGGACGAATATGGCGCACTCCAAACGCAACACTTCCCTCCCCCACTTCACCTCCTACGAGCGCGACCTCCTGCGCACGACCTGGGGCACGCAACGTACTCGACTATCCCGCGATTCCTTCCTCCCGTTCGGATCATGTCGTCTCTGTCTGGAACCAGCACGACCTCCAGTTGTGGCCTGCGCTACGAACGGCGATCTATTCTGTCGCGAATGCGCGATCAACGACCTTCTAGCGCAACGGAAGGAGATCAAGCGGCTAGAACGTGAGCGCGAGGACGCGCGACGACGACTACAGGAAGAGGAGGCGCTCACGCTAGAAGAGGCACAGATGCGGGAACTACGGGAGTTTGAACTTGTCAGTATGGGATTGGAGGCGACGAATGGCGCGGCAGGCAAGAAACGCAAAGCGGAGGAATCAGAGGCGATTGCTGCGTTTCGACAACGGGAGGTGGAGATTGACGGAAAGCGGAGGAAGGTCTTTGAGCTCGATGAGGATGAAATGAAGCGTGCTGCAAGGTTGGAGCAAGAGAGGCTGAAGAGTGAGCTGAAGAAAGAGAAGGTTCGTTCTGGCCATTATCACTATGCGCTGTCCATCCTCTGCGTGGGCTAAGTACATGGTGTGTGTTGAGCAATTCGAACTAACATGTGCTGCAGTCTGAGTCTAAATCCGCTCTACCCTCGTTCTGGGTACCTTCGCAGACTCCAGGGACTAACGCCTTCGAGATTGCGGCCTCCAAGCCCGTCAAGCTCGCACCTATATGCCCTGGCTCTGGCGAAGATAACCGCCATACATATTCATTGAAGCTCCTAGTGGATGTGCACTTCACGGAAGAGAAAGCAGACGATGGCAGCGATAAACTTCAGCGCGTGTGTCCATCGTGCAAGAAGGCCCTGACTAACGGCCTGAAGGCAATGCGTACGTTTCATTATCCTCAACATTAGATCAAGAAGGCAAATCTAACTCTGCTGCAGTAACAAAACCCTGCGGTCATGTCATCTGCTTTCCCTGTGTCCAGAAGTTCATGATGCCTCAACTACACAATACGACTCCCGACCCGCATGCCTCGAAGGAACAGCAAGAGGCCGACGCTGCACTCCATGGAAAGATGCTCTGCTACGTGTGTGAGGCAGACGTCACTCCTGAGCCCCGTGGCAGCGCCGGCGCCAATGGGAACGAGAACGATAACGGTAATGAAAAGCGCAAAAAGAAAAATAAAGACAAAGAAAATGGCAAGATCGGTCGAGGCGTCGTCGAAATTAGTTCCGAGGGAACCGGCTTCGCGGGCGGAGGGGCGAATATGGCGAAGAAGGTGGGCGTGGCGTTTCAGTGTTAAGAGAAAAAGCGACAGTATGCTTATAGTGCCCTCTTGGTGTCGCATGGCCGTTGCATTTATCGTTGGTCATTAATCGTAGGAGTTCTTTTGTATGGCGAAGATTATGGGGTGTATCATATAAAATACGCGGTTAGAGGGGTTTGTGCCGCACTTCCACATGCACATGTATGGATGGTATATAGGATATGTGGAGTAGATCTATTTCAATTTCTTTCTCTGGGGCCAGAATCTAGATTCATCCTCGATACAAGTGATAATACGGCATTTGCCTTGACCATTAAGTAGTCACCCTACGAAGCGAATACAAGACCTGGTCTGAGAATATATAAAACACAGTTTGATGTCGAAATTGTACGCGAATCCACGTCGGACTCTTCAATAAGATAGAAGGAGTATAAACACTCTATGTAGTCATGCCCATGCATAGGTTCCCAACCAAAGAAAGATAACGCCGCGAAATATGTATGAGATGCCGCTTTAAGACGTATGATACAAGCGCCCGACATCTCTGTGCCTACTATGCTATACACTCATCTTCAAAGCACGTTTGATGTTGTTTTACCGCAGGCCGGGCAGCGACTTCTTGGAGTTGTTGAACTCGCGAACGGTGATCTCGCACTTGATCTCCTGGCAGAGACGTTTCCGGCGGTTGGCGTCCAGCTTGGAGGCAAACTCGAGACCACTGGCACGCTCGACAGCCTCAAGGGGGACCTCGAAGTCGGAGAGGCTCTTATCGTTCGGGATGCGAGCGTTGGGCAGGACAAAAGCGCCCAAGGAGACCTTGCTTGAGGGGTTGTTGGTACCGTCCTCAGCGTAGATGACCTTGTAGAAGTGGGTAGGGACAGCAACAGAGGGCGGGTTTCCAATAACCTCGTAGTTGACGCGCCATTTTCCGTCCGGGTCACGGCGTGGGAGGTACAAGGGGCCGGTTACGACACGAACAGACGGGTACTTGGTTGTCAGGTTGCGGCAGAAGTCCTCAAAGTGCGACCAGTAGTCACGATTGAAGCCTTCACCCACCTGCGGGCACATGTTGGACAGGGCGAAAGTGGCATCCATGGCATCCTGCGACCATTTGGCGTCTGCGGCAGGCACCTGGTGGCCGCGGTCGTAACCGGAACGGAAATAGTCGGCCAACTTGGCGCGGAAGATAGCTGGAATCGTGGTATCCTCGACAAAGACACTGTGTTTGCGATCACCGTTCTTCATGGAGAGGGAGTAGGGGGTGATGTGTTCGGCCACCCAGGACGGATTCCGGGTGCGACGGTCGTAGGCACCCGTCAAGGGCAAAGAGTTCAAAGGATCATTAACCGGACCGGGGAAGCCATATTGGAAGAGACCTGTCGGGTCAACTGGAGCAGCCGTCGAGATCTTCTGTGCGAGAGGAGGCGCTGTGGGCGGAGAAGGTAGCTTTCCAGCTGTTGGCGGAGCAGCCACGGGAGGCCTGGGGGCACCATGGGCTGCAGCAGAGGGATGTTGTTGCTGCGCAGGAGATCTGAAGGAATAGAGAAGAGCAGTAGCACCAGCACCAGTAGCTGCGCCAGCCGCGGCGATGATTGCAAAGGTAGCCTTCGACATTGCGGATGCTGTTTGTGTGCTGCCGCGGTGCAAGACGGGCTGTCAACGAACGGAGAGGCAGGCAACTGCGCGAACGAAGAGCAATATAAACGCGCCAGGCCCTGCTGGTCTCTGACCTGTCCTCCAGGAGCGCTCCGTGTGCTGCGATGGAAGACTGTCGTTCGCTCTCGACCTCGTCAGGCGTTGCAGTCGCGTGAAGTTTTCCCAAAGAGAAAAAAGATCACCAAAACGCTGTCCGGCCAATCAGAGACCGTGCCTGGCGGCGGACACAGCAAAGAGGTCGACATCGCGAGGAATACGGCATAATCTGGTTTTTATTCGACATAGAAATACTGGAATACGAGAATAAATATGACCGAAGTTGTTCCGTGGCCCTGCCAGCTCGTCTGCGCCCTCATCAGGGCGTCTCCCTGTCCGGACCAACGAGAATTGCAGCCAACCTGCTGACCATAAGGCAGGACAATGGACGACAAGATCTTTCTTTGTATACAGAGCCAGGATGAGGTCTCTGGCAGATCTGAAACCGCAGTGACACTGTCCTCGCCGCGCTGAAGCTGTCCCGGTGCTTTACTGGGTCTAGATATCAGTTGGTGATTTGCTGCTGTCTAATGTTCCTCCGCATCGAACGCGGACCTTGGTGGAAAGCTTCGTCTAGCGCGGCGGATGATCGACCAAACAGGGAGACCAGCAGTCTCGATGGGAGATACAAGCAGCTGCATATTTAGCATTCCCTCTATCATGCCATCAGCAATGTCCTGATAACTATTCAACTTTGACCTTCCATCTTCCAGGTCTGTGCATTCATCCCTACTGTCGTGCTGGTCGTCTCCTTCGTCTTTCGCCCTCGATCAAGCTCTCCAGAGCTCTGACATCACCATCTCATACAAAGCACTCTCGAGTGACTGCGCGAGGACCAGCAGCCATGGCCGCCAACAATGACACTCGCGGATGGATTATGAGCGCTGTCTCAGGAGTTGGTAGGTCTTACTCTTTCTCGTCTAGTGGAGAGCGTTGGCTAACTCACCCAGCGTGCATCTTGGGTTCTTCGGTCATCTGTGTCGATCTGATCGTGCGCAAGTGCTCCAGCCGCAAGGACTTTGAAATCGCGAGCAATAATGCTTTTCTGGCTGCCTCCATGAGTCTCAGTAGTGGTGTACTGGTACGAGCTCTCTGGGACCGTGATCACCCGCTTGTCCTCCATGCTGACTTCAGGCCTAGCTCATGTCCTCCCTCTATAGCATGCTTCCCACATCCAAGAACTACCTCACACGTGCAGGATTTTCCCCTGCAGCTTCAGCATACACACTGATCGCCCTATTCCTGGCCGGCGTGGTCGTCATCAGGATCGTCTCTGCCTTCCTGCATCGCCACATCCCTTCTAGCATAGTCGACTGCGAGCACACTCATAATGCAGACCCGGAAGCGGGGGATCACCAAGCGGAGGAGGATCGCAATGCTAAAACGGGCCCGATCACAACGACAGACATCAATGGCAGCACGGAGCGCACCCCTCTGCTGCAAAGACACAAGCCACATTCCTCCAATTCGACACCACCAATGGTTGAGAGGGGTAGCGAGGATCTGGTAATGGACAATGAACTGAGGAAGGACTCTCTTCGCCGCCGTTGGCAGCGACAGTTATCGCATCTGCTGGGCGGGACTAAGAAATACTGTGATGAGAATGGCCCATGTTACGGATTCTCCCAGAAATGCGGATCCGAATGCACCAAGGTCATTCGAAGAGCGCCGTCGTCGGAGGCGGTTCACTTGCCAATATCTCCCCAAGGACATGTACATGTCTCGACAGGACATACACAAGAAGACCAAACCCCACTGACGCCTCAGACAGTCCGTCACATCGCAGACGGTTCTTTGACCGCGCCCCCGAACATGGAAGCAGATGGCTATGGTGACTACTTTGCTAGTCCGCTAACACTCCCGTCTGTCAGGAGTGCACGACCGACCTCGACCAGATCGAACAGCAAACCTGGCCCTGAAGAGTCTGATCCTACTACACCGGTTGTAGACCAACATGAACTTCATTCCCACGCGGGCCAGCATCACCATCATGTCCCGCAGAATGCTTTCCTGTCAATTGGGCTGCAGACCTCTCTAGCGATTGCTTTGCACAAGTTGCCAGAGGGGTTTATCACGTATGCAACCAATCATGCCAGTCCTACCTTGGGTCTCACCGTCTTCATTGCTCTCTTCATCCACAACATCACTGAAGGTTTCGCCATGGCTCTGCCGCTCTACTTAGCTTTGAACTCGCGCTGGAAAGCGATTCTATGGTCCTGCTTACTGGGAGGTGTCAGCCAGCCTGCTGGCGCTGGGATTGCCGCACTATGGATCTGGGGCTATCGCAAAGCTGGCGGAGGCGGCGATGGCACTGCGTCGGGTACGTCCTGGGGGGTCTACGGCGGCATGTTTGCTGCCACAGCCGGTATCATGACTTCTGTCGGATTACAGCTCTTCAGCGAGGGTCTGGGACTGACCCATAACCGAAATATGTGCATCGGGTTCGCAATCGCAGGCATGGGCGTTTTGGGTGTCAGCTTTGCCCTAACGGCGTAAATATAACCATCGGACATAGCATATACCACTGGAACAGGGGTCAAAAGGGGGTGCTTTGGGCCGGCGTTCTACATAACGATTGCATGAATAACTTACGATCTTTGCGTTCTTTTTGCTTTCCGGGTTTCCTTTGCTTTTATCCATCACAATCACTCAGATGCAGTATGTGGTTACTGGCGTTGGTTTGTCTGCAGCTCCTGTTGACTCTCTCTACTCGAGCTGTATTGTGTTTCGAGCAAAATCGGGCTGTGAATAGATTGTGGATTCAGAGAAGACATTATGATGAAGAATCAGTTCTCCAATACAACATCCTCTCATATCGCAGCTCTTCATCTGGGAAATAATCAACGGCAATAGTCGATTGATATGTATAGTTTAATTCCATTTATACACGTAATTGCACTGATCATCCTAATATGTATATGCTAATTGACAAATGGGCGCCTGTTAAATAGTTACGCCTTTCCAACACCACTGCCTCACAAGGAGGGGTATATGCAATAATACAAACATATGAACGTCGTCATGCAGATCCATGAAAGGATAAATATCACCAGACCTAGCTTTGATTCGCCTTCTCTCTCTTTGCGGCTTCTTCTCTTTCCCGCTTGCGTGCCAGGTACCGTTCCTTTGCACTTGAGACATCCTTCTCCGTCTTGTGAGTGCGGGCACGCTCTGCGATCTCGCGTTGTCGCGCCTCTTCGGCCTCTGCCTCTTTCCGGGCGCGCTCTTCCAGCTGTGCAGCGACCATTTCGGTCTGGCGTGCGCGCTGGGCGTTGCGAGCAGTGTAGGCTTCGGAGACGGGGCGCTGGCCAGGACGGGCACGAGAGGCATCTGTAGCGGCCTTTGCAGCTGTTGAAGGCGGCGGTTTGGGTTTGGGAGCGACGTTGAGACCGGCTGTGAGGAGTTGACGCTTGTCGACGATCTGGCCCTCGTCGTTGACTACGATGTGAGCGCCCTTGGCATTGAGTTCGGCCGCCAGCTGGGCTTCTGATTTCTCCTGTGTACTGTCTGCTGCGATATCTTCCTCTTTGATCTCTCCAGCCTTGACGCGCTGCGCCGCTTCTTCCGCTGCTTTCACAGCCTCGCTGTGTCGTTCCTCTCCGCGAGCCAGCACGTCGCGATAGAAATTGACCATACCCGAACCACCCTCGCGCTTGCGACGCTCCTCTTCCTCCTTCTCGCGCCGGGCCTCCTCCTCTTCCAATCGACGGATTTCCTCTTGCTGCGCCTTGTATGCGGCCGTAACGAACTTCTCCTTGTCGGCGAACTCGTCGCCTTCTTCTTCGCGCTCCTTGGCCAACATCCGGTCGCGTGCCCGCATCTGATCTCGTTTCCGCACCTCCGCGCTCCGCATGAGGGAGGTCATGTATTTTGGTCCTGAACTCTGAGCATCGCTCGTAGACTTCTCCGGTTTCTTGTGAATACTGTCGTAGATGGCGTCATAAGAGTAGATAGACGGATCGAGATCCTGCGCCGTCTGCGCATGCTTGCGCGTGCTATGTAGCGCAGCTAAATTGGTGTAATCCTTCGCTGTACCAGTGGCGCGTGGTTTCGATTTATTATTATTATCGTTGTCATCAGGTGCATCTCCATCATCCTCGTCATCATCTCCGAAGAGCGAGTTCTTGAGAGGTTTCAGCGTCGGTTTGCCGCTCTCCGGTTTGCGCTTCGGGGGAGGACCACTGGAGAGAGATGGTTTCTTATTCTTCGTCTCGCTGCGACTTGGAGCAGACTCGTCGCCGATTCCACCAAGGCTGGTTATCTCGATCTCTCCGGAAATGTTCTCGCTGCCGGCTGCTGGCGCGTTGCCTTCATCGTCCGAGTCGTCATCGAAAATCGTCTTCTTGCGCTTCTGGCCGGCTGCGAGGTTTGGTTTGCCGAGTGAAGGGCCTTTGTTCTTGCTCGGGAGATTGAGTCCGTAGGAGAGTTGCGGAGGGGGCATGATGGAGGTTGGGCAATTTAATAATTGCGATTGTATACCTTTGTCGGAGATGCAGTAATTGACTATGGCGGTTAGCTACACACTTAGCGTGCTTACATGATGTTGGGCTTAACTAGACGAGGAAGTAATGCGCCGCCTCAGGCTTCAGATCACATGCTATCTATCACTGGCATGTTGATTACAACCACCAGGAAGACTAGTTGTACCTACGAATTTTTTTCAATAGATTCTCCCAAACAATGGATAAACCAACAATTTTGATTGTGCCAGGAGGCTTCACCCTGCCCGAACTATATAATGACGTGATCACCCATGTTGCCAGTAAAGGATACTCCATTCAAGCTCTTCATCTTCCCAGCGTAGGCTACAAAACAAACCTGCCAGGCACGATGCAGGACGACGCTGCTTTCATTGCCTCAGAGATCTCAAAACATGCAGACGAGGGCAAGGACATCGTGCTCATTGGCCACTCTTACGGCGGCACACCTGCTACAGAAAGCACAAAAGGACTCAGCAAGGTCGATAGACAGCGACAGGGTCTTCCAGGCGGTCTGGTGAGGCTGGCTTATATCTCGTGCATCATTCTGCCAGTCGGAGAATTCGATGCCAGCGTTATCATGCCGGACAATATGCTTCACCGGAACGCTCCTTTCGAGATTACGATTGATGTCTGTCTCACTTGATCCCATTTGTATTCTAAAGCTAATATGGGATGTATAGGATGACGGATGGTTGCATCAGACGGGCACCGAGGCTGCTACTTCCTATGTCTTTAATGACCTGCCGAAGGAAGAGGCCGAGAAGTGGGCAAAAATGAACACTCGTCACTCGGGCTCTACGTTTCCCCCTACTTTGACTCATGCTGGGTTCAAGGATGTGCCCATTTCGTATTTGTTGTGTACCAAGGACCTTGCACAGGAGCCTGATCTCCAGAGAGCGAGCATCGCGATGATGGAAAAACAGATCGGTGGCAAGGTTGATGTCACAGAGATCGATGCTGGACATGCGCCAAATGCATCCCGGCCGAAGGAAGTCGCAGATTGGATCATCTCCATCGCCGAGCGGTCAGTATAAATGCCGATTGCTTTTCGCATGACTTGCGAGATCTCCGGTTGCGTGAGGCGGTATCGCTTTGAGCCACTTCGAGATCTATGGCATTTCCAGATTATCTTATCTTGACGATCCCTCGACAGTCTCGAACTCATTTATAAAACTGTTAAATCTGCTTTATACATTAGTGGGAAGGTATGTCTAACAAATTAAGGCTGGCAAGCTAGCAAGCAGAGAGCGTTCGTTTCCTGGGCAGATAGCATTTCATTGACATATAAATATTCGACGAGCTCGAAAAGGCTCTGCTGCGCACAAAGATATAGACGTCAAAATGGGCACTCTTCAGGACAAAGCTCATAGAAGTCATGTGGCGGAATAAATACACATGGTGAGCTGCATCACTCAATTCGCTGAACAAGAAGAGTTTAGGCGGAACTCCAGAAGTATATATGATACATATAAGATTGATAACATCGACAATCACATCGTCTAAATTTTGAGACTCCCAGAAAAGTATGCTCTAACCATGACTGTTTCTCCTAACATCACCCATGGTCATCTAAGATACCTCTTCAATCGAGGGGAAGAAACCTTGCCACGTGCGCTATTATTGACTCTTGTTAGTCACAAACCTCACGAAGAACATATGCCAAATAACCCCAAGACTGGTCTGAACGTACAAATTCTATCTGATTGACGCGCATATAACTTCCCGTCTCGAGAAGAACTTCTTCATCGTGCATGCCTATCCGAGGCTCTTGTCGAGTATTATATCTGGGAAGAATATCATTTGACGGAGGTTCTAATAGGGGGACAATGGTAGTTAGCATATGCTCTTATTTCTAGTACACACTCAAACTTAGGCCTACCTAGTTTATACAGGTCTCGGCGATGTCGTCGATAATAACTCCACACCACCAGCAATGACGAAGGAGTAGCAAGAAGAACACCAATCAGAGCAATGATTACCTCTGCTGACCACGCCATGGTATAACAACTGTAGAGATAATTCAAATTACTAGATATCGAGTAATTATGGCCGTACTCGCGATAGTTAATTGTGTCTTTGGGGTATATATCTATATATAAGACTCTATGACGGTGGGTCTGCCTACAGCGGGAAGAACGCTTTGGGAAATGTGTTTAGTTTACTGCAGTAATGTTGCGGTTTCCCACAGTAATGTTTGAGATTACTGCAGTTATCTTTCTGAGGAGCTTTGCTAGGAAAGGCGGTGGATGCCATAGTTCTTATTGGCCTCCAGCTTCAAGAACTGATTCTGGCCTTGGCCAATCACCTTTGCGACACAGATGGCTTGACAGCTACTAATGCCGGGTCCCTAGTTAGCCTGTTTACCAGGGGAGCAAGGCTGAGCAACCACACCAATTTTCGGCCTAATCCAATCATCTTGTTCGAAGATGTACTGTCTTAGTGTTTAGATCAATTTTTGGAAAAAGCCAATCATTGCATGCCAGACAGAAGCTAACGATCTTGGTCGCAAGGCTGGCTATGCACATACAAAATATATAAGATGCCAAACCAACTCAGTTCCAGAAGTGTATGTGTCTCAGGGGGCTCACAGGCCCCGAACTCCATCAAAATCAGAAAGCGAAACTGGACTGAACTTTTCTTTAACTAGTCATTTGTTCTTTTTAATCCCTCCCCTCCCTGCGAAACGATGTCGAAGAGAGCCTCCTTAATCCCAGACGAAGAATGGGAAAAACATAGGCAGGAGATTGTCTGCCGTTATCTGAAGCCCAGGTCAACTCTGGACCAGGTGATAGATCACATGGTCACAAGTCACGGTTTCCGTGCAAGGTATTGGCCGCTACTCCATGGAAATCAAGCAAAGGCTAATGTTCCAGATAGCAAGAATCAGTATACGAAGAAGCTCAAGGATTGGCGCATCGCAAAGAATTCGAAAGCGAGTATCTGGAAGTCTGTCGACAGGAAGATGAGGAAGCGAGAACTGGCAGGAAAAGAGAGCAATGTATTGCTCTATGGAAGACTACAATCACGCGCTAAAGTGCAGAAAGAAATTGCTCGCAATGTCACTTTCACTAGCACGTTTGAAGACACAGATGCACCGACTCCTGAAGAAGTCAGTGTTCTCACTCCACCTGCCGACAACTTTGTTCCTAGCTCCCACCGGGTCTATATCGATAATTTGCCCTCAATGAAGTTCAAACGGGAGCTCCAGAGTTTTAGTATGTTTCTCGTCTACTTGATAAAGCCGGGGTGCCAGAGGAGGTAAATGGATATCTGACTGTGATCAGTACATGGCCCGTCGCGTAAGAGCATGCCGCTTGAAAACAACGAGTATGCAACTATTCGCCCTAGCCGACTAGGAAGCGCTCAACATCGACAATATTTCCTCGACTTCTTACACACGATGGACGAGATTGCTGAAGATCTTCCCGACAGTGTAATTCTACTACCCGGTACATTGAATGACAAGTGCGGTGGTATCTTCCCCCATTTACTTCCAGAAGCGATGGACTACGAGAAAAACCCACTCGCAGTATGTGACACGGATGTTTCGATTTCGACAATATGGAACATCATGAATCATTATATTACCATGGCTGTTAACAACTTACTCCCACCCAGTCTAACCGACTCATTTCTCAAGGTGATCGTGGACCATGAGATACTCGTTGCTTTGTCTGACATCTGTTCGCCGATATCTCCCTTTCTCAAAATATTTCTCAGGAGATTTTTCCCAAGCGCTGTTCGCTCAGGCGACACTCTGCTTGCAGGGAAAATCATGGAATATGGAATCCACCCTGACTCCTTCCCGACGAGACCAAGTCCACTCGCTATAGCAGTCCGAAATAATGATCTGGCAATGATTGAATTGTTGTGTACAGCAGGAGCAACGCCGAAAATTCGGAGCGCGGATATCTTAGACAAAAGCTTTCGAGTACCTCTATGGGGGCCCAAAAGAATTCAAATATTGCATATGCTTCTCAGCCATGGAGCCGACCCCGAATGCTTCATTATGAATGAGAAGAGAGGATTTCCTTTGGTTGATGCAGCATTAAGAGGCGGCTTAGATGCTGTGAATTTGCTAGTGCAGCATGGGGCCAATGTGAATAATTATGTACGAGGGTACTACGGGACCGCCTTGCAAGCAGCTATGATCAATGGGTATTGGGAAGTGGGGAAGAGGCTCATTCAACTTGGGGCCGATCCTAATCCCATACGTGAGCTGTTTCACTGGAAATCCTCTTGGGATGACTCTGATCCGCACCTTCAACTCCTCGCCGAGTATAGAGATTTAAATGAATCTCAAGCCATAGACTCTGCAGTAGCGCGTCTTCAGAGGGCTGCAATGGAGGGCTGGATTCCGGTAACTATCGTGCTTCTACGACTGGGAGTAGATGTCGCCGCAACATTTCAGGGGAAGACAGCTATTGATCGTGCTGCAGAGCGTGGACGATTCGATATGCTGCAACTGCTTTTGAATGAGTACCAAGGCTCGGAGGATCTAAAAACTGTTTGCGACAGGGCGGCAAGCTACGCGCAGAAAGAGGGCCACGTCGAAATCTCCGAATGGTTGAAAGAATACCCCGTATCTGATCGAATCTGACGATATCCCCGATCCTCTCAAATTTCCAGACTACACGAAGTTAGATATATGGAAGAATTGGTTCTATATAGATCGAAGGTTTCCTAGAGAACTGTCAACAAACAAGCTGCCTATGTAAGGTGATATGTATTGTGAGGAGCGAACCAAAAGTCGCAGACTTGTCCAGAATGTAGTTCATCCACATCTCATCATGAATTGCCAGAACCGTGGCAGAGATAATATAGTTCCGTCACACATTTTTCTCCTATAGCTGGACTGTGCTCATACATGTCCTTTGTCGGTCGTCAAAAGGCCCTTCTGTTCCACCGCCATTGTTGCCGCGCCGGATTCTACTGGGGCGCTTCGGTTGAGCATGTTCCAGTGACTACTATCGTTGCACGATCCTACAGTAGGCTTCTCTACGATGGGTGATCAAACTTACCGTGACTCGACAGCTCCTCGAAAATACTTTTCGTCACCCTTCCCGTCCTTGCGACTCAGCAACCAGCTCAATCACGGTGGGAACGCCATCATATTAGCGTTTCCTGGCTCTATCGTGTTTAAATGCCCCATACAATGGGACTACGATGACGGTTTCCCCGAAAAAGCTAGACGAGGCGCAGAGATCCAAGAGCATGGGGCAGCCGAATCCATGTCGATTGAAAAGCAAATACTTCATCTTCTTCGGACACGGCCTCATCCGAACATCATACAGGCCCTTCTAATTGTTCCAGAAGGAATCTTCCTCCCCCGAATGTGGTCTACCCTGGATGACCGCGTCATTTCCCATAGAGATCTTCACTATCCTGAGTGCTATATCGATAATCAACTGAGATTCCGATGGACGACTCAGATCACCAGTGCTGCTGCATGGTTGGAGCACCTGGGTTATGCGCATGGAGACTTAACACCACGAAACATTTTATTAGACTGGTATGATAACATCAAACTGAGTGATTTTGGCGAATGTGTTCGCGTCGGAGAAGAATCACAATGCGACGCGCGCCTCCGTATGTCCCATGGGTCTTTGAAACACGCGATCATCGGAGCGAACAATATGCTATTGGCTGGACGTTATACAGTCTTTACAACCATATCCCAGGAAATTTCGAATCACCTGAAGATATAAATTCATTTCAGACGGCGTTGTTTCCTGATACCAGCAATATTGTAGTTGGTACCATTATCTGCAAGTGCTGGCGTCTGCAGTATCAGTCGATTGAGGCGCTTAGTCTTGATATTCAAAGAGGAGTTGCAGTGTTAACGCCATGGCATTTCGCATTAACCAACAGATTGAGGAATCTATTTTGCAGTCTTATCGATGGAGTGCAGCGTTGGATTAGAAGGAGGACCTGCATAAGGATATACACCAAGCTTACGACACATGGTATGTTTCCTCGAGATGTTATTTTAGGCTTTGACGAATGGCATATGATAGACTGTCCTAATGGTCTTCGTGATTACAAAGGAGCAATAGACGAGATGCCGAAACCCCTATCAAGGAACCAAGATATGGTAAGGTATTTTTAAAGTGTATTAAACCCTTCACTGAAGATTTTCTTTTCAGATCTATGAACTGTGCTTCTTCTATGATCGGCGAATGAACAGCTGGACTTCTACCTGTTGTATAGAATGTTATGGTATTTAGATTAAGCAATCCATGAAGGATTATGAACAAAAATAAACCCTGAGCATCTTTATGAACATACTACATAACAATATCTAAACTTCTGGCCCACTGTTTAACAAGGATTAATAGGATATGTATTTAGGAGTATTCGTGTTTTCATAATTCTTATGCGGACAATATATGAAATACAAAGTACAGACAACTGCAAAGCAGACTATTTACTTCCCCAGCCGATAAGGCTAGTCTCATCCCCACACCACGTGACCGATCTACAGCGGACTGGACCACAACTTTGTCCGAGCTCCTCCATCGCCGAATGTCGTAGTTGTCTGTTTATTCGGACGTCGTGGATATAACCCCCGGCGAAGGTGCAGCTTTCATTACAATTCAATTCCTTTCAAACCTACTATCCAGACTATAAATCTAACTTGCATCCGAAGAAAAGACGACACCGCAACAATGTCCTACTACTTCACCATCCTCTCCCCGACGGACGTCCCGCTCTTCACCCTCACATTCGGCACGTCGAAAGCCGGCGGGGATGGCGTTGCTCGATTCCGCTTCCCGGATGCTGCGCGGTATATGAATCAATTCATTATCCATTCCAGCTTGGATGTCGTTGAGGAGGTGCAATGGATGAATGGTGCCATGTATGTTCTCCCCTCATTGCACAGAACTCCGCTAGGCATGCATGACATGGCCCCCTATCACCATTTCCCCCTACTCTTCATTCCGGTCACTATGTCTCCAGAATATCAAACTAATAATGATATACAAAAGGTACCTCAAGCACATCGACACCTACCCCCCCACAGCCGCACACATCTCCGCATTCCTCACACCCTCCGGCGCACGCTTCCTTCTCCTGCACCAACCGCCACAACTCCCCTCCTCATCCTCCTCCCTCGCCGCGTCCATGTCCTCCTCCGCTCTCGGCGGCGGGAGCACCCCGCGCGTCTCATCGACCTCTATCGCTGCGAACCCGACCTCCCCACAGACGGAGGAGGCGATCCGGCAGTTCCTGACGGAAGTGTATGAGAATTACGTCAAGACCGTCATGAGTCCGTTCTATAAGCAGGGGACGGAGATTCGGAGTCCTGTGTTTCGGTCGAGAGTTGTTGCGGCGGGGAGGAAGTGGTTGTGAGATTGATTGGTTGAGTGTTTCTTAAGCTGTGGGTGGTGTCGCTTTCGATGCGGGGCGTTCTATGGGAGTTTTTCACTGTTCGATTACGCGGGTTTGGTTTGATAGATTTAGTGCTATGTCTAGAGAGCAGATGTTTCTGCGAATGATACCCATCGTATACGCTTATATTCGAAGACTTGTTATTATAGAAATGCCAAGACGTAGAATTCCACCAGGGAAAGGACTGAATTGGAAGAAAAAATAACTGAACGATACCGTGTGCGTATCTCATGTGTCTAAAATGAGCTCTAGAAAAAGAATCGAAAGGGATTCAAATCGTGATCGTGATCGGGAGAAGGAGAAGAAATCAAAAAGAAATGTACGCTTCCGCAGCCACGATTACTGGCGGCCGCCAAAAGAGTGAAAACCCGACATCCCGCTTGTTTCAATGGATCCGGAACGCCAAACAGAAAATAAACAACACCGAAGAGACCCCGTTACCCATGCCTCTCGATGAGGAAAAAGAAAACAGAAACACTATTGCTGTAAATAACTCCTTTGCTTTTCAGTCAGGAAGTCATCTGTGGAGCCAACTTCTTCACAGTGACGGCTTTGAAGTTTTCGACGGCTTGTACGACATCCTCGACTTTGGCAACTGCACCGAAGATGCCGCCCTCCATCTTGATCGACTGGATTGCGCTGAGGTGCAGCGATGGGTCGCTTGCCGCGGTGCCATCCTCGAGGACGCAGCAGTCAAATCCTCGATCGTTCGCTTCTCTCATAGTGGTTGAGACGCAGACGTCCGTCGTGACACCTGCGATAATAAGGTTCTTGACGCCTTTATTCCGCAGCAGAAGTTCAAAATCCGTGTATTGGAATGCCCCACGACCGGGCTTATCGATCACTGGCTCCCCAGGGAGAGGATACAGCTCATCAACAGTGTCATGGCCAACCTCCCCGCGGATCAGCAGGCGGCCCAAGGGCCCTTGAGCACCGATCCCCAGGCCGGATGCATTATTTCGGGAGCGGAAATTTTCTCGACTTGGTAGCGTCGACAGATCAGGGCGATGGCCTGGTAGGATCATCAGTGATCATGGACTCTGGAGTAAGGGATTGCTTATAATCGCTACCTTCGCGGGTGTGGTAAACCGGAAACCCAGAAGCACGGAATGCATGCAGCACCCGTTGTAGCTTTGGGATCAAAGCTTGGTTGGCGGAAATATCATAGCCCTGATACTCCATGTAGCCGCCGGGTGCGCAGACTAACAGCTGGTCAGCAAAGAGTCGTATAGAGCAACCATCCCACATCCGACTGAGACTTACAGTCCTTCTGCATATCGATAATAACCAACGCTGTCGTGAATGGTGTCATCGTTGCATCGTGCGGCCAATCATAAGGAACCGCTGTAATCTGGCCCTTCTTGACTTTGTGATGTGGCACATGGCGCGGCCTATCGAGGACGGGGCCATGATTGTGAGTCGGATTCAGCACTGTCAACGTCCAGATTCCCGGCGTGCCAGCTGCGACTAGCATGAACGGACAGTCCATCAGCCGCGACGTCCGCTTGCGCTTTCGAGTCTCTTCGGTGAGGCCGTTCCGCGGCCGGTACTGTCCGCCTCGATCGCAGCGCAGCCATATCTTTGCGGTCCGTCCCGGTTTCTTCTCCGTGGGCGTGCTGGACGATTTCACGACGATATTGTATCCGTGGGCTTTTCCGTGGGCCTGGACGGAGGCGAGCAAGGAAGCTCTATCAAAGACAACAACCCGATCAGTCTACGCATTGAACCTTGGAGGAACCGTGCGGGAGCATGAGCGGCGAACCGGAGGGAGGCGAGTGAGGGGACTCACTTATCGGGGAAGGTTCCTTCAGGCGGTGGAATCAGCTCCATGGCCATATCAGGAATATCCTGAAGGTCGCTGGGCGCGTCGAGGTTGAGATCCGCGGAGTCAGCCATGGCGGCGGATCTGGCCGGTTACTAACGGGACAGAGGCAAGCTCTGGATGGAGCAGCGCGTCAGCATCAGCATTGTCCTCCAGCTGGAAAATCGAGAGCTCTGCCTTGCTCTGCAGCATGCGATCTGTGAGGGGGTATAGAGCAGGCATCGCGATAGAGGATATCGAGTGCGTGGAAGGAATCGTCCTGGATGGACGATGGGGGGAGATCGTGCGTGGACATAGAGAAGACAGCAGAATGGCCATCACGGTGGAGCAGAGCAGGGAGCTGCGGAACAAGACGGGGAACAGCACAGAGGCGCAAAGGGTCGTGAGAGAGCGTGAGAAAGACAGAAAGACAGAAAGAAACACCGCTTACCAGAAAGCCCAGATGCCGAGGACATCAAATCGCCTGTAGAGGCCGTGTACGCACGTCGAGAAGCGCAGGAGCGGGCGGTGGAGGAGGAGGATGGAGCTGCTGTCCCGCGCTAGGCGCTTTCGGGCCAAGGCGCCCCTGACGACGGAAACAACCATCAACAACTCTCTCGATGCTCTTGGACAGCATGGGATCACTGCCCATCGACTCCCCCTCTCTCCCCGCCGTCGACTCCACGAAGAGCAGTCCCCCCAGCGAGGGGGTCCCTAAGGTAAGGTAGGTTTGTCTATCTACGCTCTTGTCTCTCTGCCTGTGTTGCTCCGCCGTTTGCGACACCGCATTGTCCAGGGACCGGGTCGCTCGAACCGGTTATCGGGACCGTCCCACGTGCAGCGCGGCCACCACGGCCATCGCCCTCGTCCACGACAGCATCTCTGGCGGTGTTTCTATGTCGCCTGCTGCGATCGCATCCTGCGCTTGAGCCTGTCTGTCGGTTCGCCCACCTTCCTCTCCCCCTGGCTCCCCGTTGTCTGCGCATTCGTCTGACGTAGCCAACGATGCCGGGCGCCGATGCAACCCCTTCACCACGCCGGGCCGCTGGCTCTGCGGAGGACGAGCTGTCGTATTACAAGTCGCAATATGAGCAGCTCGAGGTAGAACTGGCGGATTTTCAGGCCTCCAGCCGCGAGCTGGAGGCGGAGTTGGAAAAGGATATCGAGGCCTCGGAGAAGCGGGAGCGACAGTTGAAGGAGAAGGTCGAGAGCTTACGCTACGAGGTCGACGAATGGAAGGTGGGTGTCCTCTGAGTCTCCAGGATGGAGATGGGATCGCTGCGTCGATTTGCGGTGGATGCTAATCTCGCCGCAGACCAAGTACAAACAGGCCAAGACAGAAGCGAACTCGGTGCAGAACACCCTGCAGAAGGAGATCACCAATCTGCGGGAAACAAACAGAGCACTGCAGTTGAGGCTAAGAGATATGGAAGTGGCCAACGATGATTTCGAACGCCAGGCGCGGCACACGACCTCGTCGCTAGAGGATCTGGAATCCAAATACAACATGGCGATCGAGCGCGGAGTGCTGCTGGAGGAAGAGATCAAGAACGGAGAGCAAGAACGAGAGTCTCTGCGGATAGAGACTCAGCGTCTGCGTGACGAGCTGTCTGATCTGAAGATCGAGGCTGACATCGTCCAAGACAAGCTGCGCAAGGCTGAATCACACCCCCAGAGACGTCGCAGACCGGCGCCTCTGGAGTCGAGCCATGGAGCTCCCAAGACTCCTGACGTGTCAGAACATTCTCCCGTCACGACGGCCTCTTCTCCTACGATGGCAACTCCTCCAGCCAAGTCAGCATCCTCCGTCACATCCGATGCCATCACTCCGCCATCCCCCACGATCTCAGAGTCATCGACCAGTCTGCGCAAGCCTGGCGCGTCGACCGGTCTCCGAAAGCCCAGTATATCTGTGGCAGACTCGAACCGAGGCTCCCGTCCGGTCAGAACCCGGCACACGCGAGCCCCGTCGATCCCTCTCAGCAACGGCCGGTCGACCCCGTCCGTTACCTCGCGGTCCAGCGTCTCTCGATTCAGTACTTCTCAGTCGGCGGGGCTGCCCCGATCTGGTTCCTTATACCAGATCCGTGGCCTCATCGGGAAGATGCAGAAGTTGGAGGAACGAGTGCAGTCTGCGCGGTCGAGACTCCCGGCCCCTGTGGATACGCCTACCAGGACCTCTCCTCGCGGCTCCATTTCAGGGCAGAGCCCTATTCCTTCGAACATTACGGTACGCAAGTCGTCGAGGAAACGCACGAGTGGCAGCAGCTTCAGCTCTTCAGTCCACGGGGACGGCACCCCGTATATTCCACCTAGCCGACAGTCGGTCGGCACACGCACCCAAGGAGACAGTCGACCCAGCAGTCGGACCAGCTTCTCCAGCCGCAGCTCGATCAGCCACACATACTCCAGTGGCCTCCCTGCGCCTCGACCGGACAGCCGGCAGAGTTTCAACGGCGCGGCCAGCTTCAATGGCGCGGCCACTGTCAGGACGCCGCTCGGGCACTACTCCACTAACCCAACGACCGAGAGCCGTCGGCCCCGGTCTTCTCTCAGCAACTACACAGGTACTACGGCGCACAGCCACAATATCAGCATGACGAATATCGATGAAGATGGAGATACCAGCATCAGCGACATCACCACCCCGACTTTCCGTAGGAGCACCTTCACGGAGGACACTAGAAGCCGGACGTCCATCCCCATGTCGGGGCTGAAGAAACGACCCAGCGGGGGAATTTCGGCCATACCGACTCCGCGGAAGATCAGCTCAGGCATGGTGCGTCGAGGGAGCGATATACCGACCCGAGAGCACCACAAACAGAGTCTGGGCGATCTGGGTGAGACGTATTAGACCGTTGATTATCCTTCCATTCTTCTTCTGACAATGAGTTTTACGGTCCTTTTTACACATCTTTTTTTTTTTTTTATGAAACGTTTACGGCGCGCATATATCGGTTTCCGACCAGTTTCGCTTTGCAGCTCGGTTGTGTCATTCTTGTTCTTTTCCCCTTTGTTTTTCATTACCAACCCGTTTTTTCCTTCGATCCTTGTGGGCAAAGTGCAGCTGGAGCAATGGCGCGTGTTTTTCTTCGCCCCAGGAGCGACTTTGTTTTTCGCTAGAGGGTTTCGATCTCGTGAGGGTTTCCTGGTCTGGTCTTTACCCCATTGCTGTCGGACTCGGTGGATGCTTTATTTTCGATTTCTTGCAGATACTACCGCTTGTATATCCGTTGTACTCGATGGGGGAGGCTAGAGGATTTTCCATCTGTTGGCGTGCCGCATGGATTTGACTGATCCCGCCTGAACTCCTGTGGAGCAGGGGATCGCAGCACCCGTCCTAAGCTGTGTCATCAGCACCACTCTCGCTTGTTAGTACTTAGCGATCCAGACTGTTAGATAATACCCATATTATTTGATTCGTGTTTTGTAGTCTCATTCCGTGATAGTAGAGCTAGAGTAATTGCCACGCCTGGCTGTTTATTGCAACACGCTACTGCCACCGTGCATGAAAGAATGGGATAATGAATGTATGCCGCCTTGTACAGATCAAGGGAAGCACTCCGCATGTGGATACGTGGACAGGAAAATGCTCAATGCTTTCTACATGGTAAGTTTAGGTTATCTTAATAGATATCAATAGGCAGTGGTTATGTTTCGATCATCCCTCCGGAATACATGTACATAAAGAAAAAAAACACCCTCCCATCACAGACGCCGTTTCAGGTGGTCCTACATATATGCAGATACTAATGCTTAACTCGATCAATATAATTCGACTGCTCCGCGAGAGTGGTGATCGGTTAACTAATTTACGCTCTCGTATAAGTATATCTACTTCCTATGTGGGCTGGGGTGGGATCTTGTCGAGGTCTAGGATCACAGAAGCTGCTATCCGGCATTTCAGCCCATTGGGGTATTCTACATATAGGACCGTAGTTAAAGTAAGAAAAATAAATAAGTATATACCGTGGAATCATATGGCCCAGGATTTCTGTAACCGCTGGATAACATAGTCGGTCACCCAGCCTAGATCTGATTGCACTCCTTGCAAAAGCTCACAAATTGTCTGACGCTCCACTGTATTCTCCAAACAATTGCCGGTTGTGTATAAAAGTGGGACCATGAATAATCGTGTTCCAGCATGTGAACAACCTAAAGCAATCCCACATATCTCTTGGCTGTGATAATCAATTTGTTTAATCATTTCTCGATATCCGCGTAATAGATCACCAGAAATGTTCAGATTTTCAATTGCGTTTGGAGGTCGATGAAGTAAAAGAGCAATCCATCCAAAATGATAATACTGGATAGCAGTAGCACAGACCGGTAAACCATAGAATATTCTAGGGAATGGAATTGAATTTGCATCATCAGGTTTGGAAGAGTTTGAACGATTGATTCGCACAAATGATCGAAATGTTTCTGGTAGTAGATCAAACCACGCCTGAAGATCAAGACAGAGCTGAAGCCACACGGCTGGACTGGCTGTTGTGGTTTGAGTGGAAGGTAGATTAAAACCAGATAAATTGATCGGTCGTTCTGTCAGTTGAGCTTGATTCGACCTAAATAGAAAGTTTATGATCTTGAAGACCAACCACGTAATGCCATTAGCTGCCTGATCCTCTTTTGTAAGGCCTTTTTCCCTTAGTGGGGATAACTGAAATTGCTTTTTGGCATCTATAGCTATCCCCGCAGAGCGCCAAAGAAGCTCATTTTCTGGATCTAATTGAGTCACAGAGAAGGTAAAGAGAGCACTCATTACGTCTTGTCGGGCAAAGTTCCAGAAAGCAGCTCGTATGCCATGAGAGAAAATAGTTTCTCTCTTTGGACCTAATTGGAAAAGGCTTTCAAATAAGTATGCATCCCTAAAAGATGTCTGATAAAAGCACTTAGCATTGGAATAGATTTCACAGAGAATATTATTTACCGTGACCACTTTTCAGCATCAATAGCCATCAATTTATATGTCGTCAAAAGCGCAAGCGTTACAAAAAGATCTTCTATCTTTTGCAAAAATGATGCATTAAGTATAGTTCCAGTCACCCCGTGTAGTTTGTTTTTTGTGATATTAGAGTTCATCCAACAACTAACTACCTGAATTAGAGGTACGTTAGCATCGATAATAGGTGAATGGTCTGATATGACTTAGCGAATCTCCGAGACAGCCATATTGTAATATTTTTCTCCTTTGGCAAACCAATCATCTTGAGATGCACCTAAGCCTGTATCTCTAGATATCTTCGATTTATTGCTTGATCTGGCATTTTTTGTTCGACCCAGATGTTTTGAAGTCATAGCTGCCATGGCATATTTGAGAGCAACATTGTTAAGTGCACCGGGAGCCGGTCAAAGAAGAGATGCAGTCAATTCAAGGTTCCTGGAGACCGACCCGCTGGACACGCCAACGGGGGTGCCATTTAGTCCAGGGGTACGGAGATACCGAATACGATACACCCGACACAGACACAGCTAGTACTCCGAGATATCTTCATGCAGCCTCCGCCAGCCGACCTATTGAACCTGGATGGTCGTTGCGAACCTCTACAAATGTCCCGGATCACGACTCCTCAATCATAGGATCTACCTGAGAAGCCGATGCCCTACACATCCCATCATATACGCGACATTCTTGCTGCGACAGACCCTCCACAGGTGCTTCGTCTAGAATATTCGCTAGGCACAGGGCTACAAGAGCGCTCCACGGGAAAACCGAAAGAGCAACGAAGACAGTTCGACGCTAAATCCTTTGCCGAAGCATTCGGAGACACGAGTCGCGCCGCCCTAAGATGCTGGCCTAGCGATCGCGCTTGGCTTGGCGGTAGAAGCTTAAACCGACACTATACTATCGTACGGTGATCGAAGAAACCTGCAGAGATGCTAGATCAAGAGCCAGGTTCTTGCATTTGATTTCTGCTGTCGAATAAAGGAAGTGATGGTATACTCTTAATTTCTTTCTAATTGATCTAGTGGTGATAGTCGGGGTCTCGCGTGATATTCCTGCACAAGTTGTTTGTGGGTGTTGAGCATAGACAATCTCCAAGCCCTATGGTGCGGACTTTAGAGTCCAGTCCACAGAAGGGATAATAAAGACCCAAGAACTGAATGTATCTGAAACAGGGAGCTAAGGGGTCCTGAAAAGAACGACGGAGCTTTTTGCATTCACTTCCGCGGGTACATATTCAGGGAGACGCGGAGACAAAAGACTCCAATTAAGAAGCTAAATATTGACCAGTTAAACGTCACATATTATGCGTCACATATGGTATGAAAGAACAGTCCTATTCATTCTCCTGGTTCAGCTCTCAAAGCCATTTTGCGCTCTCTTCAAAGATGGATCCCTTGCCGCCACAACATGCGAAATCATCAAGTTTTTCACAGGTATCACGAATATCCAATAAGCATTGTTTCAACATGTCATGTCATGTCTTTGGATATGGTTCCAGGTAACACCTGCGCTTAGGAGGGTGAGCTTTTATTCCAGTTAGCAAACATAATACACTCATTTCTACCGAAATGTTAGTATGGTTTCCAATGACTATCCAGAGGCCCTTGTCCATGGAATTGAATACACGGTACCAGATCCAATCCTGACGAGCAAGTATAATATCCGCGTCGCATAGCATTGATTCATGAAACTCTTGTACAGTACATGCTAAACATGAAGGATTCCAACATGGCATAATCTCATAACAACAGGACCAAATGACGAACTAGGGAAGTGGTATCTTTTCAACAAAATGCCTCCCGTTTTTCTCATACCCACACACCACCACATCTACAGGATGGTTAATATCTAGAAGCTTCAATTTCGATATATCTTCCGCGACGGCCGGCACCGCAAATGTAATCACCCTGTCCTGCTCCCAGTATGCAGCAAGCTGAGTTATGATGCGCTTAACGAGATGCGTCGGGTAGTGCGAGTGCTCGTAGCCTCTCCCTCTGGACTCGAGTTGAGGCCAGAGGACATCTAATATATAGTGGAATATCTGGTCCGAACGCCACAGGAGCACAAGCTGGAGGAGGACCTCGGCCAGACTAAGCGTATATACATCCCAGCTGTTCGACATGGTGAAGTCGAGTGCGCCCGCAATGTCACAAATACGGTGGGCTAGATTGTCAGCCGGCACAGTTGGGTGTTCAGGTCCTTCTAGAAGTGCTTCATCTGCCTCTGCAAAAACAAGCTCGCATAACATGCAATACAAAGCATTCATAGCGTCTCGATGGGTGGGACGGTTATGGCGGATGGAGGAATCAAGGCCCATTTGGCTTGATATATGTGAATCTGAAGGAAAATTCATCGACAGCTGATCCTTGCTAAGTCTAGACTTCCACACCTCCAGTCTGCCCTTCTGCACGTCTAGCAAGCCACGGAGATGCGCGCCTCGCACAAAGCTCTCCCGTGCTTCAGCAGACTCATCTGGGAGACAGTCTCGTCCCAGCAATCTGTTCAACATTTCATGTGCAACGTTGCTGATCTCACTAGACACCTCAGATATGTGGCAGGTACCTGCCACACAACGATAGACCACCATCTTCGTCCGAATCTCCATAGTTTTGATAAGAATGTCGTAAATAAGGTCATTCACATTCATCCCTACGATGCAATTCATATACAGATGATCAGTAGCATCTGGAAGGAGATTCGGTGCGAACGAACTGGCTCCTTCTCCTTCAAGAAGTAGTGCGGGGGGCTTTGCCGGTCGATGGGACATGCATAGACGATACCACAGTTGCAGCGCATCAGCGCCATTGGGTGTCGCAACTATCTTCGTTCGATTCTGTAGCACAAATTTGACAGAGTCGCACACAGCCAGTCGAAACCTCAAGTGATTCGTGGACGCGTGATGGTAATAAGCCAGGAGAACTCGCGCAGCCAGAACTGCAGACGCATCGGATTCGATTCTGTCATCGTTCACAAGACAACAGTGCCGTAGCGCCAGATCGTGATATTCTTGTGCATTGCGATGATGCAAGTGATTCACTAATGGGCTATAGACGGATCGTCGGGTATCACCAGCGAGGACGCGGCTCTGAGCTCGCACATTTAACATTGACAGATTCGACGCCGCAATACAAAGTACCGCGAACCGGAGAGAAGGAGATGGAAAGGATCCATCTGTAAAGCGAAGAGATGCTGCTGGAAGGAGATGTCGCACGTGTCTTTGGAAATGGTCAAAGTAGCCAGCCTCGATAGTGTCCTCGGAGCTTAGAAGAGGCGGTAATTTCGTATTTTCGAGCTCGCCCAGACAGCGAAGCATGTGAAGATTACGATTTCTCGCCACAGAATTGTCCCGTATACTGTGCTGTAAATCAAGAGGATGAGACCGCCCTGGCCTTACCTCAACCACTCTATGCTTCTGCAATACAGCTGCATTGCAACTCCGAAAGCTGAAGTCGACGCCATAACTACAGTCCAGCGATAGTCTCGCGCAGGCCTGGCAGCAAGGCTTTGTCTCATCGCACTGTACATCGGGAGGGATTAGAAACTCATGCTCACACCAATACTAGGAAACCAGCACTAACTCGTTTGCCTCGTCTGCGACATGGCTTACAGCCTGTGTGGTTGCGACGGATCTTGCGCGTTTTCACATCCTTGGCAGATAGAGTCGGCGCTAGCATATTTGGCCTTCTGTAGCTCAAGGAGACGAATGTTCTCCAACCCCAAACGAGCGGAGAAGATTCTTTGGGCCATATGAGGGAGGCAAACGTGGAGAGACTCGGATGGAAAAGAAAGTAGATAGACAATATGCGTCATATGCGTACCTGGACGTTTCAGGGTCGTTTGATCGGCAAGATTCATTGCCAGATGCGGTTATATAATACGCCGGTATGGAATTTGGTATCGTCTCCGTATGGATAATAATAGCATCCTTAGAAAGTTTATAGTTCCTCACCAAGACCCGTTTACTTGGGACAGTGCTTATCACATCTAGAGATCAGGCAAATGTCTTCATCGACGGAGCAAAACACAGCAGGTCCAACAGATTTCCATTAGAATAACAGCCAGGACAGATGGTGGATTGATGGACATTTACTGACGTTACTCGAAGCGCCAAACTACGCCGAACAGTGTGAACCGGCAGAGGTCATGCAAGAGCTTAAGATCATTACTATGGAGGTCCGAACCTCAGCCTCGTAAAGAAGATAATTGTATAATCCTAGTGATTTAAGTGGTGCTGACTGCTCAAATAAAAGGACCAATCTATGCATGACTGGCTAAACATGAAGAACGATATGAACTGTAAGTCTCATGACATAGGATTCTACTTCAAAGATTCTAGTCATATACAGGGAGGAATGAAAATCGTGCGTAAATCAGAAGCATCGTCAAACATAAGAAACGCCATAACAAACATAAAAGCATAACTAATGAAGAATTTCCCATGCGAAAGCATTTGCACCCAAGGGTAATAAAGAACTACCACCCAAACATGCCGGTATCAAAAATAGTAGCTGGCTTCTACGAGGAGCCCAGGTACTTGAGCACCGATTCCCTCTCTTCCACAGGAAGCATGCTCAGCACCTGCTGGACACCACGCAGACCGCCGTCCTTGTTGCCCATAAGCAGCTGCGCAACGTCATAGGCGACATTCTCGGACTTGAGAGAGTCAATCTTGGCCTGGATCAGCTTCTTGTTGTCTTCATACCACTGCGCAACCTGGCGATCGTTGCGCTCGAACTCGGTATCGAGAAGGCCGGTCCAAGACTTCAGAGTACGAAGGTGTGCTTCGCGAACGGAGCCATTGTTGATCTGAATAGGAGCAGCAGGTTCATCGGCGGGGAGTGCGCCGCTGGTCTGGGGGGCAGGAGATGGAGCAGCGGCGACCATACGTTTGACGATCAACTCCTCACTGAGACGGCGGCGAAGACGCCAGTAGAAGAAGCGTCTAGCTTCCTTCCAGCACAGGGGCTGGCGGATAGTGCCCTTGGCCTCCATACGGCCGGCACGGTCGTGGAGATCGGCAAATTGCAGGGCAATCTGTTGGTAAACGGGGAGAAGCTGCTCCTCACGAGCCGCCATCTTAGCCTTGATCTCCGACAGCTGCTCCTTGCTGAGAGACGGGTCCTGGAAAGACCTGCGAAGCTCGCCGTAGGTCGGGTCCAGGCGGGCCATGGTGTCAAGCTGCTTCTCACGGCGGTACTTGATTCCGACAATACCTTCGGGCTCAAGGACACCACCACGAGACTCTTCATCCGCGTACATCTCCATCTGGTCGGGGTTGATGGTAGGGTCGATGACGACCCATGAACCACCACGGAGCTCACCGAACGGAGGGATGTAGACGAAGATTGGCTGCTCGTACTTGACGAGGGCATCGACGATGTAAGAACCGTACTTCAACACCTCGTTGTACATGTCGCGCTGACCTCCAGAGAAACCTCTCCAGTTGGCCAAGATCATGACTGGCAGTTGCTCTCCGTGGTTAAAGTCCCTGAGAGCCTGGGCAGTCTTGAAGGCGGAGTTCGGGTACCAGACTCCACCAGCCTCAGTGGTCACCATCTCAGTCGAATCGGGATTGGCAGGGTCAGCAGGAGTGACATTGTCAACTGAGCGAGTCTCAACTGCAATGACACCCATGGGAATACCACCGAGTCTGGCGCGGCCGACAACGACGGTTCTGGCCCATCCACCAAGAGCCTCCTCGAAGGAGTCCTTGTCGAACAGACCGGGCAGGAAAGTATCCTCCTCCTGCTTACCGCCAATGAGCCATCGCACATCGTACGCCTGTCTGGGAGGGGGATAGTAGAGAATGTCGCGGTCCCACGGGTCAGACCAGGGACGGATAGGAACAGGAGCATCCTTCTTGTCCGGGACATAGGACAGCCACTCGACGATCTTCTGGACACCCTCGAAGTCGTCATTGGCCGTCATGTGAGACACACCGTTCTTGTACATGATCTGTGTACCACCCAGCTGCAGGTTGGAGGTGTAAACTTCGCGACCAAGGAGCTTGTTGATGGCAGGTGCACCAGTCAAGATGATGGGCTGGCCCTCAACCTGAATGGCTCTCTGTCCGAGACGAACAAGGTAAGCACCAATACCGACGGAACGGCAGGTCACCAGAGTAATGGTGAAGATGTCTTCGTACGCTTTAGAGGTGGCACCGGCAATAAGACCGGAGCCCCTCAAACATTCAACACCGAGACCATCCTTGGCACCGATGACGGTGGTGATCTTGTACCTGTCCTCACCATCCTCATGGACCAATTCGGTGATGACCTCCTTGTTCTTGCTGGCATCGAATCTCTCTTTGACTTCAGGTGTCAGGTAGAGGTACTTGAATCCAGCCTCTGGTCGCTCAGGGTCGTTCCAGGCCACCGAGAAGTAGGGGATCAGTTCATCCGCCATACCAATACGAGCTCCGGAGTTGGCAGACAGGTAGATACGGGGAATACCCAGCTTACGGGCCAGCTCGGTGCACTTGTGGAAGAACTTGTCTTCCAGAGGACCGAAGGAACCAATCTGGTAGGTGATATCGTTGGCAACGATGATGAACCGTCTACCACGGGGGTATTCAGGCGTACGAGCGGTGACGACCCATCCGACCATACCGTGAGTGTTGGTACCAGCCTCTCTCGAGACCTCCACCAGGTTGTCTCTGTCATCAAGTACCAGTTCGCAGTAGTCGATGCACTCACCCACAGGCGGGCGCTTGTCAGACAAAGAGGGGATCTTCGAGATAGCGCGGGTCCAGCTGTTCTGGACTGCCTGTCTGAAGAGCTCGGGGAAATCGTAAACGTACTGGGTACCCATCAGATGAGCCTTGTAGCGCTTCGGTTGGAGCCACTCCTTAGTCGGGTAGGGTGTCGAGACGGGACGCAGGTGCATGGAGCCGATCTTGTTGGTGCCACCAATGCTGTGGAAGATCCATTCGCCCTTCTCCGACTTCTTCTCAATGTAGAGCTCAACCTGGATGATATATCCGTAAGTGTTCGTGATGATGACACGGAGAGGGTAGGCCAATCCAGTGGCAGGGTCAGTGCAGAGGATACGGATCTCTGCACCAGTGACACGCAGGCGCCACAGACGGCGTCCGAAACGGTCCAAGAACCCAGCCAAGGCCTCCTCCACATCCTTAGGCTCCAGGTTGAAGACTGGAGAGAAATTGATGAAGATGTGGTTGAGATCGGAGTTGTTGTTGCCAATGATCTCCAGAGCATCCAAGATATCGTTCATCAACCGGTCTGCCTCCGAGATCAGGTACTCGGCCGTAGGGATGTCGTCACGCAGCCTGCCAGGACGGACCACGGCACGAGTGAAGTAGCGCTTGTCCACAGCCTTGTCGTTCTCGGGGCCCTTGCCAATGGCTTCGTAGATGTGGATGTTCCGGTTCTCGGTGAAGACTGGCTTGATGCGGAACTTGGAGAGACGGCTCAATTCAAGCTGGAAGGCCAGGGCAGGCTCACTGTGGCGGATACTCTCATCCTCCTGGTAAGATGGTCCTCTAAAGGTGAAGTAACCGGGGTAGGCACCATCCTTGTGGCCGCAGATGAAGGTGACCCGACGAATGCGGCGAGCAAGGAACTCTTCCTTGAAATCGGCCACCAGGTTGTTGATCTGTGCAACAAGCTCCGTGTCGTCCATGTCCTCGACGTCACGAACAGCGACGTTCAAAACGTTGCTGAGCTCCTCGCTCTCCGGCTTATTGGCGGGCTTACGCTTGCCGGACAGATCAGCGAGCAGGCCTTCGTTGGCCTTCTTGACGGGAGAGCCAGCACGCGCGAAGACCTCGAGGGCCTTGGCCAGATATTCTTCTGCGTCTTCCAGGTACTGGACTGGGATGATGACACCCTGTCTCGTTGGCTCACCTCCGTTGTCGTTGATGAAATAGGACATGTCACTGATGGAGTTGATTCTCCTGTTGAAAGTCTCGCTGGTCGGAGTGCCAGGAGCGGACGGGTGGGAGGATGTGATCGGCAGGCCGTACTCGTTCTGGCCAACCTTACCCAGAACAAAGTCCCAGGAGATGAATGGAGGCTCATTGTCGTGGTGATACTGGATTCCCTTTAACTGGTACGCACGATAAGCTCGGCGGATGTAAACCTCCAGGGCAGCCAAAGAGATCCACGGGTCCTGGTGACAGAAGAAATGCGGCAGGACATCGAAAACGGTGTACTTGGAATCGACGACCTCCTTGAGAACATTGAGATCGGGTTCCCGGTGATCCCAGCCGGTCTCACCATACCTGGACTCCACGACCGATGATCGCAAGATAAGCTCCATCTGAGAGGCTCTCTCCTCCAAGGACGGCATAGCGCTCTGGATGAGGAGCTCACGGGCCTTAAGGGCCACCTTGGACGAAGCCCGGGACTCGAGCTCAGTCAACTTTCGGAGGATGGGCTTAAAGTGCTTGCCCACGTTTCCGACGTTGGGTCGGTTCGGACGGTACATGTCGAGGATGGCAAGGATGAGATTGTTCTTGGAGCTGACCTTGCTATGCGACAGGATAGTGTAGACAACCTTGGTGATGTCGTCCTTGTTCTCGTCTCTAAGTCTCAGGACGACATCCTCATCGCGAACGTTGCGTCCGGTAAACAGGTGTTCAACCTCCCAGTACTGCTCCAGGAGACCAATGAAGACGTCAAATTCGTGGGTCTTCAGGCCATCCATGTATCGGTTGATAACCGTCAAGAGAGGCAGCAGAGTCGTGCGGAGGGTCTCGGCGTCGCCTGGGTTGACGTTTTCCTCAATGAAACGCGAGATGGTCTTCTGCAGCTGCTTAGCAGGAAATTCGGCCTTACGTGCCCTTGCACGGTCCACCACCTGGGTGAGCTGGGCGTCAAGCTTCTGCGGAATGCGTGAGTGCAGTGCAGAGAACTGAGCGTTCCACTCTCCATATGGAAGCTCGGGATCGCGGAGGACTTCGACAAGTTCCTTGAGGGTGGTACCCATGATAATCTGGTTGTCGAAACCCCGGAGGATGTTCTCGAGGATGCTGTACAAGAGGAGGAAGCGCTGAGGCGGTTTGTTTCCGACCACCTGAGGGGGGCCCAGGTCGGGAAGCTGTCCGGTGAACGGCTGGGCGTGCTTCACACGCGAAGGGTCATCCAAGGCGAGAATTCCCAGAATGTCGCCAGCTTCCAGAGTGGCTCCAGGCTGCTTGATGAACTGGACGATACCATCCTCCTGAGCGATGAGCGGCATGTACATCTTCATGACTTCGACCTCAGCGAAGGGCTGGCCGGCCCTGACATGGGAGCCGTTCTCGACGGTGAACTTGACCAGCTTACCGGGACTGGGGGTTCGCAGCTGGGTAGGGTCATTCTCCTGCTCGAGCAAGCAAGTCTTGCCGTCCACACTCAGACGGGTGGCGGCGGCCTCCTCCTTCCAGTAGACGTTGTGGCTGCGACCATTCAGCAGAACAAGCAGACCACCGTCCGCAAGCGCACGGACGCCAACGGAGCACTTGGAGCCATTGATGAAGAGGTGGTAGCTGTCCAAGCTTGCGCGGGTAGCGGTGAACTTGTACCGGGAACCGTCGTAGATAAAGTCGACCGGGAAGACCGTCTTCAGGACGTCCTTGGCGGGAACCTGACCCTTCTCCAGGCCCTTGCGGTACTCCGCAACGCAGTCCTCGCTAGCCAGGTGAGCTTTCGTAACAGCTCCGCAAACAACAGCGAGAATGGGGTCGGGACGCTCAGCGGTGAGCTTGTTGCTGATCAGCTGGTCCAGCCAGCCCGTGGTAATGGTGTTGTCCTCGAAGGCGGGAGTCTCGAGCAGCTTGATGAGGTACTCGACAGTGGTTCGGAAGTCACCACGGATGCTCAGTTCCTTCAGCGCAACAACCATGTGCTTTCGGGAGGCGGATCGGTTCTCACCGTAGGCGAAGATGTGACCGAACTGGCTGTCGGAGAAACTGTGGATTCCACCTGCGGTACCGACGGAGAAGTAACCCCAGACGTTGGAGGAACTTCGGAAGTTCAGCTCGTGCATGGTACCGCTGGAGGGCTTGAATCCCTCACCGGGATCCTCGGAGGTGATACGACAAGCGGTCGTGTGTCCCTTGGGCTGCGGGCGACGCTGGGTCTTGAAGCTCTCCTCGCTCTTGAACTCGAAGTCGATCTCGGACGAGGTGTTGGGGTCAACGCCGTAGAGCAGACGAATGTCACGGATGCGGTGGAGGGGAATACCCATGGCAATCTGCAGCTGAGCGGCGGGCAGGTTGACGCCAGAAACCATCTCCGTGGTGGGATGCTCGACCTGAAGACGGGGGTTCAGCTCGAGGAAGTAGAACTTGTCATCGGCGTGCGAGTACAGATACTCGACAGTACCGGCGGAGACGTAGCCGACCAGCTTTCCCAGGCTGACGGCAGCCTTTTCCATGGCCTGGAAGGTGGTGGGCTTGGCAATGGTGACAGGGGCCTCCTCGATGATCTTCTGGTGTCGTCGCTGGACGGAACAATCTCTTCCAAACAGAGAGATGTTGTTTCCGTACTGATCGGCTAGCAATTGCACCTCCAGATGTCTGGCGTCGCCGGCCAGCTTCATGATGAAGATTGGCGATCCGGGAATCTCACTGGCGGCGGCGTTGTAGAGGGTGATAAAGTCTTCCTCCTTCTCGACCTTTCGGATACCCTTACCACCACCTCCTTCGGAAGCCTTGACCATGACGGGGAATCCAATCTCGCGGGCCTTCTGGAGACCCTCCTCGGGGGAATGTGTGCATCCCTTGTCGTAGACATCGTCCTCGACGGTGACGATTCCGTGCTCGTCGATTTGGACATCGTCGACGCCCTCTCCGGACCACGGGATACAGGGCACACCGGCGTGCTGTGCAACAATGGTGGAGGAGATTTTGTCACCCAGCGAGCGCATGGCCGAAGCGGGCGGACCAATGAAAATGATTTTCTTGGGCGAGGCCGCCAGTGATTCCGGTAGCCTGGGGTTCTCTGAAGCATGTCCCCTGCCAGCTGAGTCAGTTCTGTGCGATTGTTTCAGCGGGGTCTTTCTGCGGCTTACCATCCTGCCCAGACGGCGTGCACGTCCATTCTCTCCGCAATATCGACGATCAATTCGACGTTGGCGTAGTTATTATTATTAGTACCTCCGGGAACCTATACCGCAAAAATCAGCTTTCTGCGTACGATAATCTGCGGAGAATAGAGCCAGACGTACCTCCACATATTGATCGGCCATACGAATGTAATCTGCGTTGGCTTTGAGATCCTCTGGCGTGGCCATGACGGTGAACTGGATCGCTCGCTCGTTGCCGAAGGTCTCGTAGGCCCATTTTCGTACTGATCGGATCTCCTTGACTGCGGCAATACCGTTGTTGGCAATCAACACCTAGAAAATCATCCGTCCGTCAGCAATCTATCTCGCATGGAGCTGCTCACCGCTCCCAGTCAAGGAGAAAAAGAAAATAACAAAAAAAAAAAAAAATCAGCCTACCGAAGTGATGACGGAGTGACCGCCATGAGCGGCCACAAAGTCCTTGACATTGCTGGGAGGAGCAAGATCGAGGGCGTTTCCACCGATGAAATGTGAGGGAAGATCGTATTTGGCGGCGAGAGAGCTGCCGTGCCCGTTGGTGGCACCTGTTCCGTTGCTGAGACCCATGATGTCCGATTTTACTCGACCACTTCCATATAGAACTTCAGCGCGGGCTGGAGAGAGGAGAGGAGAGGGAGATTAGGTGAAGGCCGTAAAAAAACGAGGGCGTTGACGAGACGGATGAAGGAAGCTGGCTCAACAGGCAAGTATTATAAACATATAACGGGAACGGGGCACGTCGCTGGCACCCTGGATGGAAAGGAAGAGGAATTGAAGGCCAGGGAGACCGGCAATCGTGATGGCGGATATGGAGGGAGGAGGAGGGAAGAAAGAAGAAGAGGAAGAAAGGTGGGAGAGATAGATTGGGAGAGAGGGAGAGAGAGGGAGAGAGAGAGAGCCAGGTAGGGTGGTAGTGGTGGTGGTGCTAGTCAAGTAGCGATACTCTGGGACTCGAGCAGATCGCAAGCGGGAAGGCGTGAAGAAATGCCACGACGGCCAACCACGGGACTAAGTATTTAGTATATATGGTAGGGCACCACCACGATACGATGCTGGATTCAACGTGGTATTTGGGGTTGGTATTGGCCCAAGGAGGGGCATTCTGGTTCTTATTGATGCTCGACTGCTCGATCCCTTCCCTGTTCTGTCCCCTGGCTAAAGTACCTGATTCGATTCTCCTCTACTCGACTCTATTCTTACTCTACGGGACCCCCCATTCGGATCCATTATCCAGACAGCTCCTCCAGAAGGGCCAAAACGAAGGAAGAAAAAAAAAAGCAGCAAAAGGTCCATTTCGGCGCGGGTCCTTTGGCTCCCCAACTGGAGAGCTTGTTGGGCCCATGACGTGCCTGGCTCCGCTGCTGTCTTCCCACCAGATTTGCTAGTTCCGTCCGGGAGCTACAGCTTAGTGTGGTCAGGTACCGCTACATCCCAAGAATAATTAATTATGGTATAATTAATTCAGGGGAGATACACTGATCTGTCTTCTTTACTGCGTCTATCCTACAGTATTTCTCTCTGAAGTTGAAGCTATCCACCTTGATATCTGACACACTGGTAGAAAATATAGAAAATACGTACAATAGTCTCTACCCTGCATTGTGCATCACGAAATACAGTAATTAATTAATCCATATAATACATAACTAATAATACATAACGAGAGCAAGGCTGAGGCTGGAGGGCGGCCTAACCGCAAACGGACAGCGTTGACCAGCCAAGACCGGGTAAGCTCACTCGTTGAGCCCCTTGCTGGGACGCCCGGATTGGCCAGATCGAGGGACCTCATTTTTGATTCTTACAGATTTACCAGTCAAAAGTATTGTATTATTATTATTATTATTACATTCTTATGATTATTACCAGATTTATTATTTACTAGTTAGTTAGTTATAGTAGTAAGTAGTAACTAGCTATGTAGCTATGTAAGTAATGCAGACACCGTGCTCGGGCGGAAGGATCTCCTGCCAGCGGCACCCAATGCTCCGTGCGATCGAGGCTGCTTTATGCTGAGCATCCTTAGTCACATAGTGAATGAACTAGCTAGCTAGTTACGTATTATTAGGGATGAGGATAAAAGTAAAATCACATCGAATAAAGGGCTGCTACTGACGGGACGATCTGATACTCGATACCACCCTGGACCAGGGGGTCTCCGGGAAGGGGCCGGAATAGATGGACTATCGACAGAATGCCGCTCGGGGACGGATGTGTATCTGTCAGTCTGTCCGGAGCTATCCCGGCGTCAGCTTGCTTGCCCAGAGTATCTACTCCGTATCGTCTACTCCGTACCTACAGCCTATCTGGGGATTACTATGTCAGTTGACCATCGTATTGGCAGTATCGTACCATACATACTCCGTCCTCGTGACGGAGTATTATTGACAATCCAGGTAATCATCATCGCACAACTAGTTAACTAACATAGCATAACATAACCATCAGTCGATTACACGACATACCGCCCCAGGTCTCGAGTAAGGGCCATCCCCACGTCTCGGATGTCTTTACCGGTACCGAAGGATCCAGAACAAACAACATCCAATATTCTCCAGCCACAGGGCCAGCTCCCTCGCATCTCCAACAGTAGTCCAGCTTCTGTTGGGAACTCGGGACAGCGCGCAACAACAAAATAATGCGGACAACGCAACACTCACCGTTGAGACGAGAGGTCTGGAACGGACGTGACGATCAGCGGGCTGACCTGACCAGCCAGCCAACCCTTGGGGAACCCGATCCCATCGCCTAACAGTCTACCCGCCGCCCGAATTCCGACACGCAGGCGCTCGGGATCGCTGGTTTTTCTCGCTCTTATCGCCATTCAGACTATCTACGCCGTGGATAGCTTGGCTTTAGCACAGGGCCCTAGATATCTCCGAAACCAGTCTAACCCTCTCTTCGGGTGATTCTCCCGACAGGCCCAGCCCAACAACATCCAACACGCAGGTGAGTGAGCTGATCCCCGTTTCCACTCGCGGCTCTCACCGTCCCTGTGCGGACAACCATGCATCTGTGCTCTCACCCCAACAAGGACCAACTATCAGGCCGAAGAAAAGACGTGAAAAAGCTTACCTAGCATCTAACTAACTATCTATCTATCCTTCACAGCGGCAAGATATCACCTCCCTTCCCAGGCACCGCTAAACTCAAACGCACCGCAAATCACAAACTCAATCTCTTTCTTTCAGCTCCGAGTTATCATTCCTTGGCTTTTCTTGGCAAGAGCAGGAAAATTCAACTTATCCAGGAATCAATCAAAAAATATAAAAGAAAAACTCTATCACAGATTCCCGGTACTGGTTCCCTCGGGTTCCTGCTTTAAATCGACTAGAGTCCTCTTGGCTAACCATAGACGGGCCGATATGATAGAATTGAATATACGCACAATCCACTTTCTTCTAGATCATGTCGTAGAGCCCAGGACCAGGGAAGGGAAAAAATTTCTTCCTTGACGGCGGAGAGTCAACTAGTCAACTAAAATAGAGTACCACATGGTCAGACCTGCGAAGTATCCAGGTACAATCACCTCAGTGGCCGGGGAAAATACTCTGGACCCAGATATCCATATCCACCAGGGCAGCACGTTCCTGGATCTTGGAATACTACACAGTATATGGTACATACTCACTCCCGATCTGATTGTTCTCAACTCAATCTATGGTGGACTGGATCTCTAGAAAGTTCCAACTTCGGAACTACGCGCTTCATTCTTATAAAGTAGTAGTAGTAGTAGTAGTGCATCCATATATCCATACTCCACAAGTTATGCTAGAAGTAGTTATCTATGCTTCCCAGTCTGGTCGGAACTTGGGCTTAGGTAAGTAACCGACCCAGCCCCGTATGGAGACTGGACCTCGAATTCAATACCGGTACTCAAAAAAGACAATAGCATTTCTAACAGACAAGTAATTCTATTCCAGAACAAAGCAACGCCCCGGCTGCAACCTACATTGCTCTAGTCTAGTATATACGATTCCGGAAATCGATCATGGACATACCATACATACAATGACGTTGTTGTCAGTGCTGGATATGGTATGGTATGGTATGTTCGCTACTTATCCGATTGCGGCGTGCAAAGAACCCCACACCACGTGGGAAGTATATCATACATGAGAACGTAATTAACTGTATTGCCATTATTATTCCGGTCGGATTATATTTATCAAGTTAGACTTTATTATAACGCATATATGAAATTGCCCAGGGCAATATTCATGATAGAAGTTGGATGTTTATATATATATTCGAGAGGGATGATGGCAAAATACTGTCTATTGACTGATGTCCTGGACATAATAATTAAACGTTCTCACTGTTTTCTCGTATATTCCGCATGCGGAGTGCTTCCCTTGATCTATACGAGGTCTGGAATGAGGTGACTTAAGTTCGTTATCCTATTCTTCCATGCACGGTAGTAGTGGCATGTTGCAATACAGTCAGGTGATAATATGACCTTTTTTTTTGCTTCTTTCGTCTGTTACGATATTGAAGTATTTGCATTAGTAGTTCTCTGCATAGTTAATTAGTGCTGTGGCTAATTAATTATTAAGTATGAATCTGATAGACTCTTTTAATCATTCTCATGGACGTGAATACATTGTTGTTCAGAGAACCTGCAAGTCACAAACAGCTCCAAGCAGAGTTTCGTAATGAATCAATATACCTGATTTTAGGATACAACATCTTAACAAACGTCTGTCGTTCAGGATTAATCCGATCTCCTCACTCTGTTCAGCTTGGTGTTATCCCATTATTCATCCCAGTCTCTCTTGAAGCGTGTTGACACGACTAGCGTTTATTCCACTCTTGCTGCGGCATCAAAACTGCAACCGCCAAACGTCACCTAGTCGTTCATTCGACTCCGCAAGACCTCCATGAACTATGATACTAGAACCTGACAGATCTCCAGTAACCACATCTGCATCAAACCATCCGCGCGCCTCAGGCGCATCACTACCCTCCGTCTGGATCTCCGTCCACGTCTTGGACTCAACATCAAACACCCACACATCCGCCAACATCTTCCCAGCGCCCTGATGGCCTAAACTACTAGGATCCCTCTCCCCGAACATTGTAACCAGCTTCACCTTCCCCTGAATCTCAACCGCCAGCAAACAACTCACACTCCGCGGTCCAGGCCCCGACACTCCATCCGGCTGATACGTAACCGTCTCCCAGACATTCCTATCTAGATGGAACACATCCACCGCCCCTCCCTGCTCCGTCCGTCCATCGAACCCATTCATACGAAACACCTTCCCGGCCGCATACGCCGTCGACGTCCCGCCCCTCTCCGGCTTTGGCGCCGCAGGCAACTCCCTCCACTGCCTCGTCGAGATGTTAAACGCCCATAAGTCTCCCAGTCTGCCCTTCTCAGGACAACCCGCATGGAGGAAGATGGTCTCTTTCCCATCGTTCGTCAGAGCGTGATAACTCCGTCCGACAGGGTAGGGCAGTTGCGGGTCCCTAGGGGCGACTTGAGCCCAGCTATTCTCGTCGGGGCTGAAGACCCAGAAGGAGCCTTTCTCTTCGATGGGCGCCATGGCGGTTCCGCCGCGGCCAGAGAAGAGGTAGACCTTGCCGTTCAAGGCGGTTGAGGCGGATCCTACACGCGGAGGGGGGTTGTTGGATGTGGTGGATATCGGGGATGGTTTGGAGTTATTTGTAGTGTCGGTGTCTATGTCATGGGTATAAACTATTAGATATTGTCGCAGTGGTATTTATTTTATTTCGTAGCATTTTCTCATGAGCCTCGTGAGACAATACGATAGGGATAAGAACATACCGCGATCAAGAGCCACCCGATACACAACTGAGTCCACTGGCTCGCGGGGCCGGAGCTCTCCGCCGTAAATGTATACATTTCCCGCCACGACAGCGAGGGTTTGCGACGATCTCTGAATCGACGGGTCTGAAATGAGCTTTTTCCATACTGTCATTTTTCTGAGTGAGTGAGTGTGTAGTATGTATATAGTTATGACTTGGTCTCGTAATAGGTCTAAGTAGATGGTAAGTGAAGAAGAGAGGTTGGAAAAGAGACGATTGATATGACGGCGCGGGGAATCCAGGAAGGGGGAAGGGAGGGGTCGTGAGATTTAAATATGTAGCCTCCACAATGATTTAAGCCCTGACCTGAGAAGGAATAAAATGAGGAACACGCCACCTGGAAATAATGTGATCTTTAAGTATCCAAGCGGGTGCCACTAGGAAAAGTAGATCCATAAGTATCAATACGGCATCGTTACGAGCGTATGTTTTCCCCGAGAAGGGTTTAGCGTAAATCCATGAACGCGAAGTTTATTATACTTCGATGCTGATCGTATAGTTAAAGCCCCACAGATCTGGTTCTTATGTATTTCAGACTACGTGGAGGAGCATTATCATTCTGCAGTTTTCGTTGCGGAAGATAGGAGTAGTAATCGAAAGTAGAGATACTTTTATTGAAAACGGATTAACCCAGAAAGGAGACATATTATCTATCTTTAGACATAAGTTGACGCAGTGCTGCAGTTGAACCAGACTGGTCTGAGGGAAGATATGGTTTTACCAGCCAGTTTCTAGGATAGAAACAGCCGGACAGGCTTCTAGGAAGTGAGAACAGTCCTGAAGAAGCTTCTGCAAAGAATGGTCATCCCTTGCCAGATACCGATAGTTCCTTCCGGAACTACCTTGTTCTCCCGTTTTACTGCAGTTATTCCGACACAGTAGAAGATTGCCTTCCGAATACCACCCGTTACACGAGAAGTCCCCGAAAGCGAGGATCTTCAGTGACTTCAAACCGTCAGGTCCGAAAGCCCACTGTGCGAACTTGTGAAGATTCTTCGTGATATTGTCAGGTCTGTTATCTCCGGAAGATGATTCACTGCTGCTTCTTACTATATCAGAATCTTCCGTCCAACCATCCGCTTCCTTGGGTGCGATGCCCCAGTTTCCATATCTATCGAAATCCACGCCAGATTGTCGGACATGTAAGAGCTTTAGCGACGACTTCTCTGCAAGAGGAGACACTATTGTTTTCTATAAGATTTGATTTCCCATCGTTAGAGTGATATGTGTAGCTTGGGGTCTTATTTTTGGGCTTGTGCTCACGAGAAGTTCCGGCACGCAACAAATCCCAATACACTCCAGCTCGAGGTCAAGAAGCGGATTCTGCGAATGTAGCGTAGAACAGCCTTTACTGCGTGCTGGCCAAAATGAAAAATCTGGTACGTCCCGCTGTATTTTCAAGACTAATGGATACGATACGTATCCATGTGTATTATACCCCGTTGATGAAAGACAAGATTTTTCAATGTGTCGTTGTGGTGTAGAATTGAGCGGAAAATCTTCCGTGTGTCTGAGAATGATTCAGGAACCATGATGTAAAGCTCCCGCAGGCCTTGACAAGCGTCGATAAATTTTGATATTGTTTCCTCCGTATTGAAAGTGCGATCGTAGTCGACAAGGGACTGTATCTCAAGCGTTTCCAAGAGGATCGTTGGATGTGATGAGACAATGTGGTTCAAGAACTCGTTCCATCCGGGGCGAAAACGTAATTTTAGGGAACAAAGCGACTCGAAACAACAGATAGAAGCCATCTGCAGCGCGGTAGACTTGAAAGAGATGGCCGAAAGGCGCAAATATTTGAGATTTGGGAATACCACTCTTCCTTCTCCAGGCTGAAGCTTTAAAACCTCGTGTACAAGGAAAGCCTCTGGATTTGGGATACCTGAAGGATGATACTTTACTCTATTCCAGCTGACGGCATCTAGTTCAAGATAGGTCAGTTGTGATGATGTTGTCTCAAAACATTCACGAAGGGATAGCCATTCGACTTCCGAATGTAATCCCGTCCATGACAGCCTTTTGAGTTTCTTAAAAGAGCCCAAATCGTACGACGATTCGCAACCATGGCTGTCCGTCACCAGGCGTATCGATTCGAGACCCGGCTGTTTGACCTGGAGGAAGCCGCCGGGGCCCAGAATCTCGGCAGGAACACACGTCTTCAGTTGCCATCTATTTCCAAAATTAGAACAGATCCCTTTTACCTTTGGCTATAGAGAACATTACACGAAGCTCTTTAGCGTACCCTCTTTACACCTGATCAGTACCGGCATCAATCGCTTCCTCATCAGCTCAGAGTGATTAATTCCCTCGTCACAAAGAATATTGAATATATCACTATAACCATAGTCACTGTCACGGAATGGGTGTGATATTTTGGATGTTGCTTGCGTAGTGCAACCAATTTATCGAACCGTGACGACTTGCGCGTAGCAGGCTCTCCGCTGCGATAACCTGGAGGTCGAATCGATCTACCCACACCGTCACCGATTTATAGAGGAGAGGAATCGTGACAGAGTATAGAAGCTTTGAAACTTGACAGAGACTTTTCAGATCCCTTTTATCAGTAACCTGTCTCGATTAGTTATCTTTCTGTTGGGCATTCTTCGCAGGTGCTATACCTCTGAGACGATGGCGTTGAGGAGTTCTAACGGCAATTTTGACAGCATTTTCATCGAAATTGTGCGATTGACAGTCCTAAGGAGTCCTCGTTGACATGAATGTTGGAAAGTGAACCTTGTCCGAAGCGGCGAAGAAAACGAAGATATAAAGCTTATGACTGGGAAGGGTGTATCAGAGCGTGTAAACAAACAGAAGGTCAGAAGGTCAGTTTCACCTCATCAAGTCAAATCTACTTAGCTTGTTATTTCTACACGCCAGTGCATTGCGCGTCTCACTTTCGAAGGGTGATAGTGGCGTAAAAAGTGTGAGAGATGCCCAGAAGGGCGTAGTTTATGAGAGCACAGTGAAAAGATGAGCTCTAAGGATAATCCTGCTCTGTGGCAGCGACGTATAATCGCTTATTTAACCCAGTGAATGTGTCTAGATAACACTCATCGACAGCCGCCTTCTGTCTCATCCAGCCATGGGTACAGGCTGCGTACTTACTAGCTACAGCTATTCCAATAGATATTAACGACCATAAGAGGGCGCAACTTATTTGGCTGATTGGAATGGATGTTAATTCTGGCTCGTGTCCAGCCAGATTTAGAATTGAAATTCGCATCTTATCTCTAAACAATAGTCATTCCTATTGAACTACGTGGCAGGAGCAATTTATTCTACTGGTGTCTGAGCGGATACCGGAAGCTGCCACGCCCGTTTTCTTTTTGAGTAGATACGAAGATAGGAGAGATTCTCTCAAAAAATGATGTCTTGAAAAGTTAAATACATCAAACAGGGGTATCTGCGTAGTTAATTCATAAAAGTGCAGTTTCATCGCGAGACATCATCGTGCAGCAGTAAAACAGCAAGTAGAGAAAACACATAGGTAGTGCTCTGTAGCAACCAGGGTATGCAGGCATTTGTCTGTCAAAGCGCATTGGGATATGGCCATAACGGACTACAGGACCAGTCAGATGGGGATCCACCAGTCAGAACCAAGCTCCTTCGCCCATATTCAAGACTGTAATGCAGCAATCAAGCAAGCTGTCTTCCTAGACCGCGCGTCTGCGTTACCAGGGGCGGGACAGTGCGATAAGTCGACGAAACATCCCTGAAACCACGTCCAGTGCCAACTCGACTGAGAGCGGGCTCGTCAAAGCCGCCGAGACTGAGTCTGCCCAGGTCAGCAGGGAGCTGATCGGTCATAAGTTGTAAGTGTGGCTGGCGACGTCTCGAGTACGACTCGATGGCGGCCGGCTGCGGGACGGCAGGCACAACGGACTCCTCAGGGCCTCCAGGGAGAGTAACCTTGGTCGCTCCAAGGGTTCGAGCAATATCCTCAAGAAGCACCTCCATGGGCGCGATGTAAGCGGTACGACTCTTCTCAGACCAGGCAAGGACATGTCCACAAACTCGGCCAGTCGCCTTGTCGAACACCCAAGCACCAGAATCTCCGGGAACTAAATTTTCAAAGCGTTAGCATGCTGTGCGCCTTAATAAAGGGCACGAAGGACTTACCTCCAAAATTCCCATCGACGCAGAAGCTAGTCGAGAAAGAATGCCGTCCTTGCATCTTGACCAGCGTCATTGCCTTGGAGATCTGTCCACTCTGTAGACCACTGGTCCGGCCACAGCAATGCACCTTCAAACCACCAAGCTCCTCCAAGCGAGCCACCTTGTTCAGATGAACGGTCTCCTGCACCGAGCCACGCTGTCCCTGGCCGCGTCTCTGCGTTGATCCCTGAGATGCCGCCCCGGTGGGACGGCCCGAAACAACATTACGGGCGTCCATGCGGTTGTCATGAATTTTGATAAGGGCCCAGTCGATCTCATGTTTCATTCCCTTTCGAGTCCAGCGCTTAACCCCCGAGGAGGCATGGACATATCCAAGGGAATGCGAGGCCAGGTGTTCATCATCCCGGTCCTCAGGACAGGGAAAGAAATCCTCATGGATATCATCAATCGCAGGTTGAGTGACAATAAACCGCGGTTCATCGCCAGGCTCAACACCGGCAGTATCTCCAATGGAAGCAGTGTCATAATCGTCGCCACTATCATAGCCACCAAACCCTTCTTCATCAGAAGAATAGTCATCATCAGAGAGCCAGTGGTCTTCCAAAGTCTCGTCCATACCATGGGAGAGACGGTCTTCATCCTCATCATCTGTAATCTCAAATTCGTAGTTGGTCTCTGGCAAGTCATCCTCGCACCACGTAAACGCAAAGTCTGCGCTGGAAGATTCTATGCCACTCTGATCATTCGCAGCAGAGCGCGGCGGGTGCTCGACATCGTCATCCTGATAGTCTTCGTCGTCACTTGGCGCATCGAGCATGTGGTGCACAGTCATCCCAAACGGCATACCATCTACCAGGATCGCTCCACCATACGAAACCGGTGGCAGGTGTTCCTCGTTCCGAAAAGCACCAATAGAGGCACCACAAAGCGGTTTCTGCTGGTAGTGAGGGTTAAGGTCCATTGGTGCATTTTCATGGACGTCGTCTACAGATCCAGCCTTGCGGCGTCTTCCATGTGGCACCTTGGACCGTGTTATATCACCACGGAGCACAATCAGGTCCCAGCCATCCTTACCAATGACGAAATATTTCTTGAGAGCAGCCCTGACCTTTTTGACATTGGAGCATGTCACGCATATTGTGGTCTTTGCCGTCTCAACCCCATCGCCAGTGACCATAAGGTTAGCGCTGCACGACTCTGAAGAGTCCTTCAACACTTTTTGCAGAAGCTTGCTCAGTCGAGGCATGATGTTGAAGTTCCATTCATCCAGATGTTGCTGGGGTATTTCGACGTTGGTGAGCTTTTTGACGCTTCTTTTCTTCAGCTTCTTATCAGCATCGTCGATCTGGGATGTCTTTGTATCACCAAAGGGTGTCGCGTAGTGTTGTTTGATCGACGAAACGGCCTGGATCTGTTCTGTCTGCTCTGTGGAGGGCATCGTCGTAGCGTCCCTTGTCAAGCCAGGGGGTAGGGCAACAGGCAGTCTTTCATCCAGATCACCCGCAGGAGGCGCATTGAATATGTCTATGAGACAACAGCGCCAGATGATCTTGCTGATAGTATAGAGGAAGTCGAGCGAGAAGGCAAACGCGCCATCAGATTCAGACAAGGCTTGCGCTGGGTAGTGAGAGGTCTCGGGCACACGGAGATTCAGGTCACCCATAGGCTCAGGGGAGAGATGGAAATTTGGAGCATCGAGACACAGTTGAACCATGTGGAGGTACGCCGTTCCACATTTCGCTCCCAGTTTCTTGATGTAGACATTTTCGATCCTCTGCTTGAACATGGAGTTATTGTACTTCATCTTCCAGAGTCTGCTGATGGGTGTCCAGAGCCCGATTTCCAGCAAGACCAATCCTAGAGAGTAGAGGTCGTAAGCCCAGGCTCCGTCGTCCTCGAGAAGTCTCTTGTCATCTGGATGACGGTACATCCCTGAAGAAAGTGGCTCAGGCGCTGGGCCGTCACCAGAGAACTGTGCAAAAGAAGTGAGGTAAGGTTGTCGGAGATCTTCTGTCAAGCTCCCCATTTCGCTCTGCTCAGCATCGCTCAGTCCAGGAAAGACAAGGATGTTGCTGCTATTGATATTCCCATGCACGATGTTTTGGCTGCGCAGGTGAAGGACAGACAGGATCAAGTTATACGCGAGGCGGAAGCGGCTTTCCAGATTCGGCACCGGAATATCTTGATGGTCGTCCCCCGAATGAAACAAAGAAACAAGCGGCTTCGGCTTGAGCTCTTTCATCAGATCACTTGGGTTGCGCAAGAACGGGAAATAGTCCATCGGCATCTGATAAATGAACGCATATCGCGAGTTTGGCATGTCGATATAATATCCCAGGAACCTCAGCAGTCCAAGATGCGAGACCCTCCCGTTCTCCACCAGCTGATCCAGCGATCTGTGCAGTTCTTCGAGCCGTTGACCTGCGGGTACTGTGATCGCAGTCTGGGTCTCCAACATCATCGGAGTAAACTCTGCCAAAATAGGAACTGTCGATTCAGAAGTCAAACTGGACAGAAAGGGCGATGACTCTGTCTTCATACGCCCTATAACCCTGGAATTCGCAGACGCAGCAATCACCTCGTATGGTGGTGGACTCTTATCATGAGACGCCCCAGAGAGCTGCAACGCAGACTGATCAATGAACAGATGCTTTGTCGAATTGAAAGAACGACCGAAGGTGCTGTCCGTGTGAGGCTTCTCTGCAAAAGCCGCTGGTGCAACTTTGAAATTGGTAAATGGCGACAGATCGAAGGTTTCCCGCTGATGCTGTTTAGGACTGCTAACAGTCTCGGTAGGCTCCGTGAAGTTCTGCAATTTTCCCTCACCAGAAAAAGAGTAGGAATGATCCTCTGATGACTTCGAACCCCGAGGAGTAAAGGTTGGTCGCAGCTTGGACTTGGTGCCAGTCTGCCCGGTCGATGACATGCTCATACTCATGTTTCGACGAGACTGAGACAAATCGTACAAGGTATCAATGCATGCAGTCAGATCTTTCAAAAGTGCATTCGATCGATTGATATCTTCAACCGTCCAGTGCGTCTTGGCGGGAAGATTACTTAGGTTATCTTTTGCGGGCAGATCGCCTTGACTGCCTTTGGGTGGAAGATCTGTCCCACCTACATGTTGCAGCCTTTCTGCTTCGTTGAGAAGTTCTTGGATGGAGGACATGACGCTGGCGACGACATCGCTGAAGCCAGCCTCTGTGAGCGACTCATCAATATCGTTTGGTTGCGCGGCGCTGGCGTCACTCCAATCTAGACCCCACGCAAGAAGTCTATCTTTCTGAATACGGTAATTGCGATGAAGCGCCACTAGCTCCGGGTCGTCACTTGGTTTAGAAGCTGTGGTGACGCTCTCACAGGATGTCTTGGTATCAGAGTACATCTTGGTGAGACGTCTCTGGAGGTACGAACCTCCATGTCGGAGGACAGACATTTTCGACGCTGCTCCCAAGGACTTAGCACGCGACGAAGCGATCTCTCATGTTCTCATGCAATAACGAGATCCCCAAACGGGGGTAGAATGCAGCATGCAGAGGAAGTGAGATGGCTCAGCGCAAGCATATAAGCGACGATGGACGATGAGAGCGGGAATTCTGTTGCCTAACCAATCGGGAGTGGCGAACTGCGGTCGCTGGACGCTGAGATCTTCCCGTGATCGTCGCTGCAGGCAGCTGCGTTTATCCGCGTGGAGGATGGACAGTGCAGAAAGGAAGAGGAACCCAGCAAGGATGTTCTCTGGGTGAAGAGAAGAGAGAAGCTGGATGGTTTAAAATGATGAATTCTCTGAAGTGAGAGTTGCTTTGTTATTGTGTGCACGTGGAAAGCCATTGTCCTTCTTCTGGAGTGTTAACCACGTGACATCGGCCCACGGAGATAAGAGGATTAAAGAGATGGAAGCATTCAATGGGTGGTGAAGATGAGAGACAAAAGCATGCAAACTATCTCTACGAGATACTATCTGGGAGTGCTGTGCTGTGCTGCAAGAAGATATCGTCGTCCATATTATATACACTGGGACCTGTCGATATTCTTATAGATCCCAAGCGCTTACTACATATGTCTACTCTCACTTGAAAGATGAGCAATCTGACAGCGAGTCTCACAAGGTCATCATCTCCTTCATATCTTCGACAGGGCCCATTGAAGGATGATATGTTGTTGGCCTGCCGTGCATGACCTTCTGCCATGCGGGACTCTTTTCCTTGATTTCGGCCCAGCATTGGAGCTCCTGGGGAACGAGCTCATCATTCCCGGTCTCGATGCACCGCAGCACGAGCGGAAGAAGATGACTATCAAGCACAGTAGGTCCCACCTTGTTGCCAAAGGTCCAATCTCCCTCGGAGGCACCGCTTTTCCTGCGCTGTTCTATGATCTCTGCAAAGATGGCCTGCAGGTCTGCGCGGGCTTTGGCCACGATGGCTGGCTGGAACGCTACTCCGTTGGTATTCTTGTGGCTGTGATCGCGAGAGTCAGTGAGAGGAACGGACGATAATATAGCAATGGTTGCGGGTTCGACGAAAGATGAGGGGCAATGTACATACAATTCGAGCTTGGCCTCGAGAGCTTTGCGGTATTCCGGGCTTAGGTCAGTCCTCTTCAGAATATCCTCCACAGGTGAAGGGTTATACTGCATCATCTCCGGTGTCGGATTTTTCCTGCTGAACGACAGGCCAGAGATGGCATGGAATCTTTCCAGAAGGTCCCTGATAACGGCGGCGTGTTCTGCCGGTAACATTGCCGGGTAGTGCTTCTCCGCGAGGTAGAACGAGATAGAGATACTATCAGTAAGTGGCTGCGCGAGAACGTTTCCGGTCATGGAAGGAACCTGGCCCTTTGGGTTCACCTTGACGAGGTAGTCTTCTTTCAGGTTCTCATCCTTTTTGTGGTTGATAAAGCTAAGCGTGATTTTTTTGGGCGGTCTCGCATTCTGCGTCGTAGGGCCCAGTTGGACAGTGTGGCGGGCCATCATAGAATAGAGTGAGAAGGGCGAAGAATAGAGCGTGTACTCTGCATTTCCCAATTCAGCCATGTTGTCGACAGCTCTGCGTTGTTATGTCTAGCAAGACGTGCAATTAGGAAAGTTAAACAAGGAGTATATGTCGAGTTTAATGTCGACAATTCGATGCTAGATCGAGGGATCACGATGAGTCGGGTTCAAGCTGGCTAGTTAATTAATCGCCTGAGATGTTAGTCATATTCATTCGGCAGCGGTTATTCTCGTTAAGTTAGTCTAATTGCTCTAACTAGGTACGTCTGCCGCTGTAGGGACCCCGCAGTTGGAAGGCTGACAAAAGCCTATGGCGCTCTCATCTAGCCAGTTACGACCTTGCTACCTATTGGAAAAAGTACATGTTAATTTACATTGACTGCATCGTTATTTTCATATGTGGGTCTCAGGACAACTCCTGGAGGATAACTGTATATACAGTTCTGCCTAAACTTATTGTCCATTATATAGATCATGCGTCTTCTGGCCGAGGGACACCTAGATCCCGGGCACGTGCTTACACCTTGACATCGTCTCTATATCTCACAAAAGAATCGAGGCGACAAAATAAACAATATTCATGAATCATTCTAATCTACAAATGAATACAAAGAAAGTAACAGAACTGACTTATTATCCCCTCTATCATGTGATCATGCGACGAGGCACCCCTACGTCGCGAGCGCGTTTCTCGCCAAAGTTATGTAGTCGTTCACCGATCAGGTAGACATCATCCCGGATGTGGACGCGCCAGGCCTCGATCTGCCGGCGAAGCTGGTAGAAGGACCAGGCCAACAGCCCGACTAGGAAGGTCGCAGGATACGCATATCGGTATACCTTGGATTGAACTTCGCCTGCCGCCGAGTAAAAGAAAACGGTGTTCACGGCGAAACCCAACACAAGTGGCACTATAACAGCCAGGAAAGTAAGAACAGATACGGGGAGGAGGAAGGCCCGCGTAGCCAGAGCGACTTGGGGTCGTCGCCAGCCGCCACGACTGACCGCGTTCAGTGCGATAGCTGGGCGCGAGCTGGAGTACCACAAAGTGAACCGGAGAGCCATCTGCACGTAGAGGACACCAAGAGTCCAGTCTTGCACGAAATGAATCACGTGCGCCTCATCGCCTTCGAGATACGTGTGGAGGGGCACTAAAATATAGAGCTCCGTCACAAGGGCGAAAAGAGACGGCAGGACCAGAGCAAATGCAGATGCGAGGTATACGAGCTTTGCGGCATGGAGAAGGGTCTTGTACACAGCAAGAGCGGCCTGTCCGGGAGAATTGAGATACGGCTGCAAGCGTTCCTTCAGTAGCGAAATCCCGGTCCGGCAGTAAACCAGGCCATACGCAGCACCACCGACCACATATAATCCCAGGGAGAAAGCATAGATATCGTTAACGCGGACAGGGCTGGGGAAGAAGGTCGAGATGAGTTTTCGACCAGTAACCAAAGGCACAATGGTGATGCCTACGCCTGTGACAGCGGCAAACACCCAGATCAGGAAGAGGAACGACGCCACCCGCAGTCTAAAGTAGGGAGGGATGTAGACTTGCGTAAACATGTCACTCGTGCGGCCATGTAACCCATCCTCAGGGTCCGCCGCTCCATCTTTGCGTTTGTTGTCTTCGGTCACCTCCAAGAACACTTGGGCACCCTTTGGGATCCGCACTTGATCCGAGGCTGGAGCTCGAACAAATCGTCCGTCGCGCAAGAAGTATGCCTCCACGCCTTTCTCCTCAACTAAAGCTCTTTGATCTTCTCCGGCCACTGGGTTCTGAGGATCCCCCTTCTTTCCCAGCAGGATAGCGCGCCAACTTCGTCTCACATGGTGGCCTTCCTCGTCCGGCCGTCTCTCACCCCCGAAGAGGAAATTAGTCAGCCGCAACATCCGTGCACATTGATGGAACCACCAATTATACATCCTGTGCAAGCCATCGGAAGGTTTCACTGAACGGATAGCAAATGGCATCACAAAGTTGTAGAAAAGTAAGTCCACGGGGAATTCAAGGAATGGGACATTCGACGACCAGTGGATGGGAAGTACACCATCACAGGTGTAGGACAAACCCCATACGACACCCCCTAAACAGACAATAACAAGTGCACCGTAGACCAGGGCACTGAATGCAATCTTTCGAAGCTGTGTCGAGATATTGCGCTCGAGGACATCCCGAACCGGATGAAAAGTGGGGTCGTCAGGGTCACGGATAAAGTAGAGGACACCACTCCTCATGATCTTTCGACACATTGAGACAAAAAGAGCGAAGTGGAACATGTAACAGGTCCCTATGAACCAGTGGACGAATAGCGATGTTACAGGCGAGGCGGAGGTGAACTCTAGGCGGGATTTCAATGTGGCGTTCTCGAATAATGGCATCAACGCAACGTCTAGGAGCGTGCCGCAGTACAAGGGAAACACGATCATTTCAATTCCAATGATCAGAATGACTTTCATCACTCCTCCCGCTTGATGAAGGATGTCCGCAATAACTCCTTCGATCCTCTGGCCTCTGTTGACGCCAGAAAAGAGTCCAGTGACGCGAAGATAAAGAAGACCCAGGGCGGTAGCAAAGCCATAACCGACAATGATGGCGACAGTTCGGTCCTTAGTGTCCCAGCGAGCCAGATCGTAATCAATTGGAGCCTGAACAGGTCCATTGCTAGTCATCCTGAGATTAATCCATTTCAGACCTGACAAAGAGAAGAGGGTGGAAGCCCCAAGAGTCTTGGGAATTTCCTGGATGTCAGCGAGTAGAGATGATACATCCACTGTCGGGAGGTCGGATATCAATGCTTGATGTAGCCCCTGCGACATAATGCGCAGAGGAAGATCGTACACCACGAACTTTCCCGCAAAGAAAATTGCCTCCAGGAAACCAAAAATCCGCGCTTCATGAATCCGCAAGGCTTGATGGGATAGGACAGAGAACATGGGGAGGTCGGATTCATGGAAGGTGAAGAAACCATCCACCACTCTCTTGAGACGCTGACTGCTACCATCAATGAGTGATAGAGACGCACTCGTGACAGACGTATTGCGGGGAACCCATTCGATTAGAGGCACAACATTTCCCACGGGACCTAGGAGACCCCTCAGGACGATGCTGACCCAGTATACGAGATATCCAAAGCTACCGATGAGTGTATCAACAGTGATGTCTGCGATGATAGAGAGAAGGGCTAAAGGAACCCCAATGAATAGTTGAATCGGATTTGTCAGGAAAACCAGTGCGATCTTGCCCCATAAGTATGGAAGCCAGATTCCGATGGCGACAGTCAGTGAAATAAGAACCGCGCTGAAAACGCCGTTCTGCAGAAGTCCGAAGATTGGACCTTGCATACCGATCAGTTCCATGATTCCCTCTAAATCATCTCCGTCCTCAACGGCATCGACGTCGTTCTGTTCCAAACCAGCATCCGCAACTTGATCTTGCCACTGGTTTCGACCCTGCAAACCCTGTTCGGCAACGTTATCTAGGTTAGGTGCATGATCGAACGGTCCGTCACCGGCAATGTCCTCAACATGGACATCATTCCGGTCAATTTCTTGGGCTTGATCGGGTTGAGGAATCTCACCCCACAGCCAATCTGTGATCCTCTCGGAGAAATTTCGGGGAGGAAGAGCGACAATACTGGCAGGAACCTGCGGAGTAATAGCATCATTTGTATTGGGAGCGGGTTCTGGCCCTGCGTTGTTGATTACATTATTAGAAACATGATCGTCGGAAGTTCGATGTTGCTGCGGCGTGATATCTTGCGCTGGCGCAGGAGAACGTTCTCCGTTCGTCTCTTCCGTTTGGAAAGGTGTTTCCCCATTCATGACGCCAGAAGTATCTCTATCCGTGAGATTAGATGAGAAGCTCGAGGTTCTGGAAGAAAATCGGAAGTTCGAGTCTTGGGCCAGAATCCCAGCCCCCAAGGACGAGGAAGGTACAGCATTTTCTCTGCTGCCCCAGAATGGTACGTCGTTAGTTTGGCCAGGTATATCAGAGTTAACAGCATCTGATCCGCCGTGATGAACCTCATCATGTTGTGAGTTGCCGAAAATATCGGTCCTTCCCAGATTTGGTCCTAGAGTGCCTGCACTCTCATCGAAGGGAGTGCGATCCGTATTGTTCCTCTGCAGTCTCGTCATCGCAGAGACAATCCATCCCAACTCGTCCTGGCGATTTTCTTCTTCAATGATCCTCAAGACTTCATCTGGATCTCCCCCACCGCGAGTCCATAGGTCTTTAAATATTTCAAGTCCGGGCCATACTTGACTACCGGGGGTAGCAGCTGACTCTTCAAGGGTACGATGAATACTAGAAGCATCGTCCATAGCATTCCGAGACTGCAAAATGGGCCGAGATGTAGATGCTTCATGCGACACGTTTCCAAAGCGCATAGTTCCCACGTCAAAGGAGGGCGATGCTCCTCCATCAGGCCTACTGTCATTTTGAAATGGACCTGGGACCGCAGAGCTATTGTCTGGTGCATCAGGAACGTCAGGCCCTTCATCAGTCTCATCATGATTATCCTGTTCAATATTGTTCTCCTCGGCCAGCTGCAGTGGAGGATCCTCTTGTGGCTGGGCCCGGGCTCCCTGGTTCAGTCGATTTTCAGCAATCAGCTGGACGGCTGCCTCACGGTCGCCTTCTGCAATATTAACAGCTGGCTGTTGCTGGACAACCCATTCCCGAATTAGGAATACCAAAATGAAAGAAATAACCACAAGAAGGGTAATGAGTTGCCCTTCCAAGGTATCTATCAGAATATTATTGAAGGTTGGTGATGGCGTCAAAGAATTCAAGAAGGTAACATCAGAGAGCCAGGAAGGCTGTCTCTGACGGTGAGAAGACAAAGTCACATTTACATCACTGGAATTGAAAGAGCTGCCGGAAGATGAAATTGCTGGAGGAAACAATCCGATAAAGGCTCTCTTGGCGAGGCTAAGAATAACAGGTTCACCGGCAGAGAAGTTGAGCATAGAAGAAACGGGGGTAAGAAGATACGGCGAGGCACTTGGAACACCTTGTAAAGTTGTAGAGGCACCAGGTGCACTGGAAGCCAACGTCTGCTCTGCTGGAGGAGTGGCGTTTGCTGATAATGGATTCAAAGGAGCCCCTCCATTCTGAAGTGTTTGCCGTTGTAAAGTGTCACTGTTGGGCCAATGCCCATCTGCAAGCCAGAAGAGGGCACGCCAAATAGCTCGCATTGACCAGGGCAGCCATCCCAACCAAACAAAGGCAACTAGAACAAACCGAAGCCAAGTGACAAGTGTCCGCCCTCCGTGTAGCACCAGTTCCTTCAGGAAAACCGGAGCAGGCAGCTCTTGTGGCATATTGGGATCATATAGCTTTGTGAAGCGGAACGGCGTCTTACATAGCTCACAGTACTTTTTCTGCGAGTGCGACAGCCATTCCATCAAACAGGCCTGGTGGACAAACTTGATACTCCCACTGCATTTGCAAGGGTAGAACAGCGGTTCCTCCTCCGATCCTTCCCCACGGCATATTCGACACGTATCGGGCTCTTCCATTCCTCTGAATTTGGAATCGGTATTTGTCGCATAGGCAGGGTCGTTCATGATATCCGGGAAAGGCTCAGTGCCTCCCCGTTCGCGGGGCTGATTATCTCCCTCCATCATGATTATCCATCTGGAACCGGGTTCTGTGAGTCTTTGGTCTGCTTAGTTCAATCGGAGATCATCGTATTTGATAATTTTCGAGGCGTCGACAATTGCTCAGGAACCGATCTGTTGTTAAGTTAGGGAGATGAGCCAATGTCAGATCCCAAGGATATGTGACCGCTTGCGGAGCTCACTCAGCGCAGAGGTCGCAAAACAGCCCACCGCACAGCAGCACTAGAGAACCGAGAAAAAGCTTCAGTTACAGGCTAATGTAGGCCCTGGATGCGAGATGAAACCTTGAGGGACTCGGTGGTCAAACCTCTAATGAAGAGGTCGATGTGGCAAGTCACGTATGGGGGCAGTAAAGCTCCCGAATGAGAAGCCCCAGCACCTTCCTTCTCTGGACACGATGACTAAGAATAGCAAGTGACGCACGGTCCCTCAAGGAAAACTGGCTTGGCATGTGACTTTACTTCGTATTACCGTACTGACATTCCAAGAGTGGGCGAAATACGCGACAGACCGGGTCTAGATATGTAAGATACGGTAACTGCACGGCCCGCCACGCTGAAGCTATGATCTCACCGCCGAGGCCCCCCAAACAAATGTATCGATTCAGCTTGGTGTGATACAAGATTTGTCGCAGAGAAAGGGTTAATGAAGATAGTAGGTTCCTCCTAAGGTAGCTTGACACCTTTCCTTTTGTGGTCTCCCCTCGTCTTTAAAAGCTGGCATTATAGGTTCTCTGACTGACGTCTATTTTTCTGTCCCGTGAAGCCATCGAGAAGCGCGGGATACGAGCCGCGCCCAGCAACCTCAACTCCTTCGAGGAACCCTGTTGCGCCAAGTTCGCCAGAGTTGTTGCAATCGGTCCCCCCGAACAGTGTCAGTTTGTGATCTTCACGACTCTAGGCATTAAAAGAATCAATACGTTGAAGGCAGTTTTTCAATCTTGAATCTTGCTTGGCATTTGTCTGTTTTGCTGTTCCGGGGCAGCTCCCCGATGATCCGTTTGACGCTGTGCGCCGGATTGTTCGAGGGACAGATTCAATCTGACCAAGTATATCCTGGATATCTTGGATAACTTAATTGAGCGCCTCATCAGCTCCCTGGGCTAATTCACGATGGCGGGTGTCCAAAACGGACACGTCCCCGAAGCTTCAAACAACAGGCTCGGCGGACGCGCCCAGAGCTCCAAGGAGCCAAAACGCAAGCCAGGATTTGTCAAATGGACATTTGGGCTTGTTGCAAGGTAAGCCGGAAGCAGGATCATCTCTGATTCATTTCTATGCGTGAAGACGTGCTGACTTTTACGGTTCCTTTGCAGACTATGTATATGGTACGCGTTGCTCACGCCGTTTTTCCGCTGCCCTTCAAATCTTTCAGAATTGGATCAGTCATCACCAGCGGTTTGCAAGCCATACTTGTTAGCCAAGTCGCATATCGAGCCTCACGTCCTTCCGTATTATGAGGTCTATGGCGCCCCGTATGTGGACGTCGTTCGTCCATATGCTAGCAGCTTCCATGATCACGTTTACTCTCCTGTCGCAAAGGTCGCAAAAAGTGGATATGAGACATATGGAGCCCCGACTATTTCACAAGCGCAAGTATATGGCAAGAAGCAATGGGAGACCGAGGCTGTTCCACGGCTGAGGTCAGCTCAAGCAGGCGCCAAAGAAATCTACGAAGCTAATGTTGGCCCGCACGTCGAACGTGCGGTAGCGGTCATAAAGCCTCATTACGACAATGTTAATGGTAAGGCTAAGGAGCTATATAGCGTATATGTCTTGCCTTCATACGATCGAAGCAGACCTTTCATTGCCAAGACATATTCTTCCGGTCAAGTCATCCTGATAGATAACGTGTTGCCATTCACGCATACGGCATGGTCTTCCATTGTCTACTTTGTGAACAGCACTCTTTGGCCCAGTATTACCGGTCTCTATTCGGAAAACGTCGAGCCGCAGCTGGTCAAAATTGGCGAGAGACTGGCCAGTTACCGGGAGGGGAAGAAATTGAGAGCCGTTGTGGACGATGTTGACATTGACAGGTGAGAAGTCTGAACTCCTCCTTCGTTCGGTTTACTAACGGGACGACAGTGCCGCCGTCAAGGAATCGCTCAAGTCAACCAGCAGCACTACGTCCTCCAAGGTCCAAACTACTACGGCAGCAGCCACCACTACCTCTAGCAAGCCGGCCGCAACTGAAACATCGACCAAGTTGACCCCTTCGCAACAGATTGAAGAAGCGCGTCCGATAGTTGCAAGTGATCTTCAGAAATGGCAGGAAAAGTTCGCTGCCGCTGCCGATAAGGGAGTCGACGACCTGGAAGAGCGCGTTAAAGAGATCGTCGACCGCCAAATTGAAGGGGGCTCTAGGAAGCATGGCGAAACTCTGGTAGAGGCTCTGCAGGCAGTGGCGGACCAGCATCTGGCCGACATTAAGACTCGTATCAATGCTATTGTGAAAGGCTTGCCAGACGAAGCTACTCCTGAAACCGAGGATGACGCGCGGGGGGAGCTACTCAAGGAAATCAGAGCAGCTGGAGTTGCAATTAGGGACCGTGCTCATGCTCTTCGGGAGTGGCAGTCTTCGTTTGATGATGAACTGACACGACGGGTGTCTGCAGCGGTCGAGTCCACTCTTGATATCTTGGACGGTATTCGTGACCTTGGGCTGCAGGAAATTGGTATGAGATGGGCATGGATGGACGGTGTCACCTATAAGGATTGGGCTAAATACCACGCCCTTAAAGCACAGTTCGAAAACTGGCGCAGTGAGGTTAGGGACGTCGGCATGCAAAATGAGAGGCTTGGGGAAGCTAGAGACCTGGCAAACGACATCCTATCCCGTGGAATGGCTATTGCTGAAAAGGCAGCAAGAGAACTCACCCGCCTCAAGGAGGTTGGCAAATGGAAGATCGAGGCTCGAGAGGTTAGCGACAACTTTGATACGAGACAAGAACCTCCGACTCGCCCAAAGCCAAGCTCCTCTACCGAAGAGCATGTTGAAGACCAAACCACCTCTAGTCACACTGCTTCTGATGAAACTGCGAATCAAACTACAGAGGATCCTTCCTTCCAACGCCAAGCGAATACCGAAAACCAGAAACCACTTCAGGCTACCGAAGATGTTGATGCCGAACCTGTTGACGCTGGGGCTCAGAGTACGGTCGACTCCAATGAATCGTCAGCTGATGAGACGTCCGAGAGCTATTCTACGGACGAGGATACTCATGCGCAGGATCAGCCCTCAACTCCGAAAGTCTGGGGCGGAGCTGCGGCTCAGTCTATTCCCGAAAAGAAGGAAATTGTGAACGATGTTGTTGACGATGATCTGGAACAGCAAAAGTTTTCTGAAGAACTGCAAAACCTGGCTAGCAAAGCAGGCGATCGGTACGCCGAGGCCACCAACGCTGTCAGTGATGCGTTGCTTGGCAAGCCCTCTAGCCAAGGGTTCAAGGAAAACGCCGCATCTATAGCCAGTGATCAATATTCAAGTGCTCTGGCAGCTGCTTCAAGCGTCCTATACGGAACTACACCCAGCCCAGGAGAAAGCATCGTTAGTGTCGCAACTGAGAAATATAACCAGGCCGTTTCTGCGTAGGTGACACCGATTTGTCAGTTTTCTAAATGTGCCTTGCTAACAGTTGAATTATAGGGCTTCTGCCGCCTACTACGGCACTTCGTCTGTTGCTGGACCACTGGAATCTGTTTCGTCTATCGCGTCATCTAAATTGAGCGAGGGTCTCAGCCTCGCTTCAGCGCAGTATGCGAGCGTCAAGGCGACTATTTCTCCCACCCCTACATCCAACCAGAACCCAGTTCTGCTCGACGCTCAACGCCGCTACTACGAAGCAGTTGGACTCGCGCACGATCACTATTCGGCCTTTGTGAACTCTGCTTCTGAAGCGGTTCTGGGTGCCCCCACTCCTCCCCCGAGCGGCTTCCAGGATGCGTTGGATAATGCCAAATCATATTACAGCCAAGCTTCTTCTCTTGCCTCATCTAGCCTCGCCGCTGTTGTATCATCAGCAAGCTCTACGGCGGGATCGAAGGGTGAGGATGCTCAGAGCATCATTGCAGATGCTTCCTCGCGGTACAGTGCTGCGATGTCGGCGGCATCCGCTTCTCTGTCATCTGTCTCGGGCTCTGCAAGCTCTGCCATCTACGGAACGCCCACTGGTCGCATGGAGTCCGTCGCCAGTCAAGCATCAGAGAACTGGGATAGCCTCATTTCAAGAGCAAGTGAACAAGTATATGGGACTCCAACACCTTATATCCAGCAAGTCTTGGATCAAAGAGCCGCCCAATACGAATCTCTGAAGGGTCTGGTTTCGGAGCTCGTCGTCGGGAAAGAGCCTGACTTCACCGAGAGCGTCATGAGCAAGCTTCACGCGGTATATGAGACTCCATACCCAGCTTCTGCATTGTCCTCCGCCTCAAGCTATGCGAGCGATGCGTATGAGTCTGCTTCGTCTGTTGCTGCTGCTTATGTAACGCCATTGTCATCCATTGAGGACATCATTGACTCTGCAAATGAGCAGTTTAACTCCGCTGTTGACGCCGCCAGTATCTACGTTTATGGCACAAGCAAAGGCCCTTATGAGCAGGCAACATCCGCTGCCGCTAGTGTCTATGACTCTGCATCCTCTCGGGCGAGCGAGGCCGTCTACGGTACCCAGACGGGGTATCTTGAGGCAGCTAGCGTGGCCATCGAGGGCGCGTTCGTGTCTGCTCAAGGCGCCCTTAGCACTGCCGTGTACGGCACCCCTACTGGCCCAGTTGAATCTATTTTGAATGCTGCTAGCGATGCGTATGCTTCTGCGACATCTGTCGCGGCAGACAAAGCGTCCGATGCAAGCTCCGCCGTTGGCGACGCTTACTCCAGCGTCCAGTCTAGAGCAAGTGTGCAGATATACGGTGAACCGCAAGGAGCTCTCGAGAGCGCAACGAGCCGACTGGCAGTTGCAGTCGAAAGCGCACAGGCACGTCTGTCCAGCCTGGCTTCCAAGGCCACTGATGGAGCCTCTGATGTTTTCTCATCGGCTTCGTCTATCGTGGAAGACTCTGGAAGCAGTGTCAGCAGCGCAGCTAGCAAGCTGAAGGACGAACTCTGAAAGTGCTGAGCAATTCGAATATGTGCTGTTGTATAACAGACGGTTCATCCTAATACGGAATATACATGCCACTCGATATTGTGAACTGCCAATGAGACAGTCGTGGTATCCGTATATCGTGACGTATATCTGATAGTCTAGTTATGCCCCCCTCCAAGATCGATGGTTTTGCTTTTACCCACCGCCCCCTGTGATATTTGTGGTATTATTTATCCTCCACAGCTTGCTACGACGAGATGTCCCCTTTCGACATAGCACATTTCCTTGGTTTCATTTTTCATTTGTCGTGCCCATCTTGCGTCGCGAGCTATCTGACGCTTTCATTTGGCGGCTTGGTTTCGAACTCTGTTCACATAGTCCCGTCCCACATCGCATTTGATGTATGTATTGTACATGTATTTCCTGTCTTATTGAAAATATTCGGTTTCATTGGAATCCAGATTTCTAGGCCATTTCTGAATATATATCGTAAAGTCGATGATCTCAAATTGAGTCTGTTCAGTCTTCAATATGATATTGTACATCACCGATACTGTACACGCTGACCGCCTCTCTTTTCCATCTTCTTCTGCCTCTTGCTCTCAGGCGCGGCGCCCATTTCTCCAGCTCCAGCTCCTCCCATACCGGCCAGTCCGCTCCTCATACCCGTGAATGTAGTCCACGCCAGCCAGCCCGAGTACAGCGGCACAACCACCCACAACCACCACGCCTTGTCCCCGAAAATGCATACGGCACCCATACAACCCCAGGTCCAGTACAGGACATCCCACATGTACTCCGTCAAGCCGGAAGCGCCGAGATCCTCACCAGCAGAGCGCAGGGAGCCATCAGCGGGGTTGTATTTGGGCCGTCCGAGGCGTTCGAGGTAGAATTCAATGGCGAGAGTTGGTAAGGTGAAGAGGAAATAAGGCAAGAGAGATCGTGGACGGTTGAATAGCCAATGGAGAAGGAGGAAGATAGCGTGGAGAGAGAGCGTGGTGATGTGCGTGCGGAGTAAGAGCGAGGTGTTCCGCGCAGCGAGGGACTTGGCTGCTTTCTGTGGCGGTGGATGAGTGAATGGACTCATTGTGAAGTTTGTTATAATGGATATCTTACCTGAGCCATTTTGTTTGGCCCAATGGTTCTGGCAGATTCCGATCAGTACTGCCAGGTGTGTCTATCTGGAGACAAGTTGATTGAATTGGTGTAGATCAAGTAATAGAAAGATAAATGCTGGAAGAAATATTGTAAACAGTGGGATCGCCAACAACAATCCTTCCCCAGGTCTCTTTTAGAGATCCGAGATCAGCAAAGCAAAAGAAAAGCCGATGGTGCAATGCTAATGGCTGCGAGCGGAATATCGCGATAGTTAACTTCACAACAGCGTGGAGAAGGTTGGAAAGGGAATGGCGTTGCCCACTACGACAGGCGGAGCAGCCACCGCCTCCACCAGCCACGCCGTGAACTGCTGCTCCAAAACATCACGGCCCTCTCAGGTCAATTCGACCGTCACACCTAACAACTCGCCCACTACACCGGAGTCTCTGCTCGTCGCTCGTTCTGCTGGACGCCATTCTTACCCTACGGCCGATATGCGATTCGGCTGTTTCTAGATTTAGCTGGTTTACGGACGTCGTGGGTGGTCCGGACGTTGTTGACTGACAGCAATTCCCCCCCAGCGCCGGATCCACCTGTGAAGGATTCACTTGTCAGGAGAGGGGTATTGAAGTGAATGAACTTGGACAAAGATACTTGCAGCAACACCTCGCTTGATATATAAAATCCTTCTCGTCATTATCACCATCAACACCATCATCATCCTGGCCGTGGCGCAAAAGGCCACTGATCGCTGCATCGTCCCTTCCTCCACCTACGACCAAACACTTGGAGCTGGCTTCTCGATTCTCCCTGGTTGCGACGTCCAGCTGATGCTTTCCTCCCCCTGAATCGGATCCTGGACGTCCCTGTATTCAGTTATCTGCGCAGACTTACGGCGCACGCGCTCTTCTCCTGGACGTATAGCTTAGCGTCAGGCTGCAGCAACCATGTCACCCTCGACAGCTCATATATCCAGCCAGCTACGGCAACTCATATATTACCACCTTGACAACAACTTGATTCGAAATGCACTGTTCCTCGCCGGTCGATTACACGCCTACGAGCCCCGATCGTCAGAAGCTTCATACTTATTGGCCCTCTGCCACCTTCAGAGTGGACAGTCGAAAGCTGCATACGAATACAGCCGAAATTCCGGTTCGAGAGGGACGCATGTGGGCTGCTCGTATGTTTATGCGCAAACATGTCTGGACCTAGGGAAATATATTGAGGGGGTTACGGCATTGGAACGAAGTCGAGGACTGTGGGCTTCGAAGAACCATTGGAGTAAGCAGCCAAAGGGATCTCCTTGGGAGTGGAGTTGAATTGAGATATGTGTGTCGTGCTCTTGTACTAACGGGTATTCGTGGGTTAGATAAACATAGCGAAACACGAAGGCAGCATCTTCCAGATGCGGCGGCCGTTCTCTGCCTACAGGGTAAGCTCTGGCAGGCACACAGAGATCTCAATAAAGCTGTCGAGTGCTATGTGGAGGCCCTGAAGCTCAATCCTTTCATGTGGGATGCGTTCTTGGGGCTTTGTGAGACTGGTGAGTTGCTTGGCGATGGTTGCTACCCTGTCACAATCCGGTTGCTAATCACGGTTCAAGGGGTTAATGTGCGGGTCCCAAACATCTACAAATTGAGCCCGGATTTATTAGCTATGCTCTCTTCAGCGGGGCAAAGCGACCCCATTCCACTTGAGAGGTCGGTTACAAATGGAGCATTACAACCGCAAGCTAACGCTAACCCTAATATCGACCCCTTCACGACTACATCTACGTACGGTAGCTCAGCTCTGTGGGAGAAGCTTAATGGCAGTACGGTCAGCGTCGCATCTGCCGGGGTGCAGTCGATTCCCGAGGGATCAGAGACCCCCGTAGCTCAGAGTGATTCCGACGATCGTTTTGGTCATGGTGCTGGCGCGACGGAGTCTTCATGGGAGCCTCCTCTGGCCCCGGCGAGGAGAAATAGAGCAATGCAGACGATGGGTGTCGACTATAACGCTGATCCTCCGCCAAAGATGAGAACGGCTGTCAAATCTCGGCTCCGGACAAGAGCGGAACCGGAAGAGCAGAGCTCGGTTCATGTTGAGAGAGAGCAACCTCCTGCTGTGGGAGAACGGAAACGAACTGTTTCGGGGCAGGTGGCACACCCCCCATCCCAGCCACTGGAACCTGGGGCTCCTCAAAGACGAAGTGTTCGCCTTTTCAACCAGATCAGGCCTACGACTAGCAAGCTATCGAGCACAACGCTTGGTGCTAAGGATAGCAGGGAACTCAAGAAGGTCAAAGCAACTGGCACAAAAGGTCGTACAGCTACTACGTCTGCTGTTGGCCGCGTCGTGAGCGGTAACCGAAAACCAGCCAGTGATGGAATGGAACCAAATGGCAGAGATCATATATCCGGTGCACACGGAGCTGCCAGCACCGGAACCTCGAGAGCAGCGTCAATCGAGCGGTCGAGGGAAATCGAGGCCTTGGGCTGGCTCTTGGAGCTCTTTTCAAAGTTGGGAACTGGATACTTTGCTCTCAACCGCTACAGGTGCCAAGAGGCCATTCAGATCTTCAACACACTTCCTCAGAGTCAGAGAGAGACACCATGGGTGCTCTCGCAGCTGGGTCGCGCATACTACGAACAAGCGTTGTACCCGGAGGCTGAAAAATACTTCATCCGGGTGAAGACAATTGCACCATCGCGATTGGAAGATATGGAAATCTATTCGACCGTCCTATGGCATTTGAAAAATGATGTGGAATTGGCGTACCTGGCCCACGAACTCATGGAAATTGACCGGTTGTCACCGCAAGCTTGGTGTGCGGTGGGTAACTCCTTCTCTCACCAGCGTGATCATGACCAAGCTTTGAAATGCTTCAAGCGCGCAACCCAGTTAGACCCTAAGTTCGCATACGGATTTACACTCCAGGGACACGAATATGTTGCCAATGAGGAATACGACAAGGCCCTGGATGCATATCGACACGGTATCAGTGCGGACAATCGGCATTACAATGCATGGTACGGTCTCGGTACGGTGTATGAGAAGATGGGCAAACTGGAGTTCGCGGAGCAGCACTTCCGCAATGCAGCAAGCATCAACCCCACGAACGCAGTCCTGGTGTGCTGCATTGGTCTAGTATTGGAGAAGATGAACAACCCGAAAGCGGCATTGATCCAGTATGGACGTGCTTCGTCGCTGGCGCCGCAATCTGTTCTGGCCCGATTCAGGAAAGCTCGAGCATTAATGAAGCTGCAGGAGCTCAAGCTTGCACTGGTGGAGCTGAAAGTGCTTAAGGACATTGCTCCCGACGAGGCTAATGTGCATTATCTTCTGGGTAAGCTGTACAAAATGCTGCGCGACAAGGGTAACGCGATCAAGCATTTCACGACAGCCTTGAATTTGGATCCTAAGGTGAGCATCTTCCTGTCCTTTCTCGGTGGAGGGTAATATACTGATATCTTTTCGCAGGCGGCGCAATACATCAAGGATGCTATGGAGACCTTGGATGAGGATGAAGAGGACGATGAGGATATGGCATAGACGACTGGACTATTGAAATCATTGATGCCATGGACAGCTTCTTTCTACTTTCTTCCTCGCCCTCTGGATTGAGGGTGGGTTCCGCTTTACACCTGCATTGGGCGGTTGGCGTTTGTGGAAGCGGGGAGCATTAGCATGGGCAGGAGTTAGGGACAGTTGGTTATTCTGATTATATTTTGACTCGGAGAGGAACATCGGACATGGAGACAGTCCGCTCGCAAATTCTTTGTTGTACATTAGCGGGATTGGCTTTCTCGTGGTCACATTGGAGCCACGCAGGAGACGGTGATACCCGGGCCATGGTTCATTCATGAATATAATGCTGATCATGCGCCGCGACTCTGGCATCAATAGATATCGTTATTGTACTGAGCCTAGAATCCTCAGCCGGTGTGGAGATATCCCTGTCTGGAGCACCCCTGCAGTAGTTCATTGTCTAGACACCATTGCCAAGTCGTATGACCAGATAGTTGAAGCACATGAGATGCTGCGTCCAGTTTCTTTGACGTGGGCAGAAATGACAGATCCAGCTGACAGCCTAACAGTCTGTGGTCAAGGAGCCCTCATAACTGAGAGAATGCACCAACTTGTAGGAATCCACGGCTGTCCATGTTGTTCTAGAGCGATGAACTAGCAGCTTTCCGCGGGGAAAGAAAAGGCAAGTTCAAGAAAAAGAACAAGCGAAGGCCAAGGCGGTGAGCGGCGCCCAACAGAAAGCGAAAGCAAGCCCCAGCAGAAAAAAAGATCAGCCGCGGCGCAGGGACTTGTGCGTGTACGTCAGTTGCCGTCGGGCTACTTAGAACTTAGTCCCTGTCTTGTCTTCTTCGGTCCTCGACGTGCTCTTTTGCTGGCCCTGGATCTCTGGGCTCTCTTGTTGACTCTGGGAAGACTGGTTCGTTCGTCTCTCCTTCTCTCTATCGCTATCGAGCACATCCATTGGTCATGGCCGCTGGCTCAATGGTCGTCTTCTGAGCTGATCCCACGTCCCCGTATTCCTTGATCTCGTGAACAGCGCTCTTTCAAAGAGACCCGACCCCATTCGATTAATCTGTATTAGATAGAGTGAGATTCCGGTGTCATTCTCTTAGATATGCCTCTCTTACTAACATCACAGAGCGCTTCACCTCGAGGCTGCCTCATCCCGTCGGTATATCTAGGACCGTTATCCCCGCTCGTATCCCGCTTCTTTCTCCGAAGCCATGTCCGTCTTCACCTACGTCGCCTCAGGCATTGCCTCCTATATAGTTGTGACGCTGTCCTTTTTCGCTGCTTCCGTTAAAGTTCCTCACGCCGGCTTCGCGGCGCGCTGCTTGGCCTCTTACGGTTCTCTGCTCATATGCGCTACCTACGGAGTTGTCGCCTCTATTGTACTTCGTGTCGCTGGGTATGGACGGATATCGCAATGGGCCACTGCGCGAAGCTTTAAGTGGGTGATGCGCTGTACCACCGGCGTGCAATTCGACATCATCGAAGGGAAGGAGTATCTGTCGACCCGGCCCGCCGTGTTCATCGGGAACCACCAGACTGAGCTGGACGTTCTCATGTTGGGAGCTATTTTCCCGCCCTACTGCAGTGTGACGGCGAAGAAGTCACTGAAGAGAATCCCTTTCCTGGGATGGTTTATGGCTTTGTCGGGAACAGTCTTCATCGACCGTGCCAACCGCGAAACCGCAGTCAAGGCGTTCGATAGTGCGGCCAAGGAGATGCAGGTGTACAAGCAGAGTGTCTTCATCTTCCCGGAGGGCACTCGCAGCTATTCTGACAAACCAGAACTCCTGCCGTTCAAGAAGGGAGCTTTCCACCTGGCTGTCAAGGCGCAGGTTGATATTGTGCCCGTGGTGGTCGAGAACTACTCGCACATTCTCAGCCCCCGGAACCTGAGATTCAACTCTGGTACTATCAAGGTTAAAGGTAGGATGATTCTTCGCATTTATCTCTTTTTCGCATTGCTAACGTACTCAGTTCTACCTCCGATCAGCACAAAGGGATTGACGCCAGCGGACGTTGATGGTCTGACCAACAACACACGCGAAACGATGCTGAAGACGTTGGCTGAAATGTCGCACAAGAATGAACAGGAGGTCGATGCTAGACCTCAGAATGCAAGCTCGACCGCCGTCGAAATCTGATGTGACATGGTAGAGAGTTAACTGCTTCCTACCCCATATAACTGGTAACGTGCTGAGATGCGCCCTTGGACAAAACCGTGATCGTCTATCAGGGTGTCGTGTCCAGCAAGATATACTCGGTTTTTGCCTCGAGAACATGCCCATCATTATTCCCACTACCGCACGAGACCAAGAATTTTGGAAGAGAAAGAATTGACCGAATCGCCAGTCGGGTCGACTCGACTCGAATCATGCGCCAGGAGTTCGATAAATGCCTGACGGGATGTGTGATTTCCTATTTTCTAGTCTGTCGAGACGCTGCTTTGTGTTAATGCGCAGTAGCCAGCCATGACTTCACGTTATTATACCAACCTAGACCCCTTTTTGACTCACATTGAAAGTTCACTGTACAAATCAGAGGTGCAGCTTGAGTGCGGCTTTGCCTCTTAGGATAGATGCCAACGATAGAATGAAGGAATGTAAAAGAAATTCTCTTGGTCATCCACAATTGCATTCAAGTGGTATATATTCATAAATCGTGCTCCTCAATCCCAGTATCCTATGTAGAATAGATCTATATACTTTAAACCTCCACAACCAACAAGCACACCATGACAACCCGATCAGCTGTACCATCATCGATCCAAGCATCGACACAGACCCTTCGCGCAAGGTGCCACATCTTTCTCAATATCCATCCTCTGCAAATCCCTCCATGCATCATTCCCACTCCCTGCACCAATCTCTCCCCCTCGCGCCGCCGTCGCGATCAGATAATCTGTCTCAAACGCCACAACTTCAACCCTTACATCCTCCACCCGCTTCCCATACAACCAAGTCTTCACACCCGTGTAAGGCTCACTAAACACGGACCCATCATCACCAGAACTAGCACCACCACCACCAACAGGGCCCGGCGCAACCACATCCGTGAATTCCAACTGCTTCAACCACGGCGCCAGAAGCGCTTCTCCCGTCATTTTGATATACGCCTCCTTAAGGGCCCAATAAGCATAAAAGAGACGCAGGCCCTCATGAACAGCCTGTGCGAGCTTTTCAGGACTCTCAATTTCCGGAACCCTTTTAATCGTTTCCAGTTCTCTGTTCGAGAAGACTTCGGCGAATATATCGACGAATTCGGCTAACGCCTGGGGCGTTGCGGGGAGAGAGTCTTTGCGCCGCCGCGAACGCTCGTCCACGCATGTGATGTCTATCCCGACTTGGGGAATTGCGCGGATCGGTGCAGATGCCGGGTTTGGTGATTTTGAGAGGATGTCTACTTCTACTGCCTGGCCCGAGGAAGCAGAAGAAGTCGATTCTGATGTCGACGACGGCACAACACACCCCGCCAACGCAACCAGTCCAGCCTGGTGACTAACATTAAACTCAACATTCGGAGTATCCTCCTGTTTCTGAGAAGGTAGTATAAAGCACGGTCTGCGATGGGGCGCAGGCGTGCGACTGATGGTGATGTCGGACCAGGGAATGCGACATGTCCGATGGATGAATAGGTATTTGAGCAGATTTGAAGCGAGGGACATGTGCCGATCAGGTAATTGGTAGAACCTCTGGACAGATTCTTGGTCTGGAGGTTGGAGTGTTTCGAGGAGGGGTAGGGCTGGGGTTGTTAGAGGGCGGGTGTCGATGTACCATCGTGTTAGGGATGGGGATGGTGAGGGGGGCATGGTGGAGGGGTAGAGATTGTTGATGATGCGGGGAATTCAGAGGCTATACTATCGCTAGAGGCATTCTTATGTGACTTGTAGAGGAGTTTATAAATGAGTAGGTAAGTAGTAAATATAAAATCTAAGTACGAGCTGTGGTCGGTCAGATCAGCGGATTATCCGCCTATGCAGCTGGCCCCACCTCAAGCTTTATTTATATTTAGCTGATGTTGGATGTGTTGCCCTCATATCGGAGCTGTTAGCAAGAGAGAACAGCAGAGGATTTATTGCTACCATGATGTCCTCGACGAAATAATTTCATTTAATGATGTTTATAATGACATACGGCTGTTTATTATTGCTCGTCAATTATTTTTGGATGTGGGAAAACATGTTCAGTGGGATCTGAAAGTCTTGTTGGCTAGCCGGTTTATGGCCATTTTCTAATATCTATGGATTTTAGAGTTGAGAGAAAGCATGTCTTTATTGACATCTGACTGTTTTTCTGAAAGTGTGTGTGTGTATTTGTATTACCTATCGGGCTGGCGGCCAGATGGGGAACCTCACTGTAGACTTTATCGCATCGTACTCCCGCGACATCTCATCATCTTCCATGTCCTCCAACCGGAAGCCCCAGGCATTGGCGACCTGATCGTTTGGCTGGTACTGCGCATATGATTCCCAGGTGGCGGTAAATACCATAATAGATGGATCATAGACAAAGTGGAACGTGCTTTGAGGATCAAAATCACCAACAAAACTGATATTGGAGAGACGCGGCATCCGTTGCGCAGCATACCTCATCGAGGCGAACAGCCGATGGAAGTCCTCGTGATTAATCAATTCCCGATAGAGCCAGCCTTTCTCCAGGTCGCATATCTCTTCATTCCAATCGTCGATCGCGGAAACTTCAGCTTGAAGCTCTGGCGTATAATGAAACAACCATTTACCTGTTTTATTGGAGGAGATGTGGGTGCTTCTATCGCTGGATGGGAAAATATATATGTATGTATATAAAAATACCTGATGGAGTGGATCGGGGAACTAGCTCAAAGTTCAAAGTTTCGAGGTGTGGCCAACATAAAGATGATAGGTCGTCTATCGGCTTTAAATCGGTATTCAAGGGACATAGAAAATCAAGCGACAGTCCAGTTTGCTCTACTTTCAATTCCCGAAGACGAAAACTCAAGGTCTGTAGGTTGGTAGATAGTGCATCCTCTCCGGAAGGCGGCAAAACGTTTAAAGCGGGCATGGTTTCCTTCCAGTTCAACTCTTGATGATTCTTATAGCTGAGTATTCTTAAAGTACCTGGCAACTTTTTGAGACCTGCTGCCACATCTGGACGCGGAAAATGTGTCAACGGAGACAGAGATCAAGGTATAAAATCTGACACTGCAAACAGTAACATCGGGCTTCTTACCTTGACGACGTTGTTTAATGAGGTCTTCATGGTCGGGACGAATATATTCGTCCAGATCCAGATCAAGTTCTGTGAGCGTAGGACAGTGCACAGCAATATCAAACACTGTGCTAGCCCATATTCGATGATTTCTGTTCCCTCCATCTCGATCAGCGCTGTTCAGGAAAAAGAGCCGATCAACGCATGAGGCGCTTGGCAACTTCAGTGAATCATCCGTGAAACGGGCTCGGTAAGGTTGGACAGCAGTAGCACGTCCGTTCGTATAATCCCAGTGACAATCACCGGCAGCGGAGCGGCCCTGAGTATTTGGCTCTCCACACACCTCATTTCCAAATAGACCCAGTTCCAACGAGAGCCGATGGGTCTCGCTCCAGGACTTCAACGTCTCGAACAATGCGAACACACCTGACTGGAATGCCTTGTCATTTTCTTTTCGAGTGGGGTTTTTGTAACTATAGTGTTGTCCTTTGATCGCCTTCCAATCTTCAATAAGAAACGGGACGACGATTTTGTATCTCAGATGCCGGATCCAGGCTCGCCTCAAGGAATTGGCGCCCGATGTGAGGGTTGTAAACTGAGACAGGGAGAGAGATTTTCTGGAGTTCTTCGCGTCTTGATCATCCTGATTCTGGATTGGTCTAGGAGGATGCTTGAACGTTGCCGTGTTCCAGATTTCGCGCAACTTTTTGTGCACTTCAATCTCGTCTTCATAGGCTTCTGGGTCATCAACAGCCTCACTATACACGGTCAGGTTGGAATAAATAAGCGGCTCAAATGCTGCCTGCCATTGACGGCATACAACAGTGTACTCAGCAAGTGGACAGTCATCAGAATGGAGACATTCTGCAATGTGAGACATCACTTCCAATGGTAGATCTGGAGCCATTGTAATTGAAAAGAGTGGATACTGGCGCGATGGGAATCTCCAGAAGCAGTGTAAGTGCTGCGCAGACCGCCACCACTCCGCCTTCAGGAACTTCTTTTTAGTCTGGCAGCACCTTGACTACATGACAGATATGGGGATGTTTCAAAATTGAGAAGCTTCAAGCGAACGACATCAATTCGAAATCGGGATCGTTAATTGAACGGGTAAAGCAACATGCTACTCAAAAGAGCAATACTTTAACTCCGAACCCCGATGGACTGCATAGATAAGCGGATACTCGGCCCGACGATAATCCCGGCGGTGCAAACACCGATAATAGCGATTAAAAGTGGCGCAGAAGTGGGATGGCGATGACTCGAGCTGTATACATTGCCCTTACAGATCAATGAGCGGCATCACGGTGGGAGTGCTCGCCCTTCAGGGTGCTTTTTACGAGCATCTACAGTTGCTCAAAAAGGCTGCTACCAGTCTCGAGCAGTCCCAGAGCATCCCCGTCTCGCAATGGGAATTTATTGAAGTGCGGACCAAGGAGCAGCTCGACCGATGCGAGGCCCTGATCTTGCCGGGAGGCGAGAGCACCACAATCTCTCTCGTCGCTGCTAGTTCTAACTTGTTGGAACCTCTGCGCGACTTTGTAAAGTAAGTGGGCAGTTTTCTTAAATCGTCATTTTCGAGCTGCATGCTGACAGTTTTATCTATTCAGGCTCGATCGCAAACCAGTATGGGGTACCTGCGCCGGGCTGATCCTCCTCGCTGAATCCGCGAACCGGACAAAGAAAGGCGGCCAGGAACTTATCGGTGGTCTAGATGTTCGAGTTAACAGGAACCATTTTGGTCGCCAGACAGAGAGCTTCCAAGCGCCGCTGGAACTTCCCTTCCTCGAATCGCTAGAATCCAATTCTCAAAACACCTCTCCTTTTACTGGAGTTTTCATCCGCGCTCCAGTAGTTGAAAAGATCCTGCCTAACCAAGAAGGTGTCCAAACAGAAGAGCAGAAGAGAGAAGAAACCGTCGTCGCTCCTTCACGAGAAGCCAAAGACCAGGTTGCTAAGGAGGCAATGGAAGACCATGTGGAAGTGCTAGCAAAACTGTCTGGAAGAGCCGCGAGGCTAGCCACCGCTGGAGTCGATATTCCTGCTGAGCAGGAAACCGGTGATATCATTGCTGTCAGACAAGGCAATGTTTTTGGAACGAGCTTCCACCCGGAGCTCACAAATGATGCGAGAATCCACGCTTGGTGGCTGCTGCAGGTACAGGAAGCCGTGAACAGAAGACGGAACGCATAAGGCTTGCCTCTGAGGTGATAGATTCGGTGGTCTTTTTAGATTGTATATGTTGGGTATGATGTGAGGTAGACTTATTCTTTTCTTCCACCATATGATAGAACATGGATTGCCATCCAACGCCGTGTATACGCCTAGATCAATAAACCCCTTACCTACCTTTCCCGTACTCTTCCTCCTCTCTCCTGCGCTGCTCTGCCATCGCGCGGCCGTAGCCTCCACGTCCTGGATCGTATTCATCTCTGTACTCATCACGGACCTGTCCACCAGATTTGCCTCGGCTGGTTCACGTTAGCAAGTCCGCACCAACCACACAAAGCGCATACGTCGTCACGTACCCATACTGTCTTCCTTCTTGGAAACCAGGATCGAGATCTGTTCTGATTATCCTCTCATCAAGTTTCGTTCCACCAATGTATTTCAAGCAGTCAAGAGCATCTTCGTGGGTGTAGTATTCGACGAAACAGAAACCGCACGGGGTCTTCGCGAATCGGTCCAGGCCCATGACTAGACGCTTAATCTCACCACACCTGTTCCACCTATCAGTTATCTGGTAATATGTTCGTCACGTAGAACGTACTTGGCAAAGAGCTCGTGGATCTGCTCCTCTGTGGTATAGAAAGACCTAAAAACCATCAGTGTCAAGCGGACAGGGATCAGTAGAAGTTGATTCACGTACAGGTTTCCGACATAAAGAGTGGTGGCATTCCTCAATGGATCAAGAGGATCCTCAGCAGGCTGGTTCTCGCTGTCGTCTCGATCATGGCTGAACTTGCGCTTCTTGTTCTGTCGAAGATGGTCGTCAGCAGTTCTTCGCACCATTGCATCTGCGCCCAGAGGGAAATGCCGTACCTTTCCTAGATAGTACGCGCTCGGCTTGTCCAGCCTATCCACGGTGTTCCGGACGATCGTCATGGTCGCAGACAATTGTTGCGTTGTGTTGGACGTGTTGTAGCGACAGTAGAAGCGTAGGTTGCCGAGTTCATCAACAGGGAATCCAAGCTACTTACCTAGCTCTTGGCGCGGTTTTCCAGACAGCTCCCGCTCCGCCAAAACTTCCCCAAAAAAGCACAGGGCGCCGCATCCATTGTCTCCGACCACGACAGAAGTGCCCATTCCTTGCGCCAATACGCCTGCGCAGTCAAGGCATGGGTATTATTGACTAATAGACATATCTTCTACAATTTCTACTTCATACTTCCCTCTTGCGCCTGCCTTTTACTGTCGCGAATTACACCATGCCGAAAGTGATCAGCTACACTCCTCCCTGGCTATGCAGGCCCTCTCCAGGAGCTAGGTTTTTCACGAGCGCGACGCCTCAGAGCTCCAATGCGCAAGCTGCGAATGGCCAGCCGCCTGCAAGATATGAAGGACCGACGAGAATTCTAGCGAAAAGAGGATCGGAAGTGTTTGCCGTCGTGGACAATCAGATTCGCTGGTCGAACTTGACGACCTTGAAAGACGAATGGCAGCTGGAGGCGAGGTCAAAGAGGAAGAGTGCGAAGAAGGAAGACAATACTCAGAATGAAAGTGTAAATGGCTCAGAGACAGGTGGTGATGGCTCTCCAGCACACTATAGGGTACGCGACAACTTCTGCAATGTGCTATTCCCGTGATGTGCTAACAATCTCAGGTTCTGACTGTTCCGGTATACGGACAAATCAAACAATTGATTCCTTCTCCGAATGGTGCCTTTCTCGCTATTGTGACCGCCCATACTGTCCATATCTCTGTCCTTCCGGACTCTTCGCATCTATCCAACAATGACCCGACGCCTATCCGTTTAAAGACTTATCAACTGGGTCCAACTACACATGTCATCCCTGAGTCTCCCGTCGTATCCGCTCTTTGGCATCCGCTTGGAATATACAGCAACTTGTGTGGATGTATAGTGACTGTCACTGCTGATGCCGCGGTTCGCGTATGGGAGCTTGACCGGAATAACCACTGGTCCTTCGACCGACCGACACTGGCAATTGATTTAAAGAAACTTGTCGATGGCACATCATGCGACGAAGACTTCACTCCTTCTGGGTTTGGAAAGAATAAGGGCTTCTCTGCTGATGCGTTTGATATGGAGGTCGCATCCGCCTGTTTTGGAGGCAGTGGTCATGAGGGAGAAGCTGGCTGGGCCCCGATGACTTTATGGGTAGCCATGAGACCCGGCGACCTCTATGCGCTATGTCCTCTGCTTCCTTCTAAGTGGCAGGCTCCTTCAACTACAATCCCGTCCTTGTCTGCAGCTATCGTGCCGAAACTCGCCGCTCTTGAGGACGACGCTACTGATGTCGGAGATGAGCTTACAGCCTGCCGGCAGCAGTTCGATTGGCTCAGAGAAATCGACAGTCAGGACACTCTGTCAGTCTCAGATGCTTTTCCAGAGACACAAATATTGACGAGGCCTGCCGTTCCTAGTGCGATTCCAAGACTGCAGGGTCCTTTCCGTTACGACTTCGGTGACGAGGTTGACGATTTGGATCTCACGGACATTCACGTCATTGCAGCGAAAGTCAACATGGATGAGCTGATGACAGGAGAAGAGGAGGAACAGTTTCTGGAAGAGAATGCTCAGGATGGGCTGTCGGCTACTGTAATATGCGTGTCCACTGCTAGTGGCAGAGTCGACATATGTCTAGAGCTTGATGGTGTCGAAGGCCAATGGCTCCCTAAGGCCAAAAAGAACGCTTTCACGACACCCATTTCCGAACCGTCCGATCTTGTTCTCCTTGAGTCGCTGGAAACAGTTCGAGAGAAGTTCCAGCAGGATAACTCATGGCCTACATTTACACCTGATGTCCACTCGCGGTATAGCTTCTTCTTGACCACTGCTAATAGCGTGACGTTTATCTCTCTGTCTTCCTGGGTCCAGCGACTGGAAGCGGAGCTGCAGTCTGAAGATGCTTCTGGTTCGGCCTTCCGTCTCCAAGTTCTCTGTGAAGGCTCATTATCCCTAAGAGAGCAGATTATCCAAGCCGGTGAAGAGATTGGCACAACAGAGCCAGGACATCTGTCATCTTCCTTGGTCTTTTATGACTATGATCTTGGCTATTTGCTTCTGACTTATCGCGACTCCCATCCTTATGCGGCCCTTCTTGACGCTCCAGCCCATGCGGCCTTCCCGTCCATGGCGGATTCGGTGCCTTCAGTGTCTGAAGCCGTCGCTCACGGGCCTCCAGTAATCGCCCCCAGGCGAGCTCCATACCAGGTTCCATCAGTGCTCTATGCAGAATCGCCTCTGCAGTCGTTCGTCGAAAAGAATATTCCTCACCGCCACCGACATTCTCTCAAAGAGCAGGTTCGCCTGTCTCCTTCTACCTTGGATCTCGTTACTGCCGCCCATCGACTTCTTTCTTCGCACACGAATGCGCTCGAGAGAGCGGCATCAGACCTATTCCGTCGATGTGAGCGGTTGAAAGGCGAGATGCACGACCAGCTAAAGCAGCTTGCGGATGTTGCAGAGCGGATCAAGGGTGTTTCGAGCGAGGTCGGCCCTGATGGTCAGAGAAAGGAAGGTTCCCGTAGCGAAGCGGCCCTCGACAAGAGACTGCAGGCAGCAAAGGATAGACAGGAACAGTTAGTGCAGCGATATGAGAGTATCAGGAATAAGGTCTTGAACTCAGGTGGTCGACCTTTGAGCGAAAAGGAAAAGGCTTGGATGCGAGAAGTGGAAACTCTATCTCACTCCCTTGAGAAGAGAGAGGAGGGTGCAGATGAACGGTCCCGCCGACTTGGTCAGAGACTCGAAACTGTAAGTGACCTGATGCCCTGGAGACTGTTTTACTACAAACTGATACTGATAATTTTCCTAGGCCAAAGATCTCGCCGCGGATCTGCTCACCGAAGTCAAACGTATCGCTACCGAGAGTCCTGCTGGGAAGGAACCTGGGACTCCTGAGAGTCCAAGCGCCTATCCTAGAGTCACAGGGGTTCCCGCGAGGTTGCAGAGAGCAAGACTTGCTGACGCCATGCGGATGGTCGAGCGGGAGTAAGTGCCCTCCAGGTTGATCGTAACAGTGCATCACTAACCCTTCCATCTAGGACCGCCGTTATCGATGCTATCACCTCAAGGCTAGAGCGACTCAATACCAGTGTCTAGTAGTGGTGGCTGCTTGTGCGACTGTTGTGATAACATAAGGCTATGATACCGCTCCTTTTTCCATCGTACGCGCATGCATGACAGCGATCAGGGCTTGTTTGAGTGGGGTATTCTTAAGCATATGGCATTTTGTGATGTTCTTCCACGGAAGTTAGAAGTTAGCATGATTGCATTCTTGACCATTATCAAAAGTTGGCATCCACCGAGGTGGTATAGGAACAATCCATACGAGCCTTATGAAACCAACAACTCATGTGTAGACGGTTCCTCCTGTTCCTCTCGTTTCACCACGTCCGTGAGTAGTTCTACATCCATCATCAGTCTAGATATCTCTAGGTGGGTAGTCTGGTGGGTCGGAATAGAGTGTATTGTGTCCTCACAAGCTTGTTGGGACTACAACTCCAGAAGTCGAACTCGACGCGAGGTGCCAGCGATATTTGGTGATGGGACTGGTCTTGTATATACGCGGTCAGAGGTAAAGCATAGCGAATGTCATGGCATGTCAATGAGGATGGGACCCTTACTAGTTCCTTGATATAGACCTTTGAACATCAGAAAACCCATTTCCCCTGTTCTAAGTACAGGATGTCAACGAGTAGAACTCCAAACGTTTCTTGAGCTGTTTCGTGGCCTCGACCATGATTTGTTGCTTCTTTATGCTGCTCATCCCTGGCCTGAGGCTCTGGTCAGGGGCCACTATCCCACGCACATGACTTCCACAACATTGAGCTGCCTAGCGCTTCCATTTTAGGAAATAACAGCTCTATCAACTGCTATGGATCGAGGGTTCGATTCAGGGCGTACTCACGAAATCGCATAATCACCACGCCCTCACATATGGTCGTATCCACCTCCAAATAGAACCAAAAAAAATCTTTCCCATGAGCAGATACAGGATCTTTTTTTTGGAATATAAACAGACAAAAAAAACAGTCCAGGCACCATGGCGCTGTTATCTCCCGCCCTCCCGGAGTTTGTCCTGACCATAGTACCTGGCGAGCCTTTCTTTGGAGGGGAATTTGGGGACCGGGGGGGCCCGCAGTCCTTAACCACTAGTCCACTGGCCCGATGGAAGAAATATTCATAGATTGATATATATCCTCTCTGGAGGAAGTCAGGTGCTCGCTGGCCTGGAGCTCAGGTTGGCGGTCAGCTGGTTCGATGGGCATCAACAAAGGCAGTATCCAGCCAGGCAGCTGGCTGGCAAACGTGGCTCAAAATAACGCGTAACTTGAAGCTTTAAAATGAGCTATATCTCACCAAACCTGAAAATAACATGGCGTAGTACTCCCACCTGGGTGCTTGTAATTTCCTTTGTAGGGCATCATGAAGCTATACAACTGCACTCGTATCCATCCCACAACTCCCCCAGAACAATATACGAACTCTGTTTATTCTTTTCTGGCATTTATATGAGTTTATTATTAACGTTTCTTTTGATTGTTTATTATAATTTCGATTCTACACGACGTGACCTTCTCACAAGGAGTATCAGGATAAGCAGTCCCAGGCAACTGGGATGCCGCTAGTCGAGTCGCCTAGGCGCCAGATCGACATTACTTCGAGGATCCATGAATGTCGGTTAAGCTTTATAGTGTTTCACTAGTTGTTCTTCCCGGGTAGATTTGTCCACGATGTTTACGCGCGTAGTTCATGCCTAAGCATAATGTTAGATTACACTCACAGAAGATTATGTTTCAGCAAGAGCACGAAAGTCTCTTGCTCGTATGATAGGAAGATACCTTATATCTCGAGTCAGTTTCAAGAAAAGGCGGGAAACAGTTGGAACTGGGAGAAGAGAGCACCTTGCGATAATTAATCTTCTTGCGACGTAGGTCTTCGATAGTCTGCCGATCGTGAAGATCAATGCGTTAGGTCCAGAAATAGAAGCTTACTTTCATTCTACTCCGTACTCTAAATCGACGTTGCATAGTCTGGACTTCAGCTTCTTGCTCCGTATCTACATAGGTCAGTACGAAGTAGCTTGTGGTCTAGTGAGAAGAACTCCAGTTAGCTAAGAGCTCGAGTTAACTAAATATCAAAACGACAGATAACTGGCAGGACGCTCATGTATTCAGTTGTATTCAGTCACTCGTCAAGTTCACAGTCTAACAATATTCTCAGACGGAATAGCTACTTGATGTTATGCAACTGACTGAAGTCGGATCAATCACACTGCCATACATCTGTCGTCTCGTCTACTGGTACTATTGTTGATCAGTATCGCAGGAACGTCAGGGGCGAACCGACCACGTGACTTGCCACCGACTGCGGCGCCGTTGCTGCTAGCTCAGCCACAGCTGAAGAGTGCTTACTGCGTCATACACACCGAAAGAGGGAACTGCGCCTCGACTGCAGGAGATGCAGTAGTGGTGATTCATCTAGAGTACTAATAGAGGAATATTTAGTTCGATGCGATATTGTAGAAGTGTACTCCGTAGTGAACATATAAATAGCGTTCGTGCGTCATCGGACGCGAGCTGGCTCCATACCAGACGTAGGAAAAGAGGATCTACGTCTGTAGGCCCGCTCCGCTGAAACAGGGCTGCTAGCACGATATTACTCCTTCGTAGTTGCACAGGGCGCCAAGCGTTCCTTAGGTCCTTGGCGTTTAAATCGCCCTATTCGAGACTCAAATTCCAGCAGGAAACGAAACCCTCTCTTTTCTCCTCTCACCTATTGTTGCTCTCTCGTTCCCCTTGAGGAAGCCTTGTTGGTATCTTCTGAGCCATTCCTCCTGATTTATGCGTAAGTTCGAACACCGCCCTTGGAACCTCTTCTGTAGTTACTGCACGCGCATACTTCCCTGATAAGATATCAGAGGCAGCTGCGCGTCGATCATCGGGACGCCACGAACGCTGACCTTTTTGCTTGCACCAGACCGTATTAAATCGTGGGCGAAAGCTCACGCGTCCGGTAGTCCTCTCCCGACTCAGAGCCCGACAAGGAGATTGAATTCTCGAGAGAAGGAATCCACGGCAAACTCGCAAGATGTCGAACCTCCACAGACTGCCCACAGTACAGGCACGGTTGTTGCTGCAAAGGAAGGGGACAATGAGGATAGCAAGCCCAAGCCGGGCATATTCACCCGGATGAAGAATGGATCTATTCGCTTCTGCAGTCACACCAAGACTGCTCTCTTCCACTCCTGGGTCAATGTGCTGTTGGTCTTTGTCCCTGTCGGTATAGCTGTTGAGGCCGTTGGGTTGAGTCCCTCCATCATCTTTGCCATGAATGCCATCGCGGTTATTCCTCTGGCAGGGTTGTTGGCCCATGCTACTGAAAATGTTGCCAGTCGTCTTGGTGATACTGTAGGAGCTCTGATTAACGTTACTTTTGGCAATGCGGTCGAATTGATTATTTTGTGAGTCTGCACCACCCATGATAGACCGTTGGACTTTGCTAACTTTCTTCTCTCACTAGCATGTAAGTTTTTCGGCTTCGTTCTGAAAAGTTGATATAGCCCCAAGCTAATGCTGGATTCATGTTGAAAGTATTGCTCTAGTCAAGGTATGTAGCTGCTGTTCCCTCGACAACTGATCAGGTCTGACCATTCCCCAGAATGAAATTCGAGTCGTACAAGCCTCTCTACTTGGCTCCATTCTCGCAAACCTACTCCTGATTCTGGGAATGGCCTTCCTACTAGGTGGCCTTCGATATCAGGAGCAGATATACAACAGCACCGTCACACAAATGAGTGCTTGTTTGCTGAGTCTGAGTGTCACAAGTCTGCTCCTGCCCACTGCTTTCCACGCATCCTGGTCAAACGATGCAAGTGCAGATAAATACTCCCTGAAAGTTAGCCGTGGGACTAGCATCGTAAGTGAGAGATCGAATCTGCGCATGAATTGTAGTCTAACTGTTTTCAGGTTCTTCTCTTGGTTTACATTCTCTACATTATTTTCCAATTGAAGTCACATGCATATCTTTACGCCAGTATTCCTCAGCAAATCATCGACGAGGAATCACACCCGGGTGTACTGGCAGACCTTATGAACTCTTCAGATTCGTCTGACAGCTCGACTGATGACTCGGACGATTCAAACACATCTTGGACCACCGCAAAACGTATCAGGAGAGCCATGAAACATCGCAAGCGCAGAAAGTCCAATAGTTCTAAGGGGACGTCGTCGGACCATAAGAGTACTCTTCGCAGTCAGGTGGCGGAGGCATCCAGCACAAGCCATAAAGATGGAGCATCCTCTCACGCGGCTGCAGACATCGCCGAGGACACTCGATATGACGCCGACGATGATGCTCAGCGCTTCGCGGGCACTCTGTCTCGAGACTTCGGGCTGGAACAAGGCAGCATCCGAAGTAAGAGAAGCAAGAGATCGCGGCGTAAGGGCAAGAAACATGCGAAGAGACGTAGCAGTCCTGCGAACCTGACGAACCCTACAAATGATAGCAGCCTGGCACCGCTCGATGATGTATCTCAGCTTCCTCCTTTGACAACCTACCATTCCGAACCATCTGCTGAGCGCCAGATCCCGGGAGAGACAGTCGGTGTGACGGCGGACGATGTTCGCAAGCGCAGGATAGCATTCCCATCCATTCCTCCAGTCTTAACAAACACAGTATTTTCTCCTCGTCACCCGGCAAATGTATCCCCTGCATATCCCAGTGCTGGGTTCAATGGCGTTAAACGCACCAACTCGCTTCCCGTCCGCCCTGCTAGAGTGCCTGGTGTTGGTAACGCAGTGCAATTCGCTCGAACTGCCGCTCGCACACCCAATGCCCCTCCAATGGAGGCCCCAAATCCTGATAATAGCCCAAATCCGGAAATGTCCCGCACCTCTGCCGTGGTTATGCTGTTGGTATCAACCGCCCTGGTAGCTGTGTGCGCCGAATTCCTCGTCGACGCCATTCCTGGGATGATTGCAAGTTCCAACGTCAGCCAGGCCTTCATCGGTCTGATCATCCTGCCCATTGTTGGAAATGCAGCAGAGCACGTGACGGCTGTAAGTGTTGCAACAAAGAACAAGATGGATCTCGCCATCGGTGTCTCTGTAGGTAGTAGTATTCAAATCGGTAAGTGACCGTTCAACCTCCTGGCCCTAGCGACCCGAATTGCACTGATTACTCGGTGCAGCTATATTCGTCACGCCTCTTGTCGTCATTCTTGGGTGGTGTATGGACCGTGACATGTCCTTGTACTTCACCCTCTTTGAGACCATTTGTCTCTTCGTGACGGCATTTGTGGTCAACTTCCTCGTTCTGGATGGTAGAAGTAACTACCTTGAAGGAGCTCTTTTGATGGCAGCCTACGTTATCATAGCGTGAGTCTTTCATCTTTCATTTTCACCCTTCAAGTCCTGTGCTGATTTCCTTTTCTTCAGGGTCGCCGCATTCTACTACCCCGGTGATAATGATGCTAGCTCCCTTGGCGCATAGTTTACATGAATACCCGTCTTATGACGAATCCGGAGGCAAATGACTCTTTAAAGTAATCAAACCACAGCGGATCGGATATCGCGCCATTCGCCGACAACATATTTGTCTTTTCTGCAGGATTATTTGGATCATGAAAGGAACAATGATAATTAGAGTATAATACCGGCGTTGTTGTGGTGCTCAGTCTTTCTATCTAAATACAATATTGGGCTTTCGCTCCTACCAAGACAACATTATGTGCTGGACTTGTTGAAAGCTCTGATGGGAACTTGTTCAAAGGCAATACAATCAACCAGTTCCTAGCTTTTCGACATATATTGGTTGTTTCATCGGGGATAATTGTTGTTGACTGGTAATAACGTCTGTTATTTCAACAAACTTCTTTCCTCTTGAGCACGAGACTGCTCTTCAATCAACAGTTTCGATGTAAACGAGTCCTTGCTGCTAGCATTAAACGGAATTGGATCACGAGAATTGTGTGTGCATAAAATTTCAAGAAGGCGTATGTCGTTGCTAATATCACGCGAAGCGAGAAAGCTGTAGTAATAATTGAATACCACTATAATATCGAGAGGCACACCGAAAGGAATCAGATAATTCTACATAGTAATTGGTATTTGCGGCCATGTCTGTTTCCCTTGTGCTATTGAAGAGAAAAAGAATTCAGATTATTGACCCCCACAGCCAGCATAATGGATCGTAATGATTTTTCTTCCGGTATTGAACATTGCATATTCCATTATAGCTGTGACTCGCTCATGGGTTTCAAACCCAGGTATCCTGGAATTTGAAGGCATGATATAGGTTTCGGGATAGGAAACCCTATGTAATAGTTTTGTAACTTCGGAAAAGCTGTTGGCATCACGCCCTGCATTCGTATTGTCGTCTTCCCAGCGGAAATGGAACGCGTAAAAATAACCATACATATATATTCTCTAACTGAAACTGCGGCTTCTATGGCCTTTTTGAACTCATTTTTGACAATGCCATTGCTGATGTTGCTTTAGCTACATGGCCAACAAATAGCTGTGACAATCTGATCTTTTGGAAGTCGACTGCAACTACTCCGTAAACCAAAAAAGGAGAACTCCTTGAAGGTCTGGTCCCAGCGCAGTGATAAGATTTGAAGGTAACAGAAGACTCACAACAGTAAAATGCTAACAGTGATAGAATGGTTGATGGAGTGGAAATAAAGGTGAGACAAATGATACAGAAAGATGGAAACTGCGGGTACTTAATACACTTCTATAGGTCGCAGTGAAAATCTGGGAGCAGTGGATATTCAACAGCAGTAACGATCTGATTGCAACATAGCTTTGACACTGATAAAAGTCTGATATCAATATAGGTCTCACAACAATCAAAATGCTAGAAAGGAGATTGTGGTGTTAAGGAAAACACAGAAAGATGGGGCTCATAACAGGCATTTTCAAGTACCAGCGGGAATCAGACAACATCTGAGATCTGACAGAAGCAGAAATTTGATCGCAGCGAAAAGATGAACCCGGTGTATCAATAATGGTAACGAGAAAAGATGAGAAAGGCGAAGGACACTCAGGCAACAGGACCCAACAGTAGCTGCTTCCGAAGCCATATCTACCGGGCCGGATGCTGATGCATTCGAATGGGAATGAAAAGAGTGACAGTATGGCCATTCTGACTCTCTGTTTTTAGTGCCCTGATGAATACTGCTTTCGGCTTGGATCATTCTTTCTCGTGTCAAACAGGAGTTTCGCCGCTGCCTTGTCCCGATGAAAGGGATACATCACTGTTCTATAGAAACGTCACTAGGATGAGATTACTTGTTTTGAAGACATGAATTTGGATAATTGGGGCGTTTTCTCTTCTGTCTCTCTAGACCATCCGCGCCGACATTCCGACGTTAATATTGAGCTTGGAATGGACCTGCGACATGATTAGCCGCATCAACTTTTTTTTTTTTTTTTTTTTTTTTTTTTTTTTTTTTTTTTTTTA
>JAPVCB010000029.1:377094-609236 GCA_029606185.1 Paecilomyces formosus
TGAGCTTGATGTACCTTAGTTTATGAATAGTGCTATCGCATTTAGAGAAAGCTGCAGAGCAACATGTGAGCACCAACGTAATCCTGCATATCTATAAATATTGAACCCTGATGTTTCTGGATAAACTGCGGGTAAACAGGGCCCCATTTCTTTGCCCTTGCTTGAAACGAGTCAAATCTCTACTCATTACTTCTCGACTTTATCATCATTATTAAGCTTATTCACTATACCTGCTGATGATTCCATTAACAACATAGCCTAAACTTAATCCTTGGCTAGACGAGCCTTTCACCAAATACCATAAAGCGAAAGGACATTGATTTGCGCTACAAAATCGACTAAATTGAGTTTGCCTGGTTTTAGGGCCGACTTTCAATAATAAGATAACACAGAAGTTATCTGGGTTCTCACGCTTATTCTATGATGCAACCCAGATCTCCTATGTAACTACGTACAGTCTGTCTGTATATAAAGCCAGCGCCCCATGCGAGCTGAGGCCCCAGGATCGAAATTTCGCAAAGTATCTTCCTATAAATCAACAATTACCCCCCATCCATTGTAGCTCACATATCACTTGAATATGAACTCCATTTATAATTCTACCCAAAAGGCTGTCGTTGTGACTGCGTCTAAAAGGGCAGAACTTGTCACCGATCGCCGTATTCCAGCCCTTCGTGATGGCTATATCCTTGTTAAGGTTGTCTCTGTGGCTCTGAATCCTACAGATTGGAAGCATATAGACTTTTTCTCACCACCTGGTGTCCTAATTGGTTGCGACTACTCTGGTATTGTTGAAAAGGTGGGCCCAGGGGTAAAGAAATCTTTCAAGAAAGGTGACCGCATTTGTGGCTTTGTCCATGGAGGGAATGCGATCCAGCCTGAGGATGGGGCCTTCGCTGAATATATTGTCATTAAAGGCCATCTCCAAATACCCATTCCAGAGAATCTTAGCTTCCAGGAGGCTGCTACGCTTGGCGTGGGCACTACCACCGTTGGCCAAGGTTTATACCAGAACTTGGGGTTGAGTCTCCCTTCTGAATCTATAACTCAGCCTACCCCTATCCTGATCTATGGGGGTTCTACCGCGACTGGAACCTTAGCTATTCAATTTGCCAAACTCTCGGGATACAAAGTGGTAACCACATGCTCGCCACGCAACTTCGACTTAGTCAGAAGACTTGGTGCGGACGATGTATTCAATTACAAAGATCCTAAAGCTGCCAAGGAGACCCGCAAATCAACGTCTGATAATCTCCGTCTGGCTTTTGATACTGTGTCTCTTGCATCAAGTGCCCAGTTCTGCGACCAGGCTATTTCCACAAAGGGAGGCCAATATGTTTCCCTTCTTCCTGTTGGGACGTTTCGGGAAAATGTCGACTCAAAAGATATCCTTATTTACACTGCAACAGGAGAGGCCTTTGACCTCGGAACTCAACCATACCCAGCGAAGCCCGAGGATGAAGCTTTTGCTGAAAAGTGGTGGCAAATTGCCGAAGAGTTCTTAGCAAAGGGTCAGATCAAAGTACATCCGTTCCTAGTGTGCAAAGATGGATTAAAGGGAGTGTTAGAGGGATTCGACCTCATGCGAAAAGACCAAGTTAGCGGCCAGAAGTTGGTCTACAACGTTTCTGATACTCCCTAAACCCGAGCTATTCACCTTGGATGCGTCACTGACGCGGATAGCGTTAAACCTGAATTGCGGTCTTGAGCATGTTAGTCAATAGTATCGAGTGATTCTGTTCGAGTCGTTGTTGCTTTCACATGAATTGCGTCAATAGCAAGTAAATATCAACCTGATGAGCCTACATGGGAAACCGAAATTCTAGTAAGCACGTAATATTTGGCCGACGCCGTACGGTTCCAGAATCGAGTAAGGCGGTGAGTACTTATGAAGTAGGCAGGTAGTTACTGTAGGTATTCAGGTAATGGAGGCGGCAGAATCCGAGGCCTTGAAAACCATTGTCTGGTACATAGGTAGGTAATAACAACCCCCACTAGGTTTCCACTACCAACATTTTGTTAATCAGATTTTTATTCATCCAACGGTTTCTCTCAACAGCCGTTATTACATACAGTTGTGTCTACCTCAGAAAATCGTCCGAAAGCCGAGAATCAATATTTCGCCTTTGGGAAGTAGACATCATGGAAAGCCCGGTCCGCATTTACAGGGGGAAAGCGACGCGGCTCGGCGCGCCATCATCGGTTCAAGAAGCGATTGCGAGGATAAACGATTTAATAGATGCTGGTGTGCCCTTATTCACAAAGAAAGAACTCCATGCGGTCTGCCAGCAGCTGAGAAACGCCTATGGTAAGGACGCTGTCGGGAAGATAATCGTGAAAGGACTAGATGGTGTCGCTGTCGAATTTGCTATAGAGACGGGGGATACACATAGAGCACCCCTGCCTGGATTTGAGTTTATAGTGTAGGTGGATATCTACCTACTTTCCTGCTTTTTTGATTGTCGTTTATAGTGAACTGGACTCAGTACTTAATTGTCAATCAAGTCAGCAGCCGTGTATTGTATACGTGCCCATGCAGGAACTTATATCCTCGCGCACGAATCGTAATCCTGATGTGGCATATTGCAACATACGGATTTGTCACTATCGTGTCCTACGGAACATGTCCACAAAGCAGTTATACGCCACTGAAGCTGTTATGTCGAAGGACGAAACCGAGATATTCTTTCAAACCCATTTGCAGGCTTGGAAGGATAGCGAATCATGCAAACAGTTGAAATCGATTCTCTTGACGAAAGGACGTCTCACTAATATTCGCAAAGTTATTGGGTTCGCACTTGGGTCGATTTCCTCTAATGATGAGTCCGATTTCTTTACTTACCTCTCAACTGTCTCTGCATTCCAGCACTCACTCATCTTGACGTTACGGGATATATTGTGTGAGAAACAAGAAAAGAGTCGCGAAGAGATTTTGTGTCATGTACAAGATCCCATTTACACCGATATTGACAAGGCAATCTTAGAATCCTCTGGAATTAATATCCTCGACGACCCAGAGGCTTTCCTCCAGGTCGATGATACAACAATGGTGGTTTCATGCGCGCCAGATGTTCCTGTGAAACAGATTGTTTCGGATCTGGCTCGACCTGCGATTATGATATGGGGCAAGGTCATGGATCGAGAAGAGGCCCGTCTCTGGTGAGTCATTTATAGGATAATTGATTAATCCACTATAATGATGCTCATTATGTCTAGCACTGATCCAGGCTCTGAGCGCTTGAGAAATCTCATCCGAAACCATTATGAGGAGATCGAGTTCCCGGGGGATGGAAAAAGTTTTAGGAACCTTTATGTGTATATCTACCGCTCAGATAAATATCAATAGGCCGATAATAACTTTCTATCACCTTTCTCTTTCATATATAGATATGATATTGGGTTGCATGGGGATTCTAACTGCTTCAGGGATTTAATATGCCAATTAACAATAAACGAGATCTAGTAAGTGCATGGGAGTAATTTCTTTGCTCTTTTATTCTTGGGGCGAAAGCATAATACACACATAGATTTATTGCATAAGAGGAGACTGTAACTAAGATATGCAGATAACTGCTATATTTCTGTTTTCATTCTGGGTAGCGATGGAGTAGAGAAGATGGAAAAAATTGGTTCGTGACTCAGGAAATTCGCAACTATGAAGCAGTCGCAGATGGAGTAGTAAGTAGAAATAACAAAAGTCAAGTCTCAAAAAAAATAAAATAAAATAAAATAAAATAAAATAAAATAAAATAAAATAAAATAAAATAAAATAAAATAAAATAAAATAAAATAAAATAAGCTGTAAAACGAGAGGGCTTCGATAGTTTCATACGTTTCGACAATTGATAATGACAGATATGAAAGGCAAACAACGAAAGAAAAGAATTCAAAAATGATTGCATGCAATAAACGGATGCCCCACTTTCTTTAGCTACACTCATCCCTAACACCTTTAGCGCCTATGAAGTCGTCTTTTGTACTTCTCACTTGGAGGTGTCGGGTACCTTTTGCAGTTGGGGCAATTGCCAACTTCGAACTCCTTACCGCTGGTCTGTCTGCAATTCGGATAGTCGTCGCATAGGCTATATTGAGCAAGGACTCTATGGGTGCAGCCCACATAGATGTAATAAAGCGAGGAACACATTGTAACTTCTACTGTCATATCAGATGCCACAGTCAAAAAGAAAGGGTAAACTCAGATAGGGGCTTGTTCCTTTCAAGTTCACAAAAACATGAGAAGATTACTTACATTTCAATTTGAAAAGAGAGATCGTGCAGTATTCTTAGGGCTAAATCTTTTTCGGGAGCTTTTCATTCACAAAGAACATAATTCTTTGTGCAGCTAATAAAAGCACTGCGGTAGCTCAGAGCAGGTCCCAAGGGGAATGAAGAATATGAAGGAATAGCCCTTAAATGGTAATAGATAGAATTGGCAAAGAACTCTAGACGTATTCGAATGGGAATGGATGTTTGTTTTCTTTGACTGAATAAAGAGATATCGATGAGGATATTGCCGTCTATTTATGCATTTCCCCTTCTCCGGGAAATGGATGCCATGCTGATTATTCTTTGGATAAGATCCAGCTTTTACAGAAAACATCCTGTGATAATTTTTCAATGCTAAAGTGTCAAGGATCATTTGGAATATTTTGGTCACCTTTTTCTGTCGAAAATAAGTTTATGAAAGTAAATGAATAGCTGTGGTTCATTCGGGATATTTTTTTTTGTTTGTGTTTGTGCAAACACTGGATGTGAGCTATTCGATTCTAGAGCCCAGAAGATAGTGCACGGTTAGAGGGCAAATACAACATGGATATTTGTTTCAATATTAATTATATGTAGGAGACTGTTTTATCATTTCTGTAATGTCCCCTTGTTGTCAATGTTTGACTGTACCATCGGTAAGCGCCTGTGTTTGTTTCCGATTAGGGTAACAGGCCTATATGACATCAAACTGCGTGCTTTATTACAGTTATGATCGCAACATCCAATCGACCATAACACATCACACTGCAGCATTATATGCAGGGTTATAATTGACATTCCCGATAAATTTAAAATGCTACCGATCAATTGCTGAGTAAGGTTGAGTTACCACGAATGGCTGTGAGGGAAGACTTGGCAAGCATTTAAGACTGGTAAACTATTGGATCTCATTGTTTTGTGATCCTTGAACTTGGACAGTCCACGATCAGCCATGGACTTAGGTCTGAAGTTTTACACAAAACCCCGCTACTACCGGACGTGATTCGTTTTATCCTGCGCCGGTCCGATCCATGACCGGTACGAGGTAATCCCAGAACCAGTGGATGGACACCAAAAGACATGATTCTATAACATCGCCCCCATGCATGAGCATGGCTGGGCGCGTATCTGGCCCGTTTGTATTAGTAGCTCTGACGGTGCTCATCGTTGCACTACTACCAGGTAGGTACAAGAAACGGCTGATCTCTTTGGCGACTGGGCCGCAATCTATGTACCTAAGTGACCCGACGAGTTCATAGCGCAAGGCACGGCGCCAACTCCAGGACAATGCATGTCACGATGTCTAAGCGCAGTTCGAAGCGAACACATTATACAAACCCATACCAATCAGATATCGATAAAGGCTTTCTTCCAATGCGGGGATAACCAATAGTATGGGCGTTGCAGGACGAATAGAACAAAGTCGCGACAGAATGGGTGCCTCGAACCCGGAGCCAATCATAGGTCTTGACGCCTTTGCCGTCTGCGCGACAAGCCAAGTCCACGCATCGGAGTCCTAGAAACTCCTCTCCTGCTCGGACTTGCGAAAACATAACAAGATAAAATATTAGAAACCATCTACTTGCTAGATACTATAAGGCTTCCTATATCCTTCCAAACATGATGTTCCGTTGGCACGAGTCTGGTTGCAGGCGACCAGAGGTCTCTACACTCGGCGGCACACCATGTTGCCATTACTGTTTCGCTCTCCCATCGCTAGAAGATGCAGGGAATAGGTCGAACTTTCCAATCTCAAATCCTCCTCAACTTGAAAACCGAGCTCAGATGGGTCTTGCATGGCCGTCTGTGGTCAATTACACCAATGAAAGTACGCCCTTCGGTAGTGAAGCCAACTGCTATCCCCGGTCTCAGATCCCAGGTGAAGAGGGGCAGGGAAAGGACAATCGCCAAGATCACGGTAGACTTCCTGCATTAAAGTCTCCGACATGGATCTCCTCAGGAACTCTATCTTATGGCGATATTCGTCTTCTCCGATTGAAACCTGCTCTTGTTCATGACCCAATCCATGCCGATATTGAGGTAGTACACATCCGAGATCCTTCACTCCCAAAATACGAGGCCTTGTCATACACTTGATCTGATGGTTCTGGCGATTTTGAATGATCATGACCGGTATTCCTTGGTGAATACTCGGATATCGCATATATTACACGTAATTGTGAGCAAGGACTTCGAGCTATCAGAGATCACAAGGTCGACAGGTTGATTTGGGTTGACTCCCTGTGCATCAACCAGACATGTTTAGACGAAAAAGGTGACCAAGTTGGCCTTATACGTGAGACCTTCTCGAAGGCATCCAAGGTGATAGCCTATCTTGGTAGCGAGTCTTCTGAGAGTAGCAGAGCTCTTCGTTTCCTCCAGGAGACTTCAGTAGCCGGTCCGATAACTTCGGGGAGTACTACAGCTATCGATCGTGATCTCCGAAAATGTTTCCGGGCTTTGTTTCAGAGACCTTACTTCACAAGACTGTGGGCTGTCCAGGAAGTCCTTCTAGCCAGGAACCTCGAAATATTCTGTGGGAGACACTCAGCGCCTTGGCCAAAATGGCTTTCTAAATTGGTCGATTCCGGTCTTCAAATACCGACCTGGCTATTTCGAGATCCATCATGGTACGGCTTCACCGGTCAAGATCTGCTACGCATACTGCTAAACATGTCACTGTATGAATGCTCAGATCTCCGAGACAAGATCTTTGCAGTCCTCGGCCTAATATACGAAAACGACGTAACTGCCGATTACAAGCCTCCCGTGGAGAGCGTATACACAGGGATAACTGCGTACATGATTAAGAATTGCAAGACGATGGATGTTCTTGCACTCACTGGGACTAAAAAAAACATTCGATATACCATCATGGGTCCCTGATTGGTCTCACAAACGAGTGCGTTTCTTCCCAGACAATCTCCTTGGCTCGGAGGGAGAGTTTCTGGCCGATGACGGCATACTGCAAGTTTCAATACGGGTAATGTTCCGTGGAATTGTGGATTTCAGCCATGAACCACAGATCAGTACTGATATGGGGTCTATGCGAATTTGTGCAGTGAAGCTCTGCGATATGACCGGAATGGTATGTCACCGTACGAACTATACCTACATCACAACGCCAATCGGACAGCGGGGAACTTTCATAATCACTGTTCCTGGCAGATACGAAATTAGCACGGATGCTATGTTCCTTCTCCGTGGATGGGACTATCCTGTAATTCTCAGATATCACGCGGACTCAGATAATTACTTACTGGTGTCCCCATGCATTCTTTCCTTTGGACCGCCTCCCTCACGGAGTTGGATGAGCCCCTGGGAGCCGAAGGCTAATTCTTCTCGACAAGACGGAATAAAAGTGTCAGCACTTGCCCCAGAGGAACATGATTCACTTCTAGAATTCCATTTGAGGTTGCAAGAGTTATGCAGTATCCCTACATCCTTGACGTCTCAAGATACAAGCCCATGTCTCTCCACCATCACAAGCAGCACGCTCAACTTTCTTCTTTTATCATTGACATCTCTTCGGGATATTGAAGCTCGCCTGAGAAACGCATGGGATCAGTCAAACCGCAGGATGAGATGGATGTTCCATGATCAGGGCGCTGCCTGGAAGCTAATGCAGGAGCTCAGTAGAGGACATGTCGATGGACTATCCGGTGAGGGCGAAATGCGATTAGAGAAGTCCGAGTTATTAGGTTTTGCCAAATACTGCAGTTTTGAATTTCCAACAGGCTACCACTGGGAGCTGCGTCAATTTTGTTGGTCATTTTTTGCGATCACCTGTCCCTGACTTAGCCGCTACTGAGCATGTGTGGTCGCCTGTCTTTGACGAGTTAAACTCTCAGCTTATGAAATCCGAATCTGGACTAAAGCGACGGAACAACTACTCTAAGTATTCGAATTTACACAAAGGATCCTTGGAGATGACTGGACCGCGTACCCAGGGAACGGGTTACGACAAAAATGGCTCGATAATTATCGGAATTTCCAGCGTACCATAGAAGGGGATATGCAGTCACACGCACAGCCAACGGTGCACGTTGACGCATCCTATCTCTGGGACTGGGAAGAATTTGAAACGCATTTGAGAGCAAGGGAACGGTTATGGGACCAAAAAGTGCCTCGTGAACTTGACCCCTCTGTTAACAGCCACATTGCGGCTATCGTAGCGCTAACGTCTTTGGGACTGGATTTTTATAACGAACAGACTGTTTGGATTAGATAAGTGGTTAACTTAGTTCGTCTCATATATCTTAGTGGACTTCTCTGTTTGCTAGAGCCTATATCTTCAGTAAATTAATTGGAGTTCATTCAAGGAACTATTAAGTACGACGGGCATGGCATATCAATAAAATGTAGCATTAAACCGAATTCCCATGTCGTTACGGTTGATTTACATAATCTTCCAACTAAGGACCGTGTATAACTAGTGAAACTAACAGTTAGCTATAAGTTGTAGTTTATGCCATTGACTGCGCACATGCGCTCTAACTAATTTCCGTGCTAAATCGATACTTATCGAGACCCCGGACCAATTTGAATGTAGCCAAGCCTGCAGAATTGATGCTGTCACTGATCCGCATGAGTAGTCACAGCATGATCCAAGAAGATAGCTGATTTGTATATCTTTTTTTACACTCATTATATAATTATTTAATTAAAATTTCTGTAAATGTGGGATACTGGCCTTTGTGATGAGCGCATCTTCTACTTAAAACAAGTTACCCCGCGTTTAACCTTCGACATCCTTTGCGGCTAGCCCGACCTGCCATTGTATACCCACTGTACCCAAAGTCTAATCAGAAGCTAGCAGTGTCATTTAATTGCCTTTCCCCTCGTTATCTCCAGAGAATAATATCGACCACACGTACATCTTGGCCGGCCTTTCAAAATGAAAACTATCTTCACCAATGGACTTATCCACTCCGGACCGCCGACAGAAACGGGGACAAGTTCAGTCGCGTCTTGCATGATCACTTCAGAGGACAAAATTGTTTACATCGGGCACCATAAAGATGATTTCATCGAGCAGACAAAAAGCGAAGAGCATGATGTCGTCGACCTTCAAGGGAGGAGGGTCACCCCAGGATTCATTGACGGGTGAGTGACCAGCGTTTCCCTCGTTCGATAAGAATGGGCGCTAAATGATACGAAGGCATATGCATCTCCTGCTCTTTGGCTCTGGTCTCTCTAAAATTTCGCTGGACGCCTGCAAATCCCTTGATGATATCCGCACCACCATCAAGCAGGCTGCCCAAGCACGACCGGATGCGAAGCGCTTGTTCTGCAGCGGGTGGATGCACATCATGACTGATGGGGAGCCTCTAGCTAGCATGATTGATGATCTCGATGAAAGACCAATCTTCATCGACTCGAAAGATCTACATTCAGCGTGGGGCAATACTGCTGCGTTGGAAGAACTGAAGCTTCGTGACATGCCCAACCCAGAAGGCGGGGTGATTCATCGCGATGCAAATGGTGAGCCGTCCGGACTTCTCAGTGAAGCTGCAGCGGTAAATATCGTCTGGCCACACGTCGCACAGGTAGCGAGTACCGAGGAGAAACTAAATTATATCCGGGCGGCTGTCAAAGCGTATAATTCTGCCGGGTATACGGGAATCGTGGAAATGGCGACGGATGAGAATACATGGAGTAATATGTTGCTACTACGAGAACAGGAAAACGTGTCTATCCGAATGGCAGCCCATTGGATTATAACCCCGTCGAAGACGGATGAGGAGAATCTGAAGCAGGTGGAGAGGGCGATTGAGCTGCATCGAAAGTATAACTTGCAGACTTCACCAGACTTCCGCATTGCGGGAATTAAGGTTATCTGTGACGGGGTGGTCGATGCGTGCACAGCAGCATTGTTAGAACCGTATTCGCATTCTGGAAGCAACTGCAATCCATTGTGGTCGAAGGATATGCTAGCAAAAGTTGTCCAGAAGGCTGATGCGGCTGGGCTACAGTGTGCACTGCATGCAATCGGTGATGCGACTGTTAGGATGGCAATTGATACACTGGAAGCGCTTGGGACAACTGGGCGCCGACACCGGATCGAACATTTAGAATTGACAGCACCAGAAGACGCGAAGCGACTTGGAGCTCTTGGTATTACTGCGTCTATCCAGCCCGTGCATGCGGATCCAGCCATTTTGCCGGCCTGGCCCCGGTTAATTGGGGATGAACGCTGTTCTCGAGCCTTCGCATACGGCGAATTCCTTCAGCATAAGGCGAGATTGGCGATTGGGACAGACTCTCCCACGGCACCGCATCTACCGCTGCGGAATTTGTATACGGCGACCACCAGACGATCTGCGCGAAACCCCAAGCTGGAGACGACGTACAACAAACATTTTGCGCTGTCACTTGTACAGGCTCTTTCTGCAGCAACCGCTGGGTCGGCATATTCGTGTTTTGCCGACAAGTTCACGGGCAGTCTGGAAGTCGGGAAAAAAGCTGATTTTGTCGTGCTGGATATGGAGTGGGAAGCGGACAAGTTGCTTGAGGCGAGCGTGTATGAGACATACTTCGATGGGAGAAAAGTATATCAACGGGACTAAACGTATAGAACTAAGGAGCCAATTACATATTTAGCGGATCTCCAACACGTCCTAGTTTCAATAACTATTTACCGTCGATATATATCCATGATCGACAGACAAGTATATGTCGAAACATGCTTAGCAGAGATAACGAAAACTAGAATATCGCTAGTGCGTTTGGAGGAGATGCAACGCTTTCGGGCACATGTAGTGGAACTGAAGTAAAGAAAAAGGTGTACCGACTCAAGCGAGCACAAGTCTCGCTCAGTGTCCTCAAGTCCCAGAGTTCACCGATATGGAGGCCAAAGAGTGCCAGGAAGTATTGGTGGAGGACTTACACAATATGGTTAGCCCTAAGCACAAAACCCCCAATATCGAAGTGTTTCTTACCTCCATCACATGCACCACCCACTTCTCCCATACCGTCCTTTTCAAAAGGGACTACTTCGAAGGCAACCTGATCTCCTGCGACGGCGCTGAAACCTTGATTCCAGAACCACTTGGCCGCTTCTTCATCCCCTTCTATCCCAACACAGCAGCCACTACTCATTGCCTTGGCCTGTTCATTGGGTGATGAGCAACCTAGCGCCTCGGTGTATCCAGTGTGGACTATGAACACATCCCCCGCCTGAAAAGATACATTTTGTGCTACCGCAACTGCTTCTATGTCAGATATCGTGATCTTGTGGTTTGAAAAAGGGGAATAATCGATGCCATTCGCGTCAGCGTAGGCCTTGTAGTCGATCAGAACACCACGTCCAACCAGTCCACCTCGAGTATGCCAATCTGTTTGCGTAGACAATGTATTAGAAATCAAGGCCAACTTCCAATATTATTGCATTTTTCCACATACGTTCTAGCGTCGGCAGGGATGCCGTGGCATTGGTATTTCTGCTTTGAGACAAATCATATACGGTTGGTTCTGCCCTGGTGTAGGTAGTGACCTGTGAAGCACAAGATGACACCTGTAAGCATTTAATATTTTCACTTTTTCCTTAAACTCACAGAGACTATCCCAGTGGCTACTGTTTTGAGTATTGAACTCAATCTCATCATCGTAGCCAAGGAACCGGAGCTGTTCATGCGGTTGATCCAAGAAACACGTAGACCTGTGAACCAAGCCTTTCCTCCCTATGAGCGGTACCCGGATGGCACCGATTGGCGAGCTATGACAACCAAAACACTGTCAGTGTTTTGTATATAGTCATACCATATGGGAACCACCATCTGAACTTACTTCAATGAGACACTGAGTCCCTCCTTGGTATCAGCTGCAGCTTTTGTGATTGTCGACGATGTTATCTTGACATCCATACCGATCTTTCTCGCCGTCTTTGTCGAAGACACCCCATGCACAACCTTTTGGCATGCCATCAACCGGGGGAAGATCGTCGTACTGTGGCCACGACATTTCGGATGCGTTTTAGTTGAATGCCGACACTTGGTCCTGTACACCTTTGCGTTTTCTAGTTTGTCGATGCAAGGCCGTCAAACTATTCTATATCCCAAGGAGACACAATGACTGTCATGTGACGGTCAGGGGGTATGTAGCACTTGAGTAACTACCCCGCTATGCATAATCCTAGTTCCAAGCTTCACCTTTCACATCCTACATTATTTTTATAGTGCGAACCCTGGTCCACACAGTAGCGCATCAAATATTGTATTCCATGGAAAACTAATGTATTTGCTCGATAGCAAGGAGAAGTTCAGTGACCAGGACCTTGACAGCATGTTCGAAACATTATGGACCTCTCACCAATAGATATCAGATTTCGTTATCCGGCTACTTGAACATATTATGTTGTTGGTACGTTTCTATACGGTCATATACAGATGCTGCCAAGACGCGTTTCAAAACATTTAAATGGGTGGTGATGGTCAAAGCACAAATAGTTGACAATTATACTGTTGATGTGGACATTGACATTGGACCTAATAACACGTATAATGTTGGGGAGCAACTTGCAGTAAGTAATGCGTTGTATTTGGTCTTTCGAGATTTATCCTTGAACACATCGTATATGTTTTTAAAGCTCACTAGTTCGTAATCGTTGTGAACGTTACAGGCACTGTAAAGTTTACAATGTAGCATTTAATCGTTGTGTTAAATGATGCCAATACCGACAACTTCGTGGGCATGTTTCATTGTACGAAACGCAAGTAAAATGTATTCGCAGTTCTATTTTTTAGTCTCTATCACGGTGCCCAAATGATGACAGAAAGATAAACCCAATCAACAGGAGATAGTCGTTGCCAGCGTTGCGCCTGTGTGTCGTTAAAAAAAAGAAAAAGAAAAAAGAAATGGATCCAAATCAGTACATTCCTAACCTGACGGGATAGGAAGAAATCACAGGTTCGCACGAGCGATTCGGTTTCCCCTTTCGTCAAACTCGATCTTCTTTCCAGTGATCAGAGACTCTTGCAGGGCACATCCTATGCGCACTGCAGCTACTGCACCCTCGAGCCTCATGGGAGGCGGGGTGTTATCCAGGCAGCAGGCCGTGAATTCGTTGGCTTCGGTGATGAAGGCGTCACGGAAGCGGCCGTAGTAGTGAGGTGGGATTTCACGACGAATACCAGTGGGTTCGTAAATGTTGACCAGGTTTGCGGCCGGTTGGGTGTTGACGGCAAGCTTACCAGCTGTTCCAGTGATTTCGGTTGCTATTGCATTATATTAGTATCTCTAGTTCTGGGCCTGTCTAAAATATGGGAAGTGGCTTACAGTCCTCCTGACCGGCAGCCATCATACGACTGCAGAACAGCTGGGCGATCTTTCCGTCGTAGAACTCCACAATTCCCAGAGCGTTATCGCGATCATTGTATTTCCTCAATTCAGGAGACACGGCGGTGATACCGATGGCAGTCACCGACTTGACGACAGAGTCCTCACCAAAGAACCAGAGAGCCAGGTCGATATCGTGAATCGAGCAGTCAACGAAAATGCCGCCGGAGAACTGGGCATATTCGACAAAGAAACCGGATGGGTCGAGTTTGTCACAGGTTTGCGAACGGAAAACGCTGGGACGGCCAATCAGGCCAGCTTGGAGCTTCTCGAAGGCATCGCGGTAAGAAGCATCGAAGCGACGGGAGAAACCACAGATAACCTTCTGGTTAGGACGAGTCTTGAGCGATTCGCGGTAGGCGTCGACCACTTTCTGGGACTGTGCAATTATTAGCATCCTCTCTACACATACTGTCCACAGCAGCAATTTTCCCTCGAAATACACTAAATACACTAAAGAATACCATACCTGTTCGATGTTCGTACTCAGCGGCTTCTCGCACAGAACATGGAGACCCTTATTGATCGCCTTGATCGCCTGCTCCGCGTGCACAGAGGTAGCAGACGCAATGACAACGGCCTGCAGATCCTTCTCCTTCTCCAGCAGCTCGTCAAAGCTAAGATATGTTCGGGGATTCCCGAGATTGGTCTTGGCCCAATCCAATTCCTTTTGCACAGGCGAAGTGACGGCCACCACTTCTGCGCGGGGAGTGTACGAGTAGAAGTGGTTCGCGTGGCGGGCACCCATGCGGCCCAGACCAGCAATTGCAACCTTTAGTTTGGTGGTCATCGTGGTGTGTTGATTGTGAGGTTAATGTGGAATTTGTGCGGAACTTCCAGCAACAACGATATTGCTAATCAATAGGGCGTCTTGTTGTACGGCTTTTTCTTAAGGAAAAGATAAAAATAAAAATAACGCGCCAGGACTCCTCAGTCGTAAGTGGAATTTGTAGGAAAAAGCACCGCGTGTAAACCCAGTGTACAGAACGGCTTGAGAAAGAGTAGACCAATTCGACACATACAATGTCTCCAATCTCAGACCAGCGAGACCAGCACCTAGATATAGCTTGCATTACAATCTACGTGTACCTCGTGTATCTTTCGTGCCACCACGAAAGGCCCGATCCATTGACATTCGGAAAAGGAAATTCGAAGCTCAATCGCCGTGTGGCCTCGAAGAGGAAAGCCGGGGGCGGACATGCCCCGTGGGGAAGTCCAGCGGCGGCACTTGCCTGTTCTGTCCCCGCTGGCTGTGCTGGGGAAACTGCTTCCGGTTGTCATGACGGTGATTGGCTGCTTGGTTGCCGACTGGGGCACTTGCCGATTACTGTCCCCATCTCGGAAAACACAAAGTGTAAGCAACGGATGCGGGGGACAGAGAGGGGAATATACAGTGGCTAGCGGTGAGAAGACTGTCAAAATGGCTTTCCCTGCTGTTGCTGGCTGGCCATGTGATCAATCTCTGATAAGACGATTTCCGATCTTTTGTCAAGTCTTTCCGAGGCCCTCCTTGAGCCAGACTACCGGGACAGCACTGATTTCCGGATGGGTCGAGATTGTAGAGAGTACGATCAAGGGGACGCCAGATGAAAATTGGAATAGGCTGGCTAAGGGATTCAATAAGATAAGCAGGTCCGCTGTAGTTCGGATTCTGGTTGCAAAAACATACTGTGTCTTTTTCTACACGCTGGATATGAAATCTTAAATCCAACCCCATGCTTCTTTCAATGTCTGCACGATCTTTGCTGTGGGATAAGCGTGCTCGTCGTGCATGACGCCCAGAACCCCAAGTAATGCAGCTTGTGTCCGTCGATCTTCGAAATACTCCCCGTACGTAGAAATGCCCATCAAGGCCTCGATAAACACCGACGGCAACCGGCGGTTACTGAGGGCAATCCCACACAGTCGCAGTACCGTCCTCTGGAGTTCCAAGGTGAGCTCTCGCATGCTGGCCGCGTATCCATGGCCCAATCGAGGTCGGCTGGGATTGTATACAACCAACAACAGCCGTGCCAGTTCTGCGTGCATCGTCCCTGTGACATGGCAATCTTCCAGGTACCAGATCTCAGGAAAGACTTCACCTGCCTCAGTATTTGGCGGCCGATAGTATGTCGGCGCGAAGGACTCTGGCAGAGCAAGTCTCAGTTCCTCCTCATAGCGCTTGAGCTCCTTCCATGGTCTTTCAGAGTGATGCGGCGTACCAGCCTCGTTGGGTTCATAGCAATACCGCAGCACATCGGCACAGAAAATGACAAGACGGTGAGCCCACATTGTGTCATCAGCCGGCGAGAACCCCCGAAAGAGCTCATAATGAAAGGGATGGAACTTTAGTGGACGGTGCTTCATGTAGGACGTGAAGAGCTCTTGGCGGAGGGCAACTCGGATGGCAGCTTGCCGCAGACTGTGGCCCTGGAAACCCTGGACAGGAATTGGATCGATGGTCCCCTCCACACCCTCCATGCTACTCCCAGTGATGGTCTGCTGTTCAAGGTATCCAGATTGTGGTCGATTCGAAGTTATTGCAACGGAAGGAACTTGCGAATTGATGAAAACATTCAACATCTGCAGGAACACCTCTTGGTCACCGTCTTCATCCCGTACGGGAGAATCCATCTCTTCATCCGTCCGTAGGATGATCGCTGCAGCTAGAAGATTTTCATCATGGATCTGTTCCGGATCAACACTCAGTCTCAGCAGATCTCTAATGCATTCATTGTGATAATACACAGCCAGTTCTTCAGTCAGGTCTGGCAGCAGACTACCTCTCCACTCGACTGCCCCTGTTGCATTACGATGCCTTGAGAGTCGTATGAGATGACGGGCTGACGTGGTGAAGATTGCGTTCAACAGAGGCGGACAGGAGCGCGCTCGCTGAGGGACTATCCGAGCAAAATGACGTTCAGGATCGCAGAGGTCGAACCGGTCGGCGATCTCTTCTGCATAATAACGGAGAAGTACTGCTTGCAGGTGGCTGTGGACATTATGGAACGTTTCCCTGGCTGGTCGTTTGACTAAGTCCTCCCAAAAAGAGCCTGTGGCGGGATCTCGGACGAGTGCTTGCTGGAAGATGTGGTACGAAGACGACGATTGTGGGCTAGAGGAATCAGACACAGAAGGATAGTCGGAGGGTGTTCCAGCGGCCGAGTAGGATGGGACCCTGGGGCGATAACGGGGAAGGGAGAATGTATGCAACGACGACGATGATCCTGGCGTAGAGGCTGGCTCTTGGGCATCACTACCCATGTCTCCCCCTGCCGGTTGCTCCCTGTCGATCTCGCTCGTCTCATGCGATGGTTCGTGCGACTTACTACCAAACGGACTTGCTTGCGTAGGTGGACCTGGGACATTCCTCGAAGATGTCCCCAATGCGAAGGGTTCAGATTGCTCCTTAATGCGAGCGGTTGCCGATGTCTGTCCTGTCGATAACCGGACATTGTGATCACCCCGTTTGTCGCCCTCCACTACGGCATCTGATTCTGTCTCTAAGCCTTCTTGCTGTAAGTAACCTGCTACAATCCCAGCCGTTTCGTTGACAAAGTGGAATGCTCCTGTCACTGGTGTGTTAATTCACGATATCCATTGGCCACCGGATATTATCACGAAATGGCACGGATTATGAGTTACCTCCGGTGCTCACCCAGGTCTGGTTCTCAGCGAAAGTGGTATGGAAGCTGGCACGAGAGCCATGACGAAACCGGATCCTATTTCGCTCCCGTACGCACTCCTCACCTTCACGTTTGCACCGTTGACATTGGCCGTCTGAATCATAATGACCTGTTCATCTGGTCAGAATCTCTCCCCGTTCGACTATGTATCAATGATGATTTCTGATCTTCTGTGGCGTACATTTCAAATGCCTATCTGTATTAGGAAGTCAGCCAACATCACAGGCATCCAGCCAATCAGAGAGCGTCAATAACTTATCTACAATTATTGCAAGGAAGGAGAGAGTCTGATTGCCTTCGTCGTGGTCGTGGGGTCTCTGTCGACATCCTCCTTTCGGACGAGGCTCGGTCATGGGTAGCGGCGCGATGCAACGACAGCAAATGTAGCCATATGGACTATAGACATATTGCGATCATGTCTTTGATCGATCGAGCAAAAGCACGGCGACGAGTTGCCTAAATGTGCGCCCAGTCCACTATGGCGCTGGACGAGGTCGGCAATTGGAACTTCCCAGGTGAGTTCTGGTCGGGCTGACCACTTTAGCAATATCCATGGAAGAGGAGAGAACTCGCCAGAGGATTGCTGAGATTGCGCGCGACGCCAATGATGTCCTCGGTTGCTGTGACGGCTTAGCCGACACTTTCTCCAGTTGACGAGAGACCGGGGAATGGGGAGCGGGATGGTCGGGGAAAGCTCACTTTACTCTTCTTCGTTAGTCCTCCGGGGCGACGATGTATGTATCTACTCGCGTACTCCACAACAACGTATGCTCCACAGTATCGTGGTGATTCTGCGGGGGAAAAACACTAGGGAAAGAAATATGACGGCATAGAATTATGGGTTATTGCGCTTTGAGTCGAATTAATTCGTAGTCCTCCTACTCTCCGATAGGCATGAGCATACTAGGCCAAGTAGAGACCTACAGGAGGAGGATCAGACGGCATAGGAATAGTATGTAGGGAAATGGCGCACATTTCCTGGATGAGCTACTCTGATTCTCGCTGGAACGCGATTCTATGGTAAGACAAGGCAAGGAAAGTCTCCAGCGAAGTGAAGGCGTTCCCCTATCCAGAAACTCCCACGCCAAGCTCGCGTCGGACCAGGACGCCCGCTCCACATCCCCAGATTTCTCTCCAGACACGGTCTGTCTCCCCGCAAAGCGTGCACCGTTCGGTCTCACCCTGTCTAATGAGCATGTTATCTTTATAGTCGTCATCATTGGGCCCCAGGCCAAAGTATTATTTATACAGTGCTATGCACCATCTATCCTCTGGTTGACTTTGGAGACACCAAGGGGCCACCTGCCGGATTCACTTGCTGCTCATTTCACTAACAAACTACCTACCTACCCGAATTGTACCATTACTTACGTCAATAATACATTGAGGCATTTTGCTATTCCTATTACTGTCTTATTATCATTTCACATCATCGTCTCCATGTGAGATATCCCATTATGGAAAAGCAAAAGGAGCAGCAGACGGCTATTAAAGACGGTCATCCCGAAGAATGCCAGCATATCGAACACGCTCGACCCATGGCACGCAGGACTGTATCAACTACAACAGACAGAATGAGCCTCGACAAACCTGATGTTGTCCATGTAGATAAGCTTGATGGTGATGTCGAGCAGAGTGCATGGGAGTCTGATGATACCTCCATCGACTCTCTACCAACCAGCAAATTTGTCTGGTTGGTGGCTGCCACAGCTTCAATTGCGGGCTCGTTGTTTGGCTATGATACCGGAATCATCTCTGCTGTCCTCGTGTATCTGGGTAACGATCTCAACAATCGGCCTGTATCAAGCAGCGAAAAGGAGTTGATCACCTCACTATGCTCAGGGGGCGCTTTTGTAGGAGCTATCATTGCTGGTCTCACAGCTGATAAGGTATGTTCTTCCGTATTTAAACTGCAGCTTTGATCAAATGGCTAAGATAATCCATAGTTTGGTCGTAAGATGGCAATCTACATCGGGTGTTGTCTGTTCACCATTGGAGCCGTTTTGCAAGCCGCATCGTACACCATCGCACAGATGTCTGTAGGCCGTCTGGTGATAGGATTTGGTGTTGGTTCTGCAGCTATGGTGGTTCCTCTCTATATTGCAGAGATTGCTCCTACCAAGGTGCGCGGCCGTCTTATCGGGTTAAACAATATGTCCATCACAGGAGGTCAGGTAATCTCCTATGCCATCGGTGCGGCCTTTGCCAGCGTGCCTAATGGCTGGAGGTATATGGTCGGTCTAGCAGCTGTCCCTGCTATTACTCTTGCCGTTCTACTACCGTTTTGTCCTGAGTCCCCTCGTCACCTCATTTATCATGGCAAGGTGGATCAGGCTAGAGTCATCCTACAGAAGATCTACAAGGGCGCCACCGATGAACAGATTGCTAGCAAGGTGACCTCAATCATTATCGCCTGTGATGAGGCTAAGGAGGTTAATGAAGGTGAAAGCCGGTGGTCTAAGATCAAGCAGATGCACACGAACCCGGCCAATCTGCGCGCTCTTCTCAGTGCCACCGGCCTGATGGTCATCTCTCAGCTGTCTGGTTTTAATACCTTGATGTACTACTCTGGAACATTATTCGCACTGGTTGGGTTCAATAATCCCGTCGCCGTGGGTATTGTTGTCGCTGGAGTCAACTTTATCATGACTTGGGTCAACATGATGATCGTCGACCGCGTCGGGCGTCGTCGTATCATGCTCGGCACTGTTTGGGCCATGTCTGCCTCCCTGATCGCAATTGCTATTGCGTTCCTCTACATACCTATCAACATGGATACACTGGCTGTCGAGTCAACATCGATCCCTCCAGCGGCTATTGCCGTTCTAGTTTTCATTATCTTGTTCGTCATGTTTTACGGTGTCTCCGTTGGAAACATTGCTTGGATGAGCACCGATTTCTTCCCGCTAGAAGTCCGCGCTATGGGAACCATGTGGATAGCCTGCTCTTCCTGGGGCAGCAACGTTATCATCTCCAGCACGTTCCTCTCCATGATGAAGGCCTGGACGCCTTCAGGTGCCTTTGGCTTCTATGCCGGTATCTGCGGTGTTGGTTGGGTCTCGATCATCTTCTTCTATCCTGAAGTATCGGGCTTGACTTTGGAGGAGATCAAGGAGGTCTTCCATCACGGTTTCGGTGTCCGATACGCTGCCAAACTCCGCAAGGAGCGCAAGGATATCATCAAGGAACGCCTAAAGAACAACAAGACTGTTGCTGTGGCCCACTAATCTACACAACGGCAAGCACCCAGCAGCATCCACATCTTTCAAACATATATATATATATATATATATATATATATATATAAATACACGTGGGACAGTTATGATACCTCAACATATACACTGTATTTTCCAGCCTTTTATCATTCTACGTAAGGAGTCTGGAGGTGGGATAGTTAAACACCCCACCAGAATCCTGCGAGATAGAAATAACGATATTCATCATTCCAAATTCTCCAGACTAGATATCAACGACTAAGTAAACATGATCATTCCAGATCTAGTCACTGTAAACTGTCTACTCCCTCAACGGCAGCTCTCGCAAGATTAATCGTAGGGCTTATCGATCACGTGATATCAAATACAAACCTGACCTCCCTGAAGCGATATCTTAAAACAACGACTAACAATTTAGACTTTATACAAAACCATTGAATAATAGTCTCAAATTCAGAATTCAAATTCATTAATATTAAGTGTATCGCTCAGAGCGCTATGTATGTATGCACCTCTGCCAGCCCCTAAAGTACAATTTCTCCATCGGTACTTGAACATCCAAGAGCAAAGAACTGAGTACTCTCAAAACATCGCATGTCGTATATCGTACAAAGTTGCGTTCTCTTCTCCGTAGTAGTCTCCTTCTCTCTGCAAATTTTCGTCTCGTGTTGTTCTTTTCGAGTTTGTCGAAATCCTGCTTGCAAGGCTGGTGTCGAATGTAGTTCAAAGGAAGGACAGTCGTGTCCAAACATTGTCCGACTTCCTTTGTTCCCACTTGATATCCTTCACATCCTAGGTATTCCACTCACATCAATATCGAAGCCAACACCAATGTCACATGCTGGCGGACACCCCCAACACTATCTTCCAATGGTAACGACAATGGAAACGGTGATCAGATTCAATCCTCCCAAAACCCATCCAGATCAACCTTCTCCTGAATCAACCCGTACAACTCATTAACAATCTCATTCCAGCTTGGCATTTTGATCTCCTGCGCCCTGTTATCCCACTTATCCATCTCCCTGAGATAGACGCAATCCCACCATCTCCGCCAGGCGCGATAGTCCATATCGCCCATTTCGCTCTCGCATGCCTGCAGGACTTTTTCCATGTTTGACTTGGCGTCGATCCAGCGTAGGTACGGGCCTCGGAGATATGCCATGCGAAGACGGGAGTATTCCTCCTGAAAGGCGGTGTATTCTTCCTCTTCGATGTGGAAGTGGAGGATGAAAGGGGGGATTTTCGCCGCGGGTGCGATGAGGGGGAGAATGCGATATCCGCGCGATTGGGCCGTGGCTTGAAGGTAAGGGTGGACGACGTCTTTTTCCCAGCCGAGCAGGTAGTCGATGGATTCGCGATGGAGGTAGTATTGGGCGAGGTCAGTTTTGGGGCACATGTGGTAGAAACGCGCATGGTACAGTTGGTCGAGCTTTTTGAGACAGTTGAACGTTGCGGTAGCGATTTCACGGACCTTGCGCAGTTCATCGTGGACCTTTTTAGGGGTTATTGGCTGCAGGTGCGGTGGGACGGCGAGATTGTGTCTATCAAAGACGAATTTCGTTGTGTGCGCTTCGACTGGGATGTATGGTTTTCCCAGCGGGAAGAAGGGGATACTGGTCTTGATCGACATGGTGTACATAGAAGATAGAAAGGAGATATTCAACGTGGATCGATTTCATATACAGGGAGAAGGTGAGAAGATGATAATTAGGATGCTTGTGGACTGTTTTGAAGGACGCGTCTCCCTTTGACTTTCATCCCAAAGAAATCTTGGGAAGAAGTAATAACACATATAGCGTGGTTTTGCATGCTTTTGAGCCGGGAATCTCCGTATACAAATGAGAGCGCTAGTAGGCTTTTGGACAACTATACATTGCAGTATCGATCCCTCAAAGAACATGAAAGATATGCAGGTTAATATTGCAGTTAAAGATTGGAGAAAAAAGTTGTTTTCCATGACTGCAAAGGCAGATCAATTGCCAACAGATGATATTGGTTTTTTCATGTCGCATCATTAAATACACCGGAAAGGACCTATATGCTGTCTCTACTGAACTCTATAATGAATTTACATTAGCAGTTGCAAAGAAAATCGTCAAGAGCGTACTTACCGTTCAATTAGGTGAAGCCCAGATGCGGTCTCCACAATTCCACTCACTTCACCCGGCTGAAGAGCAAAGGCAGCATCCTCAAACTCTTTCTGCATCTCGCCTCGTCCAAAGAAACCGCTAGTAGGTTGGAATTAGCCCCTTGCACGTTCGAAGTGTCAGGATATAAGCATACAGATCGCCCTTCTTCCTAGCACTGCTGCAGTCTGACTCAGAAACAGCAATATCTCCCAGACTAGCCTCGCCCGATTGGATACGCTGCTCGTGAGCACGCAGAATCTCATACGCTTCCTCCTTGGACCTTGTAATCTCGGCCTCCCGCCAGCTACTGGGTCGTCTGCTATCTCTGTGCTTGATGAGCAGATGGCTCGCTCGAATCTTTCCCTCTCCTTGACCGTATGCGCTGGCAGCAGGGGCGCTGTGGTGTGTGGCCATGTAGATTTTCAGCTTCTCGGTATCCGTGTCGGCCGGGGGTTCCCAGCGTGACTCTTTCGTCAAAGCATTGAAGTAGTATGGCAGGTTTTTGGAGTTGGAGTGACGGACTTCCCAGCCCGCTGGAAGGCCTGTGTCAACCTATAGTTCTATAGTCAGTCATATGATGCCATAGGAGGTCGTAGCAGCTAACAGCTGAAAAGAGGGGCAATTCCTACCATTTTGAGCGAATATGCAACAAGGAATGGGGTTGAAGTGACAGGTATTGTATCAAGGAGAGAATAGGATGACAGCAACGGTTGTACCAGACTGATTATAGGCAAAGGAGAGTCATAAAAGTCTCAGCAAGGAGGAACTGGTACTCGATCTCAACTTGATTCGAACTGCGGGGAGTGAGGCACGGCCGTTGCCGCGGTAGGGCTGATGGTCCGTGCGTGTTTCCGGCCCAGATTGGTCTAGCGTCACCGGCGTCTAGCTGCCTCTTCAGACTTCTGCGCTGCTCGATGACCACGCCGCTAAAGAACATCCAACATTCTTTGACTGCCAGCGTTCACGAGAAATACAAACCCCAAAAAGACAGCCAAGTGCAATATAATCTCCAAACCTGCCCCTCAGACTTCTAAACGTCTCGATTACCCCCAAGACTTGACAACATGTCCGCCAGTCCTGCCTCATCGACCGGTGGCGATTCCAAGCAGAATGTCGATCAGATTCATTTCCGATTCTGTCGCGAATGGTAAGTGACTCGTTCGCGCTACTCAGTATACCGATTAGAAATGTTGCTAACAGCTATATTCAGCTCCAATCTGCTCTATCCAAAAGAAGACCGTGTCAACAACCGCCTGATGTTTACCTGCCGAACCTGCCATGTCGCCGAGCCTGCGTCTTCGTACTGTGTTTACCAGAACAAGTTGAACAGTCAAGTTGGAGATACTGCCGGTGTAACTCAGGACGTTGCATCAGATCCTACGGTTGGTGTGCCTGAGCTCTGCCTCTACTGCGGTGAAGAACTCACCTGCTCCACTTGCGGGGACACGGAAACCTCCGATTATGGGGATTGGGATACTTCTTCATAATGGCAAAGGCCATACAAATCCCATGGGGAAATATTTGTCTTTCTTTCATGGCTAACACCCTGCTTCTCTCCACAGCTGCCCCGGTCGAACAAGCTTTGCCCGAGCTGCGGTGAAAACGAGGCGGTGTTCTTCCAGTCGCAACAGCGATCTGCTGAGACTGGAATGGTGAGATTCTCTCGATCTTTGCTGCGTGGGACTGCTCTAACTCGTTATCGGTCAGAAACTCTACTACGTCTGCTGCACCTGCGGTAATGTGTTTACGTGATACCAAACCTTCTTCGGTTATCGATACCCCGATCATAGTTTCAGGTGGTTGTTTGGAGTTTAGGCGATCGTTTGGATTCTTCATAAATTGTTCTGGTTTAAGCTCTTCATGCATAGCTCAGGAGCGCCAAATAAGGTGGTGATTTGGTGATGAACTTGTTGATTGATTCTATACTAGTTTACAAATGCATAGGCGCTAAAGACAAAATCTTGGACCATTGTTTCCCTCGTAACTCCGCTCCCACGATACCTGCATCGTAGATCAGTATATTGTAGGCTAAAAAAAATGGTGCAAGGCACCGAAGGGCGAAGTGCAACGTACCGTTCAATCTCGTTCCGATGGGGTCTCCGGACTTGTTTATCAGAACGCAGGCGTTATCATCGAATTTGACAAAGCTTCCATCTGGCCGTTGGATCTCTTTCTTAGCACGGACCACGACGGCGTGTCGAATGTCTCCTCGTCGGACCTTGTTGGCGATACCACTATTGGTTGAGCTCTCGGGGCCGAAGTTGCGCTGCTTCTGGACGACGACGATGATACGGTCACCTAGGGCGTTGATGCGTTAGTAAATTGTAGTCTGTTTCTCATTGAATATCATATAACGCACCGACAGTAGCAGGAGACTTCTTCTTGAGAACGTTCACGCATTCGACAACTGCGGCACCGGAGTTGTCGATGCAGTTAAGCATCGTCTGCAGGACCCGTGTTAGCCTCACATGTGCTTCATTCGCAGAATATAAGGATCTAATGGACGCATCACACCTTTAGCTGGATCATCTTGCGCGCATCACCAAGTCGAGAAGCCTTGGAGACGCTGGTTGCCCTTGCTGGCCAGTTCAAACGGTATCGGTCGTCCAAAAGATTTGATGCGCCGACGCAGCCGCCGGGCAGGTTTTGCCGATCGCCGACCCCAGAACCAAAGGCGCTCCCCTTAAACTAACGGGATGCCATGCGGCACGCTCGGTAGAAACAAAGCTGAGAGCGAATCCCCCCAGCCCAGCCACATCTACTCAGCGCTTCAGGCCGCATCGCAGTCTGCGCTCACACGCGACCTTGTCGTCCATGGTCGCATTGGCTTAATTATGCGGCTGATCTGGTTCTCGACTCACTTCTATCTCAGTCGACGGCTTCGTCCGTAACATTCATTTGGATTCACTGCGTTTCTTTTCCCGTACTGCTTGTTGCATTCACTGGACCTTTTGGTTGATTTCACTCCCTGTCCCTCTATGCTGCACCCTTCCCTCTCTCCTTGGATTCTTTCATAACGACTTATCATGCCCGCCCCCAAGTCCTCGAGGGCATCCCCGGCTGTCGACCGGCGCGAACGTCTTACGCTCGCGAAATTGGCCAGTTACGACGATGTAGCGACGGACGCATTGGTTGATCGTGTTGGTCTCTCCGTTCTCCGCGTCCTACACATCTATACGAGGACTCTTCTGACAATCACTTACGCAGGCGTACTTTTGGACGAACATTCGCAAGAATCGCACGAAGTATGTTGCGGCGAGAGGAATCAGAGAAGACGACGTGGCCCAGATCCTTCTCCACGACGTGATCGTCGCAAAGGATGTAGTCAAGGCGGAAAAGAGACTGTTTGCGCTATCTGGTCTGAACAAATACTTGGCCAAATTACCAAACGAAAGGGAGAAGGAGTGGTTCCGTCGACACCTGCGGAAGTATATTCTGATCTACCTCCCTGAATGTCCGTTTGAGGTTACTACGACGAACAGATACACTATTACGGAACATGAGGCTGCCATATGCGCGCGGAAGTTCATCAAGAGAGGAGAAGAGATCAAGTATCTCAGCGGCACCCTCGTGGCCATGACTCGAGAGGAGGAGAAGGACCTGGATTTAAACCGCAAAGATTTCAGCATTGTCATGTCCAGCCGCAAAAAGACACCCTCCCTATTTCTCGGACCTGCACGGTTTGCGAACCATGACTGTAACGCCAACGGCCGACTAGTGACGCGTGGTTCAGAAGGAATGCAGGTTATTGCGGCTCGCGATATTCACATAGGGGAGGAGATAACCGTTTCCTACGGGGAAGACTACTTTGGGGAGGATAATTGCGAATGCCTCTGTCTAACTTGCGAGCGAGCTGTCAAAAACGGCTGGGCTCCTAGATTCGATTCTCCATCGCAGAGTTCCGCCTCTACTCCCGCACCCGACGACGAAACCAGCATTCCTGACAGCATTACTCCCCGTAAGAAGAGGAAGCGTGACCTGGATACTGATTCTGAGCCTTTACCGTTTATCTCGCCGCGCAAGAGAGGCAAGTTCCAGCGCCAGAGCTCCAAGCTTCGAGAAGAAATTTGTCTACCAGAGCTTGCGTCGTCGATCGATCCGTCTTTCGTTTCCGCTCTAGACAGTTCTCTTTCTGCTGTAGCAGCTGAAGATCACGCAAACACCACCAGTGGTGAGTCTGAGAGCGGCGGTAGGCCGGACCGCCCCCAATCCAGGGAACGTGGGGGTGAGGAGAATTTGCCCCAAGTCTCAAGCGACAGCGACTCGCCCAAGTCATCTGGCGCAGATGAATCTCAACGGTCCTCAGCATCGACCGCCGCTACGTCCGTTTTTGATGCGGGAATAAAAATCAAGGTCGAGTCAGTGGAGACATCTGTACGTGAGTCTGCCGTCGTAGAGACTTCTCAGGTCGAACAATCAGGTACAGATCATCCAGATCCAAAGTCATACCCAAACGGCAGTGAAGCCGGTGAACTTTCAGACTTATCTGATTCCTATGAATTAGACGACCAGCTCGAAACCGTCGTACGCAAAAGCAGAAGCGTATCACGCTCGAAACGCCAGGTCGTGGCATCGGTCGAAGACGATACCCCTGGCGTGCGTGTCCCAGGTGACTATACAAAGACAGCTAAATTGCTCGCCCAGCGCTACGATCGATGGGTTGATTGCCAGACTTGCAATGCCTGGTTTGTGCAGGAGAATGCTTACCAGACTCGGAAAGAATGCCCTCGTTGCGAGCGTCACTCCAAGCTGTATGGGTTCCAATGGCCTAAAACCGATAAGGAAGGACCATCCGATGATGAAGAACGGGTCATGGATCATAGGACGGTTCATCGTTTTATTGCTCCAGAAGATGAAGCCCGTGTCCGCCGCAAGAGTCGCGGCGTCAGCTTCGGCGTTACACCTACGCCTGAACTATCAGACGCGAGAACTGAGACCGACTGCAGTGATGTTGGCGATGACAGACGCAACACCCGAGCCAGCCGGAGACGAGACCGACAGCTTAGGATGACGATGTGAGCTGGTCCCTTATTGTATCTGCTTGTAATGTATCATGGAGCACGACGGGGAGTTTGGGCCATTGCATTTGTGAGATGGGTTATTTGGAGTCTGGAATATTGCTGGGATCCATCTTCTGGCCTCTACGGGTTTCTTATCCAAGCATACATGTTGGAGGTGGAGTTAATTGGTGCAAGTCTTTACTCATTACGCGGGAAGTGAGGGTTCACTATTTCCCTGCAGTCTTGTATAGTGTACTACTAGGTTCCTTGACGAGATAATGCAACAACCTATTTAATTTCACACATCTTCTGTCGTTCCAACTGCGGTTACCCTTCAGGGCTCATCTAAAACCCACATCGTAGGTATAATCTCCCCCGTCCACGGATCCTGAACTCGGTAATATCCATCTATCCCCTGAAAAACCACGTATCCCTCCTCCCACAGATTGAGCAAATCATCATCCAACATCCTCATCTTGATCGCATCAACTTTCCACTGCGGATTATATCTCGGCGTCTGCGGCCAGAATGGACCCTCTGGATAGTTCCGCGTCGCCATCCCGAGCCGTCTCCCCTGCCGAGCTGCCCTCCAGATCGCCTGGCCGCGCCTTGCGCGTAAACGCCGCGATTCCATCCAGTCTTTTCGACTCCAGAATTCAGGCGGAGTCGTGGAAAGGCGAGCGAGCCGCTCTGCGGTCGACTCCCGGGGAATATGGAGGTTGTAGCGGAACATTGTTCGATAAAGTGCCGGATTTGAGCGCTTCTTCCCTTTTATTGTGGGTTTTGAGATCAGTGTCTAGATGGAATTCTGGTTTGTCCGTTCTGGTGTTGCAATTTAAAGGTCAATTGAGGTTTCTTTAAACGAACTCGAACGAGTAGGAATAAAGATGGGACACCCACTTCAATGGTATTGTACGTCCAGAATCGACTATTCACGCGAAAAGGGGACTCCCTCAGGAATAAATAGTTGTGTTTTCGGAACATGTTTGCTAACTACTAGGTGCCTTCACGTAATCGAAGGCAAATTATGAGTGTTGGTGTAACCAGAGTATAGAATATTGAGTTCAGTTGGTGTTTGGTTTCAGATTATGCGTAATTAGCGAGACACGTGGACATGTCCATGCTCTCCATATTCATACATACTTGAGAAGATAACTAAATAACTAGATATAAGGTATAATGCGGTTGGATCTCAATGTGTCATTAGTTTTGCCCTTCCACGTTCTCCGGTAAACCTTTGCTTCAGATATACCGTCGTCTCGTCGTGGTTGTTCTAGTCATAGAAGAGGAGGAGCAAGATGAAGACGATGAACAGGACGACGAAGAGCAATTGCAAGCCGGCTTAGGCGGTGGCTTGGGCTTACATTTCACCACCGTCTTACCACACCGCTTATTTCCATTCTGACTAGGCGGCGGCGGCGGCTCTCGAGATGTTTGTACGGTAGTGCTTCTTTTTCTCGTGCCGCCAGGCGAAACAACATACGTCGTCACGCGCGTCTTCCCTGGGGAATTGCCCTTGTGGCGCGTCTTGATTCTCGTGCAGGTAGTATGGCCTGGTGGAGGAGGAGGGGGAGAGGCTGGTGCTTCTGGCTGCGCATCGTCTATATTTCCTCGATGTGTAAGCTTTTCGAAGCCAATAAAAACAAATACAATGTTAAGTAGTAGATGAACTCACCACATTCCGAACAATCGCAACAATCTGACTCAGACTCATATTCCGACTCTTCACAATCACACCCTTCGTCCCCATCCGCACTCCCTCCATCCCCTTCCTGACCGCAATCACATCCATGACACTCCTCAATAACCACTTCATCCTCGTCTCCCTCTTCCTCCTCTTTCTTCTCCTTCTCCTCGCGCTGCTTACGCATATCCTTGATCTTCTCTTTCAGAAACACTCCCGCAGTCTTCATGAGATCGGTCATCGCTTCGCTTTCCTTGTCTACCAGTGCTGGGCTCCGTCCATGGTGGCTTTTGCTCTGGTGTGAGGAACGATGCCGGTGTCGATGGACATGGTGGTGCCCCTCGTCACAGTCATATTCGCATCGGTGGCTGCAGCGGTGGGATGACCTGTGGCGGCCCATTTTGTGTAATGGGTTTATTTTCTGGGTTTAAATAAATGGATATATATTTTGCTGCTTTTTTAATGGATATCTTGATGTTATGGTTCTCTGGTCGGGGCATGACTCGATAAATATATACTTCCGCAGATAAAGACCTTGTGGTGGATGGGAAAATCCAAAAATACACACGATAATGAACGGGACTCGGCCGTAGCATTAATAAAGCGATGAATGAAATAGACTAATGAACGGTAAATTGACAAAGACATATTGTACCCTATTCTTGTTTCCTTACCTTCGATGGTAGGGTAGGTAGGTTAGATCCGAGCTGCCAAAGAAATAGTTAGCGGCTATTAAGCACTGCATTGTGCTGCAAGAAAGAAATGAGATTCGATTTTCAAAGAGAACATTACAAAGCAGTTCTCTAATTTTAGGAATCGGCGAAATTTTCGCGTAAATCACTGGATATAAAGACTGGATATTCTTAAGGATGCTTTTCTACTTATGGACTTGGAAGGTTCCTTTCATTGTGTATCCTCCTCATTAGTTCTTCTACTCGTCTCGTTTGCCATTTTCTACGTTGAAATCGGATGATGAATGAGAGAAGAGTTATGAAACACTGCAAGGTAATGTTCTTTTCGACGTCTATGCGACTATACAATATTATACATGTGTCGTGTATGTTCATGTGAGTTGGGTATTGATTTTTCAGCTGTACCGCCCCTGGTACATATGGACATCCAAAAGAGCAAGGTCCACCAACGCCGATCTATATGCACGTCGTAGATATACAGTTCAGAATCAAAATGTCCAGTCTTAAATCAGAGCCTGTCCTCTGAACATAGCCTCACGGACTTCCTTCACAACGTCCTTGCGGTCTTTCTTGCCGACGAGAACAATTCCGCGACCACGCTTACCCATGCGCCCAACACGCCCCAAACGGTGGATGAAATCGATCGTGTTATGTGGGACATCGTACAGAATGACGGTCTTGACAGCAAGCGTGTCGATTCCACGAGAACCCAAGTCTGTTGTCACGAGAACTTTCGTGTTGGGCAGGGTGCGCGTAGGCCCTTCCTGCTGTCCCCGATCCGGGAGCTCGAACGGTACGGAATCTTCAAGACGACGCTTCTTTTGAGCCAGCATAATATCTTCTGGTGATGGGGGAGGAGAGGTGGTAGTGAAGTCAGAGAGGATCTCTGCCTGGCGACGGTCACTCGAATCACGAGAAAACGCTACTGCATCGATGCCCTTGGACGCGAGGAACTTGGCAACTTCCTCCGCTTGCTCACGTTCATTCACAAAAACAAGGATCTTCTTGTCCTTGTTACCAGTGTACGATGAATATTGTCCCAAAGAGTCGGAGGAATCACCGGCCTTGCCAATCGACCATATGACATCGGCACATGCAAGATTCCTGTTGCCACGGTATGGGTCCTTTTCAATATCCACGACACCAAGTTGCACACGACGAGGGATGGCATGCAGGTTGGGAGTTGTTAGCCGACGAGCATCGGGGTAGCGTTTACGCAGGAGGGAGTCAAAGCTGCGAGGGATCGTGGCGGAGCAGAAAACGAGTTGCTTCAGCGAAGGCGCGGTTTTGTCAATGATCTCACTTGTCGTCGGAGCGAAAGATCGGTCCATGAGGGAGTCTGCTTCGTCGATGACAAGATGCGTCACCCGACTAAGGACGTTTGGGTCGGTCTTCGCAATGGACGCGAGCAGATGAGGTGTGGCAACGAGAATGTCGATTCCGTTGGGGTTGAAAAGAATATTGCGGATTCTGCGAGGAGTGTACGTCGATGAGATCATGCCTGAGCGATATTTCACCGTATGGGAGAATGCCTTCACCATGGACCCGACCTGCTCAACCAGTTCTGACGTCGGTAGGAGAATGATAGCCCTAGGTCTACCAGCATCAGAGTCAGACTCGACTTCCGGCGCTTCAAGTTCGAAGGCGCTGTTTTTCATTCTCTGAGCCTTTTCTTCTGCCTTCTGCTTCTCCAGTCTCTCCGTTTCTTCCTTTTCGACAGCCTCTTGCCGCTTGACCGCATCAATAGTCGGGATAAGGTACGCAAGAGTTTTACCAGACCCCGTCTCTGCTGCGAGAAGGAACTGCTCAAACCCAAGCTCCCCCTCATCCAGCTTCCTCGCTGGCTTCTTCTTGATTTCCGCCCCCAGAAGAGCAGGTATGGCCAGCCGCTGAATGGGTGTTGGCACAACGTCCGTGAGTCCAGGAAGAGCCTGCGAGAAGATCGCGTCACGCACAACAGGTAGAACCGGAAATTTGCTGAAACTTGTAATCTCCGAGATCTTCTCCTTGACTGAGGTCCGCTGGCGGTATGTCACAGGCGCCAGAGCTGTCTGCATCTTCAGGGCCTTGTACAGAGGACTCTCTTTCTTCTCCGGCTGTTTTGCCTCCCGTCCGCCGAACGAGCGCTTAATCTCTGCTTGTGACCTTTCTCGTGGTGTGCCTGGGATGTTCGCACGTGTCTGGTTCATCCCGCCCCATGGCCCAGGCTTGTCTCGCCCGGATCGTGATGATTTCAAGTTGTCCTTTGAGACGTTGGCCGACAGTGCCATACGCGCAGGCTTGCGGCGTAGTCTGGCAGAGGCCATGGACCTGGTGGCTTGCCATGCTGGAGAAATAATAGGGCCCCGCAGGACATTGGCCCTGGTCTGGCAGAGCAGACAGATAGGACTCGGGGCAGACATCGCGAGTGAACGCAGATGAGCTGTCTCGCAGGCGGGAGTTGAAGTCCGAAAAAGTTTCGATAGCGCAGAGCGACTAGCGACAGAGATCGTCCGGGTCGAGCCAGCGAAAGGTCGAGATCGCGGAGAAACAAGGCCGGCGCTAGACGTGCTTAGCGCGCGGAGAGGCGGTTATCAGGTTTGTGGTTGTGTATGTTGCTATGGCGATGGGCGATAGGGTTGTCAACACCGTCATCACTTATCTCCCTTGATGCTCACTCCTCCTTCATCTCTCCATCCCTTCTCCTCTTTCTCTTCTCCGTATCCTTCTCCCTTCTCTTGTACCTACCCTTTGTTTTGCAGACTGCTTGTCTGTACCCTTCGCTGGGATTGCTTCTATCTCGTATAGTACATCGTCTTCTATCGGCCCGCGGCACCAACGCGCGGCTCGTTGCTGTGCACATTCGCACAATATTAGCACCCCAATTATTATCTTGTCACATTCCTGCCGGCCTCGACTGGTCTCAGTTTCCACCAAGGCCTACAGGAAACAATAGAGCTGTCACAGCCCGTTCAATCGTGACGTGTCAGTGGCAGATTCCGCTCCTCTGACAGACATTTTAAAGGTATGAAGATGGCTCAACATCCCGCGTGTTTTCTTCCCCTCATGTTACGTGTGCGCCTCACAATAAAAGACTTGGACATGCGAGGAGGTCGCTGACCCGTCCTGCTTACAGCCTTGATACGTGCCAAAGCACTCTGTTTGGTCTTCCCCGCCCAAAACAATGGGAAGTGTCACAGGGCAGCGTCCGCTGTCGGAAGTGAGTCCGATGGCACAGAGACGAAACTCTCCCAGCTGGAATCAAGCCACTAAGGTCGCTTAAAATCTGATCAGATTTTCTTGTTTCCATGCTAATTAGCTCTGCAGAAAATGATGCACGGGGACTCTTCGCCGTTTGGCTCTTCTCTTTTCAACTCGTCTCCTCGTCTCTTCTGGCAGGGACGTGATTCCGGATCTCCCTTTCGCACCAGCATGGAAAACACGGCTCCATATGACCCAGAAGCCCCTATCGCCTCTCCAAAGCGCGCGTCTATCGAGAACCTGAAGCGTGCTTCACGTGTAAAGAACAGCAGTATGTTCGCTCGTGAACACAAACAGGAATACGACCCTACCCATGTCCGTGTCCTCGATCGGCCTCTGGCAACTGGAAGAGCGTTCAACCAAAGCACGAGCAGCCTTGAGCGGGAACCATCAATAAGGCTGAGTGGCCAACAAAGCAATGGTGATCAGACTTCCCCTTCCAAAGGAAGTAGCCCTCGACAGCCATCTCCCACCAGAGATCAAGCGTCGCCGGGTAAATCATCTCTATCAAAGGCGACACGATTCTTCGATCCGCACAGCCAGATCTGGTCTGATGATCGCACTGCATCGCAGTACCCAACGAATGGACAAAGCCACCACCGGCACGCCAAGAGCGTTACCTTCGATAACGCACCGCCGCAGGTAAACGAATATGAAATGACAACTCCAGACCCCTCTTCCATCGCATCTGAGTCGCGTGATGGGAGCTATGACTCGGAAGAGGAATTCGCGGAGATCAGTTTTGATACGGACTCGCCGTATGACCGGGTGGATGACAGCTTTGACGCATCTCTTGAAGACGCTGAGAAAACACCGGTTGTACTGCCGGACGACTGGCGCTTCATGAGCCCGGCTAGTGCCAATGATGAGCTGGCTCAGTCCGAAGATGATCCTTTCATGGATGCCAGAGGAAGTCCCGGGCCTGGAAGCCCTGGGCCGGACGTGCGACCTCATTCTAGCCACTCCAACACCAGCCAGTCTAGAGTCGAATCTTTGGACTCGAATGGTGAAAGACGGCCACTTCCTCCTCTTCCATTTGCCAATAATCAGCTCGGCCGTGCTGGTTCCCCGCGACTTTCCGCCGCAATTGAGCGTGTCAGCAGTGGACAACGAGTTCTTCCATCGCCCCCGAAGCCAGCTTCATACTCAAAAGCTGATATTAGTGAATTCGGCCGCGGTTCCATGACCCTGGAAGACAGACTGCGTCTCATGATGCTCCAGGAAGAGGGCCAGAAAAATGAACACACCCAGGAAGATTCCCAGCATGATGAGATGTCCGACGGCACAGAGACTCCTCACAATGAAGTCGAAGGCAAGGAGCTAGTCGCAGCCAAGGTTGCAGGTTCCGATGAACCCCGGCGCCGTGCATCGTTCGACGATGTATTACTCCCTCGTATCTCAAGAGAGTCGATCCTTCGTAACATAAAAAATCACGATGTCTCATTGGATGAGCCTTTCGAGTATTTCAGCGCATCTTCTCAGCGCGAATCCAGCCCGGACCAGTATCTGAACTTCGATCCCGATGTCCCTATCCCATCACTGGAGCATGACAGTGACGATGATATGGAGACTAGCAGCGTGATCAAGCAAGAACTCACCGATGATGACTATGATCTCTATGACGTTCCAGAATACAATGACCAGCAGGGCCATGAGCATCGTGCCCAGGGTGAACCACAGCAGACGACACCCGACGATTACGATGATGAGAGCCAATACTCTCGCAACTCTGAGGATGGTGCCGGGAATGGCAAAGCCAACTCTAGCGGCTCGTCAGATGGACAGAGCACCCCGGTGCCAGAAAGCAAGCCTGAGATAAGTGTCCAGGAGCCGTCCGAGGCATCAAAGGAGTCGTCTGTTGCGGATAACGAGGCTGAATCTGCATTTCATATGAAAGACATCAGGGAATCACTCCAGCGTCCACAGACCCCAGAAGCAGAAGAGAAGGATAACTCGGACGATGAGCCTTCGACTCCGGAATCTGTGATTCGGCATCCGATTGATGAAACGGACTCAGACGCAGAATCAGACCCGGAGTCGATTCCCGACCCCATTGCGACTGTCAAGGCACCGGGAACAGGATTCAAGATTAGACCGTCTCTCACTCCAGCAGACACTGCAACCATGGCGGCCGCTCGCCGCAAGGTGAGCTACCAGGAGCATCCCATGCCAGCTCTGACGAAGAAAGTCTCGAATGGATCTAGCCAGTCTACTGAAGAGAACAAGAACGCTTCTCCACCCAAGCTAGGAGACAATATACCTAAACTTGACATCGGACTGGGCGCCCCTCAACGTCAGAGCAGTCTTGTGAAACTCGATATTCCCGTTACAGGCAATGACGACAGTCTCTTCGGACTTGATAAAGAATTTGACCGTGTTATTGAGGCTCAAAAGGTTGCGTTTGAACTTTCTCTTTCCCAGAGCTTATATTCTATCCCGCCCAGCTGTACCCAGGATTCACATGCATGCGACACCCCGGAACCCAAGGATACTGAATATAATAGTCTGACCCCTTTACATGAACATCTTGCTAACAAGAGTTCCCCGAGACAGAGAGGTTACCTTATGCGCCAGAACACCAAGGTCATCATCGCTAGCAGTCGAAATGAAGAGGAAAGTGCACCAAACCCAGAGCAACGGGGAACAAAACCAGCGAGTTCGTCTCCACGTAAGGCGAGTCAACCGACGTGGACCACGGAGCCCTGGCAAGGCCAACGTCGACAGAGCATCAAGCTAGCTGGTACACCTGGCAAGAAGAAGCCCGGCAGTGGACCAGTCCCACCTCTCCCAGGCCAAGCAAGCAATGTTCAAGAAGCAGCTCTCGCCGTCGAGGAGTTGGAAAACAACGGCCTCAACGAGACACTAGAGGAAGGGGAAGAAAGAGGACGGCTCTTTGTCAAGGTTGTCGGCATCAAGGATCTTGATATGCCTCTGCCACGAGGTGAGTACAGGAGTAGTCTATTACATACCTTATTTACTGATGAAACTGCAGGCGAGCGGTCATATTTTGCACTTACTCTCGACAATGGCTTGCACTGTGTCACCACAGCATGGCTCGAGCTGGGAAAGTCCGCTCCCATTGGACAGGAATTCGAGCTCATTGTCCAGAATGACCTTGAGTTCCAGTTAACTCTGCAAATGAAGGTCGATGAGGCAAAGCTCTATCCGCAAGAACACGTCCCTGCCACGCCTACCAAGCAGAAGACTTCAACTTTCAGCCGAGTATTTGCATCCCCAAAGAAGCGCAAGGAGATGGAGCTGAAGCAGCAGCTCGAGGCTCAGCAACGACAGAAGGCCGAAAGCAGAGCTGGTTCTAGCGCTTGGGAGAAGCTGCGCACAGTCATCGCTCGTGATGGCAGCTTTGGCCGTGCCTACGTCTGCTTGAGCGATCACGAGAAGCATGCTTTCGGCCGGCCATACGGAGTCGATGTGGCATGTTTCAATGAATGGGCTGTCGAAGAATCGAGCAGCGTCAAGAGCAAGAAGAGTTCTTCCAGTTCCGGTTCTCAGAGGAAGCCGCCGTACAAGATTGGCAACCTCGAATTGCAACTTCTGTTTGTTCCCAAGCCAAAGGGGGCAAAGGATGAAGACATGCCTAAGAGCATGAATGCCTGCATTCGGGAAATGCGAGAGGCAGAGAACACCGCAGCTCGATCCTATGAAGGCTTCTTGTCCCAGCAGGGTGGCGATTGTCCCGTAAGTCTATTCTTCCTGCTCTCCGGTATTGCTTCCGCTAACAGATAACCCAGTACTGGCGTCGCCGATTCTTCCGTATCCAGGGATCCAAACTTACTGCATACCATGAGACCACCCGTCAACCTCGTGCGACGATCAACTTGGCCAAGGCTGCGAAGCTGATTGACGACAAGTCTTCATTGACTCAGAAGGAAACTTCCACCAAAGGCGGTGGCCGACGCAAGTCTGCTTTCGCCGAAGAAGAGGAAGGATATATGTTTGTCGAGGAAGGTTTCCGTATCCGCTTTGCCAATGGCGAGGTCATCGATTTCTACGCCGATAGTGCCTCAGACAAGGAAGCTTGGATGAGAGTCCTTGCTGAGACAGTAGGAAAGGGCCAATCCGCTGGCAATGGCCCGACAAAGGCGTGGACAGAGCTTGTGCTCAAGCGCGAGAAAAGCCTAAGCATGCGCCGAGATGCAGAGCGCCATCTTGGTAGCGGAGCTCCTGCACCACCGAAGAAGGACAATATCAAGCCAGTGACCTCGAAAGCGCCTGCGCCTCCGCCACCGCAGAGAAGACATCAGCACACCTTGTCGTCACCTGAAGCCCGCAACCCGGATGTCCGCAGACAAAAGACCCGATCTCTGATCTGGTGATCAATCTCTTTCTCGTTATACATATTTGATTCTCTTTGTCAACTATTTCGGCTCGATCATGCCAACTTTCATATTTCTGTTGAAACCTTCTTTTCCCGGTGCTTTCCTTTGGCCTTTCATTTCTCTATTTGGTGTTTATGTCAGTTCTTGAGGGGGCCGTTGGTGTTCACGGTTGGCCGATCAACGTTTGTTATGCTACGGTTATGCTTGCTAAAGCGATGGACTTATGATTAATCGGAACAGACGATGCGGCCATGAACTGTCCTCACGAACATTCATGCTTCATCTGTTCTTTCCTTTCCCTTCTATTGTATGTTAATGTCATGTTCTGTTTGATGAGTCAATAACGATATTCTAAAATTTTCTTTGTTTTAATGTTCATTGCGATCAATTCTATGATGGAAAACTAGTTACTTTTACAACTCGAACTTGCCGGTTACTGAGAGAAGACGTATCTCGATCAGCAATTGCACTATTAGCCACCTTCTTCGCCATTGCCAACGTTGCCCTCAGGTTCTGATTCACCCTCGACATCCGCCAGAGCTTGTCTCGCGCTTTTCCCACGCTTCTGGTCCTTTGAGTCTGTGCTATTGTCTCCCTTCGGCTGATCAGCTGGCTTCGCCGCGGCGAGACCACCAGAAGTGACGTAAAGGAAGTTGTCCTCGGGGAAATGGTCGATGTGGTTGAAGAATGCCCCGAAGCTGGATACCGTTAGTTCCTATTTGTTGTGTGCGTGTGGTGTGCGTGTGACACCTGCGGAAGAAAGTTAGAGGTAACTTACCTGTTCTTCTCCTCTTCCTCACGGAAGATGCGCTCGTAGATCTCCCGCTGCTTGAAATCGTTGATCTCCTTCTCGTACTTGCTGAAGTCGATGGGATCTTTGCCAAAGTCCGTGACTCTCTTGTTGTAGGAATCAAAGATGGGCCGCTCCAGAAGCAGTCCGAGTCCAGGAGCCTTAGGAATAGCAATCTTCGTCGGGCCGTAAGTATCGACAATGCGTTCAGGGTCGCAGCCGCATCGGACGACGAGCGCAGCCATTGCAACCATTTTGCGGATCTGGTGCATCATGAAGCTCTGGCCGTGGACCTTGAGACTGACCCATTCAGTGCCGTTTATGATGATGGGCTCTTGATTCACATTGAATGATTTGATGTGACGCTTGGCGGAAGGATCGCGGAAGGTCTTTTGGATGGTGTAGTTGTAGAAGTTCTTGGTACCGACATATCGATCCAGGGCTTCTTGGACGCGCTCAAGACGCTTTTTGGGAATTCGATAGGCGCGCTTTGCAGCTAGGTAGGCGGACTTGATTGATTTTATGGTGGCGTTGATTAGTTGTTTCTGCGCCATTTCTTCCTCAGTGAGCCCTCGTCCGGATTTTGAAGATGCGTCTTTTCCTTCAGAGGCGGGTGTATCCTCCGCTGGTTGTTCCTCTGCAGTTTTCGTCTCGCTGGGTTGGACTTCTGGCACCTTGCGTTTGGGCACCGATACCTCGGCATCGGGGGATGCGTTCTCCTGCTCTTCCAGGTAGAGAGATTTCCCTACTAATTTCCGGATGTCTTCCGGGAGGCTCTCTAGGATCGGTTTGATATGCTTTTCGTCAACCTCATCCCAGAAGCCAGCAACCTCTTCTTGCCTCGATTTCAGTCCCTCGAGATCACCAGTTTTCTCAGCAATTTCGGTCATCTTCTTGCCAAGATACGTGCTAGGATGAGGTGGCAGGAAGCAGTGTGTCGGGATCAGGTACTCGTAGATACGCGAATCGCACATCTGGTAGCAGCTGAAGCTCTTGTTTGTCGGCTGGATGCCCCAGATCCGAATCTGGGGGCTCAGTTTCTCATTGATCTTTTGAACGATGTCAGGGTCCTCGACGATCAGTTTCAAAGACACAATGTTTCCAGCCGCATGCACACCCTTGTCCGTGCGAGCACAGCGCACCAGCGATGACTTCTTAGGGTCTGCTGCGTTTGCCTTGGAAATTGCGCCAGCTGCGACAAATGCTGGGAAGAGCTCCCCCTCGATTGTCTTCTCCTTGTCGCTCCTGTAAGTAAATTAGTTCAAACGACCTGATATAGGGGTCAAGAACAGTAGGTTTTCCTACAATTGCATGCCATGGTACCCAGTGCCGGAGTATCCCATCAAGACTGCGACCTTCTTCTTAGGCCGTCTGTCCTCCGCTGCGATCTCCTCTTGTGAGAAATGAGTCGCATATATCGGAGCCTTCACATCTTCCCCCGCCTCCAGCTTTCGTCGTTTCGCTTCCTGCTGCTGCTCATTCCGTGTTCTTTTATCTAATGTTTGCCGACTTGCTTAGTTAGTCGGGTGACAAGAAAATCAGGAGAAACAGTCATCACAAAACAGACATACCTCCACTCTGCCCTTCCCAGATCTCTTTTCTTACCGCTTCCACCACCTCCGTCTCCGCCTCCGGCCATATTGGTTTGCGAACGAAGCGGATTCCTGCTTGCGACGAGGTCTGGTTTCGAAGATACCTGCGCGGATGAAGCGAAGGGTAGTGACAGATGGCAGAACGTATGGTAAGTTGGGACGGAGATCGAATAGGAGAATATAAAGATCCCAGAGGTCGACCGACTCTTGTCAAATCCAACAACACCGAGGCGCGCATGGAGAATTCGGTGTTGCGACAGTCGGACCGTATTCTTCTTGCGGATTTCCATTTTCTCCCCGCAGAGCTACCAATCAACGAGCGATCTGATGACTAAGCTGGATCTTTTGCTGTGGTTAGTTAACTAGCCAGTTTGGGCATGAATGGTGCGCTTTGATACTGGTTCTGTATATGTTTTATGCGTAGAGGATCATGTTGAGTTATTATATGAGGTAGACTAATATTAGTGAAAAAGTGTTTGAGGAATGGCTGTAGAGGTGCCGTACACGAAGAATATATATATTGTTCGCAGAACAAAGATCCCCAGTTATGAAAGAATACTGAAACTTGCTTTCCAGTACAGTTGAGCCTGTAGCATATACCTTACTTTTAGAATGGAAGGATATGCCAAATCACTTCAAGCTTTCTACGTGCAGTAATTGGCTTGTCCTGTCAGTAATAACAACAGTAACTTGTCATAGATCTGGAGATATGTGCTAGTCTACATATGATTAGCTCCAAGATACGCTGACTAAGTATACGGCAGACAGAGTACGCCATCAACGCAGGAAGTTCGGCCTCATCGCCCGCATCGGACTTTATCCTGTGCTTCTTCTACCGTGAGCAGCCTCTATTGTTCGATCGCCGTCAATAGCAGGCCGTCTTTCCTGTCCGCTGCTCCCACCGCTCGTTTCTATCTCATCTTCTCACTCTCAGCTTAGCTGCTGCGGGACCGGAGAAGGATGTGTTTGTCGGCTGCCTGTCCTTGATCTTCGGTGTTAACGAAGCTTGCGCTCGACCTTGTTCCCTAGCTGAAAGTCGCAAACAAAGCCTAGCTCGCTGGGCGCGCAGTTTCCGTATAGACAATTATCTCGTTCTCGATTCCCCATCTACGTTTCCCAACCATGGATCTCGCCAACACGCTCATCCGGAGCGTGGTGCGTGCTTTTTATGAGACGCGCCACATCCTGGTGGTCGATGCGCTCTTCATACACTCCGTGTATGATTCCTTCTGCCAAGGCTACATGAAGTCCTAAATGAGATTTTTGTGGCTAATGTCTGCGAACAGACTTCATGCAGAAGACCTGGCCTATCTCCTGGGCATGCAGCAGAAAGATCTACGAAAACTCTGCGGTCGACTGCGCGAGGATCGCCTTATCTCAGTGTATGGCGTTTCTGTCCTTGCTGTTCTTGTCTTTTCGTGTAATTCCGTTTCCCCAGCAGTCTGTGGCTGACATTCATTCTTTCCGTGGTTACGCAGTCATACGCGGACGGAACTTCGCGATGGCTCTACTCGTCCCGTCAACCGTGAATACTACTATATTCCGCTTCATCCAGTAATCGATGCGATCAAATACCGGGTCTCCAAACTGACATCGACAATAAAAGCTCAATATACCCCAAGTCAGGAAAGGAAGGAGTACATCTGTCTAAGATGCAAGTCAGAATGGACGGAGCTTGATGTTCTTAGCTTGGTGGGAGATGAAGGATTCCTATGTCAGAATTGCGGTGCGGTTCTCGAGCGGACGGAAGACGTCAAAGGGGCGGAGGGCATCGATCGTACCGGACATGAGAAGAACAGCAAGCTTATGGCTCAGTTGGATAAGATGTTGAAGTTGTTGAAACAGATCGACTCTGTCGAGGTACCTCCGAACGATTTCGAGACGGCCTGGGATCATAAGATCGATGTCGTGCGCAACCAACAGATCAACCCAACCAGACAGGCCGTGGCAGTACCATCCAAGCAGCAGCAGACCGTACGTGGAATGGCAAGGACGGATGCTACGGCCCTCGAGGTCTCCCTTACATCCTCTGCGGAGAAGAGTGCTGCGGAGCAAGCTGAGGAAGCGGCACGGAAGGCCGCGTTGGAGAAGCAAAATGCTCTTCCCGTCTGGCATACCCATTCAACTGTCAGTACCAATGCCGGAAACCTCAACCAGGTCAAAACGGAGACAGACATCGGCGTCAAATCAGATATCAAGGAGGAGGATCAGAAGCCTGATATTGATGCGCTTGACGACAAAGTCGCCGCATACTACGCGGAAATGGCGCGGGAGAACGAGCTACAAGCCCAGCGAGACGTCAGCAGTGCGGAAGACTCCGATGAAGAGGAAGATGAGTTCGAGGATGTCGGTCTGTCTGCCAGCGGCTCTGCTACTCCTGCTGTCGCGGCTGCGACAAGCGCACCAGCTGCACCCTCACCCATGGCCGGGGTCAAGAGAGAACTGGATTCAGAGTCCAGCAGTAGCGCACCTCAGACAGCTGTAGCCACACCCTCAACTCCCGCGGACGAGGGCCCAGTGGCGAAGAAAGTCAAGGTGGAATCAGATGCTCCTGCAGTGAAGAAAGAAGAGGAATCAGACGAGGACGACGAAGAATTCGAAGACGTCTAGTGTAGTCCACCCCTTCAATTCCACCCAAATCAACATGCAAATCACAATAAATTTCCACGTGAAGCACAGCCCTTCTCTCCACAGAAGGAACAGCGTGAACTTCACCACTCATGTCTTCCGAGACAGAATGTCGCGACGAAAGGCAACAAAGAGAACCAACTCTTCGAAAGCGACATGTGTAAAACCAGAAAATTGGCCTAACGCAATTACTGCATATTTAGAGGCGATAGCGATCTTGCAAGACTTATGTCCTTAACCTTACCTCGGCGCAGGCGCTACATTCATAAGTGGACTGGACTTTTGTGTTTTTTAAAATACATCTTTTATTATAGGGGAAGAAAATTCCTAAAAGCAAGCATCATACATTCTGGGGAGGAATATCTAAACAATTAATGAGATTCTGAAATGTGCTCTATTCCTGTAGATTTGTATGTCTCCCCAACTTATGATACGCAATACCCGAATAGATCTTTTATCAATTGTTACCACAGCGCTGCAACCTGCTCAGTAATCACACAGACAAGGGCAGGCTTGCTCAATAGGTGCAACAGCTATTCAGTGAGCATTGCAGATGATCTAAATCCCTTCACCAGGACCGCGAACATTATTCTGGAATGTTTGACCCGGAGAACCCCAGAAAAGCTTCGCGTTTCTAGCTCCATTGTCGTCGTGACCGCGCCGAAGCTCCTTCTCCCGCGCACGAACCAGTCGACCGTGTCTTTTGCTGCCCCGCTTCTTTGCCTTTTCCTCTGTACGTTCCGCAGAACCCTTCCCTGTGAACAGCTTCAATAACCGGTCCATGATCAGGTATGTAAATGGTCCGTGAACGCAACACGTTTGCAAGTCTGGGAATGAAGCAGATATCAAGTTATTCGAGTAGCAGCTATTATTGGTCTGGCAGAAGCAACAACTTTCCAACGGTACGGCCGAGTCGACAAACAGAGCATCAGCTCACAGGGGCATAGCCTAAACGGCGGCAACGAACCCATTAGTTACAAACGGAGCATGGCGGGCCAATAGAGCCAAAGCCTCACCTTGACGGGGAAAGCCTTTGGATTGATACTCTTACGCCTAGGGCATTCGTATGAAGAAGCTCGTTTCCTCATCCTAAGACAAAATGGTGAATAACTAGGGGCGATAATGTTGCTCGAATCAAAGGAACATACAGCTGTCAGGACAGACTAATAGTGCAACTGCCCTTGGATGAGGAATAACTAGTAACTGCTAGTTATTCGCAGAAGTCCAGGCTTGAGGTCAATAATGGGAACGGATCTTTGGGGCTATCAGTTGGACGAGGTCACTAATGGGGCTGAGCGAGTTATCTTTGTGCTATACGGTGGGGAGCTTGGGGCTATGCCGGATCGGCGCCTCAAGATCTCGGTCTCGCAGATCATAGACACCTCCGTACATAGCGCCAGATGGACCAGATAGGTTCCCCATATCACTAATTTAGCTAGTGGGGGCTTGTTAACTATCGAGAACCCGAACGAAGTTACTTGATGGTCGATATACTCTTGCCCTGATTAATATCTACGTCGAAATTTTGAGACGTAACTCCCTGTCCACTGAAATCTAAGTGTTTCGATCCTTGTCGAAATAAGAATAGGGATTTAAGGCGGCAAGAACTGCTCTGGTAGTATTTGTAATCAATAGAAGTCTACGCCAGGGTTGAAGTCCTCTACTGGAACGATCCTATCTGTGGCTTTCCTTGGCTTCTATTATTATTAATACCCGAGATAATAGTTTATATTATAGTGCAAAGGTTCCACCAATAATACTAATAATACAAATAAACTTAGGCGGCTAGTTTGGATAGATGAATTATTAATCTTGAGGAGTTCCTCAGTTGCATCAGTTTGTCTGTTTTATATTGTTTGTTTCTACAAGTTTGCTTGTGCTTCTAGATACAAGTAAACTTGTGCAACTGATTTGAACAGCTGAATTATAAATCTGAGGGATTGCATGGTTGCATACATTTGTCTACTTTACATTGTTTGTTTTAACTATCAAGTGGCTTGTTTTGTTAGTTTGTTTATTTTGCAAGTCTGCTTGTGCTTCTAAACTCAAGGAGGCAAATTAATAATAGCATCTATATAGCAGAATACACAGATTTATCAGTGGTAACTAACACTTGCATACAGTTGACACTGTCGTCTATATAAGACACAACAATTAACCCATTAGAATTCCGAACTCGCATCATCTCTTGCTTCAATTGACAATAACCTATTTGCTTGCATATTTATAAACATAATGGCCGAGACATTCTCACTTGCCGGTAAGACCGCTCTGGTTACAGGCTCTGGCAAAGAAAACGGCATCGGTTCCGCTATTGCCAGAGCTTTAGCCCGAAACGGCGCATCTGTCGCAATTCATTATGCATCAGAACACTCCAAGGCCCGGGCTGAGAAGGTCGCGGTGGATATCAACCGAGAGTTTGGTACCAAAACCACCGTCGTTCAAGGACGGGTGGAGAATTACGAGACCGGGAAGAGCATGGTCAAGCAGATTCTGAGTGATCTTTCAGCTGATCATATTGATATCCTTGGTATGTCATAGTAACTAGCCGTGAATGTTCTCTGTAAGGAAACTAATTGATTTGCGGGTACGTTGTAGTCAACAATGCGGCAACTTCATGCAACGTGCCTCTTATGGAAGTCACGGCAGAGCAGCTTGAATACGAATTCGGCGTCAATGTCTTCGGTATGATTTACATAACGCAAGCTGTTGTTGTTGAGGGTAAAATGCCGAAAGGTGGCCGTATCATCAACATCGGCTCTATTGCCTCTAGGCTCTTGGGACCACCACCTGTATATAGCGCGACTAAGGCCGCGCAGGACGCTTTGACAACGTTGTGGGCCGGTGAGGTAAGTTTATCCATGTTTTTCTCCTGCTCTACAATTGGCAATCATCTAATATATAACGGTGTTCAGCTTGGGACTAGCCGTGGAATCACCGTCAATACAATCGCACCCGGGCCTGTCCCGACAGAGATGTCGAAGTCGATCCTGGAGGAACCTGATGGCTCTCCAACCGCACTTCATACTGCTTTGTTTGCACAAACGCGAGCTGGAAACCGTCTTGGGACAGTGGGGGATATAGCTGATGCTACACTTCTGCTGGCATCAGAGAAGAGCAGATGGATCACGGCACAATGGATCTCAGTCAGCGGTGGGATTACTGGAACAATGTAAACTCCGTTATGTAAAGCGATGCAGCCAGTACGCTTATCTATAATAGGCCAATTTCTTAGGTAGCAGTAGTTTATCCTCAATCCATTCGTTCCAGCAGCGGCTGCCACACCATAACCCCTTGAGTATAACTATGGCTTACGAGTGACTACGTTGTGATTCTCGCTTTTTCTGAGGGCATAAGGGACGTAAGCACGGTCAATAATTGTGACATATTGAACCTAGCTGAGTAGGCCAGAGAAGAGTCAGCAACATTCATCGTTAGGGACGCAACCCTCCCGACATGGGGAAAACGATATCGCAATGCAAGAATGAAATACGAGAGATCAGAGACTCGAGAGAACGTTATAGGAGATATCAATTGCTCGAATTCGAGTCTTGGCTCTTTGCCCAGCGAGAGTAATACACCGTTACAAAATCACATCACTGCATTTACACAGATGTCTAATCAACGTGATATTCGCCAACAAATCTCACTCATGCATTTTGCCTGAATATCCCGATCCCACCGCCGCAGTTGCCCCTATCAATTCGGAATCACTAATGGAAATACAACAGTTGATCAGGTCGAGCATACAATGAAGAACATCCAAACGCCAGCTGCACCGATCAACGTAACTTCGAATCGCTTGAACAATGTGCACTGAGTCAATTCCCTTTCTAATAGGGTTACATAGTCGTGAAACGCCGCTCTATGCAATACGCAAGCAAACAAGGTTCATGAAGGTCATCGCTCATGTGTCATGAATGCTCCTGTCTCCCATACAGAACGACTCTCCGTTCGAATTAACTGTTTTGGTCTATGGCGAGCCGGCCACCCCGACCTCGGAGTCACTTGCGACCATAGAATTATCCTCCCAATCCTCTGGAGAAGGCAAATCAGATTCTGGAAGCCAAGAGTCAGAAGATGGCATGGACATACGAAAAGAGGACTTACCTGAAGTGGGATCAGGCAAATCCACAGAGAGTTCTTCAATGGCCGTAGTAACAGCTAGGGATGTGTCAGCTGGCATTCTCAAATTCGGGCAAACACCATGGGACTTACCAGTTGCCTGATGGACAAATTCAGCGTCTTCTTCACTGTCATCAAAGTATGTTTCCAAACAGTGAGAAATAACCCAGATAATGATCTCGACGACCCTGGCTTCAACACTTTGCGAAGAATTTACAAGGTATGTCTTTCGCAACTTGTCAACGGATGCCTGAGCTAGCTCCTTGCCGACCTTTGTATAGAAGATTCGAGATTCATCTGGGATCTCTTCTTGCCCCTTCATGAATAGCATATGTCGTAGAACTTCGAACGTCATATTTCGGACGCTTTTGTCCGCATACATCAGCAGTGTAGGTGCCCAGTCAGGTATTCTTTCCGTCACCAGGGCTGCAAACCATCCCTCATCACTGCCAATCTTATCATTCCGGATAGAGATGAGGTTTGTGAAGAAAGCAAGATGCTCTCTGCCTCCACTGTTGTTGATCGACTCAACCCCTTTCGCAACATAGTCGACTAGTGCTACTACTCGATCTTCATCCGGGCTCCTCCGACAGAAGACCAAAGTGGCTTCTAGGAAGGGAGCACAAAGTGCTGCCGGGGCCACTCTCAAGCCATCTTCCAAGAGCTTGCAGATGGGCTCCAGCAAACCAGCATCGGGTTCGGATTCCAGGAACAGGGCGACAAGATTTCTGCACGCCGGTGGGTTACTGTGCTGCTGAAGGATTCGCTTCAGTAACAGCAACTCATTATTCCGACCAAGAGGCCGTATCATTGAACTTTCGGTTGCAGTAAGAGAGTACCTGCCTGCATGGAAGGTTCGGCGTTCATCGTCCAGAGTGGCTGGGAGTGTCAAGTCAATATGCTGCATAAGGACGAAGAAAAGATCCATAAGCTTTCTATGTGAGAATTTTCGCCCTCTTTCGACTAACTTGTAGTAAGCAAGATATTGTCGCTTCAACTTGGTATTATCACGGTCAAGCCAGATTATGTCCAAGCATTTCAGCAAGAAACCATGGTCGAGAATAACACCAGCTTGGTACGGACCAAAGTTGGCTAGGAGGAGCAGGAAGTCGAAATAATCGTCCCATGACCGACTGGCTGTATGGAGGATAGGCCAGAGGGTCTCGAGCGTTGCAACGACATTCTCAAATGAGTTTGAGAACCTTACCTGCCACTTTTCTCGTTCGGCGTCGCCCAGAGATAAATCGTCCTGCATGTCCTGGAGTCTTGCAAGTGCGGAGGCCACGATCCGAGAGGTCTTACTCCGAACATCCGGGTGAGGGCTTTTCAGGACAAGGTTCCGGATTCCAGTTGGGCGTTCTGCAGTCCATTGGATCAAGCGATAGGCACCTTTCGGAGTCTCGGATACTGTTTTCGCAAGTTCAGATACAATCGTATCGAGCTCGATGAGTTCCCTTGTTCTCGATACAAGTTGCTCCAAGGTATCTAACGCAATGAAAATTGCCGACTTCTCCAACCTCGAGGCTTCCGGTTTCCCGGATTTCACAATGGCCCTCGAACGACCAAGGAGATATCTGACAAAGAAGGCGTGATAAGGATCCAGAAGGCAGTACGACCGTATGAATAATTCATTCTCCATAGTGATATGATTCCCGAGGCCCTTTGGAATGGCAACTCGCACTGGAATATCACTTCTCTCTGGCTTATAGATAGCCTTTGCTGCGTCCATGCTCGAAACGCGCTGGTAGAACAACATGTAGGCATTCCACACCTTATTAAACCGGACTTGTCCAACAGCCGGACCGTGAAGCGAGTCGTTAAGACCACCAAAACACTGATCAGCGATCTTGGATGGATCAAAGCGACTAACGTCTGCATCGTTAAATTCGACCCAAGTCCCGGCTGAATCTGCCGTTGGTCGTTCGCGAATATAGGAGTAGTAATGGCCGGACTCAGCTGTTCCGCTGTGCACTAGCACGCCGACCAGTTCAAATACGTCCGGCGGAACAGACGCATTAGGATCTGAAAGGTGCTCCACCTTGAACGGCGTCATATCAATTCGCTCGGGAAACTGAAATTCGTCATTTATCTTGCTCCGCATCATTGTAAGCATGTCGAAATCGAAGCGTTTCAGATGGAATATCAGGTTGTCGGGAAGGTCTTTGAGACATGCCCTCTTCACGGCGTCGACATGGCGTCCGCATGATGTGCACGAGTATTTGTTATCTCCTTGCATTATCTCGCCTTCCACGTATGCCTTAAGACTATCTTCCAAACTTGCCTTGCCCTTGATCTCGCATTGAATAGCCGAGAATGGCTCCAGCCGCTCAGATATATGAGGGCATTCTTTCGACTTGATCTGCTGGACTAACTGACCACCGTAGAAGGACCGGAATTTCTTTTTCTGTTCTCCATCGATAATCTGAGCTTCCCATCTGTCAAAAAGCAGATTGTAGAACTCGTCCACATCCATTTGGATGGTGATATCAATCGGCTCGTTATCATAGGTGCGAATGGAGTCCACTGCCCCTTGCGTGTCAACACTCTTGAGCCAAGTCTCTTGCATATTGGCGAACATCTTCTTGGTCTCTTCAAGGAGCCTCTGTGAGCCTTCAGGCTCCTCCACCTGAAGCTGTAGCATGAAATCACGGAAGCCGACATTCATGAACAGTTGTGTAAACAGGGAGTTCAGATAACAAGTGTTGGACAAGTTTTTGAGACCCGCATATCCCTCTGGGGATCGAATGGTCTTCTGTCGCTCGAAACACCAGTTGGGAGCATATGTATAGTCCTGAGGAATGAGGTCCTCCAGCAGCTCAACTATTTTCGGATAGCTCTCGTCATTCTTTGAAAGCAAGACAAGAATGTTGTACAATTCTTGGCGGGTTTGACTATGCATGACGGGTACCTGGGGAATAATGGGTCCCTCGCCAGGGGCAGACAAATCCGGGAAGAGGTAATTGTTGAAGACGTTCTCCATGATATCAGAGGGACTGACGGTGGTCTCTGTGATTTCTGCCAGTTCCAGGCACAATCTTATGAGACGCGCAAAACCCAAGACCACATGATCGACGGTCTCACGACCTACAAACTCTTCAGTCTTATGGCTCAGCATGATCGCGCTCCACCGAGCCAGGTACTCTCCGAAGATAAGATCACGAGGGGATTTCTCGGCGACAGACCGAAAAACCGCAAGAGCTACTTCAAAAAATTCCTGAGATTGATGCACATATTGACGGGTTCGGTCGAAGTTCTGTACAAAGGCTGCCCAGAGCGTCGCTAGGATATCAACCATAGTGGAGTCTTGCGAGTGATCGCGGCTTTCTGTCTCGGAGTCAACAGATTTTGAGCTCTTTCGTGATTTCGTCGGACCGCAGATCATGGATATATTATCCGCAATCTCCTTTCGGATAGGTTGACGAGATTCTTCCAAAAGCAATGCAAAGACGAGCTTTTCAAACTGCGCTTGTTGTTTCACAATATCCCAAAACGTGTTGTCACGTATAGACCCCTCGACAAGGACGGCGAACGAGTTACAGATGAGTTTCTGGACAGCCAGCTCAGATAGAACACTCGACGGTAAACTCTGTACTGTGTTTACGAGTCTGAGCAACTGCGTGACCAAATTCGCTGGGTCTGATAGCCTGACAGGGTTATCTCCAGGAACAGTTGGCACGGAGAGAGCGACCAGCAAACTTTCAACAAAGTTGCATGTGAACAGAAGTTTCAAAGGACTCTCTTGAATAGAGTCGCACAGTTCAGGGCGAGTTAGTGCGGCGACTAGACATTCCATGCTATGACGGAGAAAGGCTTGGTTCGGCTCTTCCTCGGTCGACTCCTCTCTCAGGCAGGTAGTGAGGGTATTGACAGAATACAGCAGTTTGTATGGCTTATCCATAGGAAAGATTTCTTCCGCAGAATTTTCCTCGGACCTTACCAGGTCTCGTACGCGTTTCTGTGGTGGGAATACGACGAGGAAGTCGAAGATCTCCCGCGCTAGTTTGTCTTCTAGACCAAGCAAGTCATACAAGTCGTCGAAATGTTTTAGAACCTCCGAGTCCACCGGAGTGAGGGAGTGTCTTCTGCCGGGGATGGAAGCACCCTGGGTTTCGCCAACTCTTCTGACAATCAATAATCCCGAACGAAGTTTCAGTTCCCGAAGAGTGCGATGTGGTGCGCTTAACAAATCAATCTTTTGTCCCCCGTAGATAGTGTCGAACTTCGCAAAACCGGTAATCCGTACAAGTCTGTCTACCAGCTCGGAAGCGGTAGAGAGATCCCCAATTCGAAGAGTGCGCATCTTTGACGGGGCACCGTCATTGAAACACTGATATGTGATCTCAATAATCTCACCTTTTGCTCCCCTTTCGGGGAGTTCAGGAGCAGATATCTGCGGAGGGCTGTATTGCGATCTAGTGCGCAAGCCTTGGAGAAACTGGCGCAGAAATAATAGACATCGACTAAATCTGAGTTCTTCTTGTCGGACCTCTCCTTCGGCAGCAACGATGACCATCGGTTCATCTTCACCACTGGCAGAACCATCACTGAAAGACTTCAGCTTCGTAGCGGCAGATCTCAGCTGTTCTACGCAGCGATCAACAAGAGAAATATGCGTTGCCTCTGCCGCCGATCGTGGTGCTCTTCTGATAAGGAGATGATCGAGATAAACTTCAATGGCATAACTCGTGGCTTTCGCTTCAATTGTGTCCGGTGGAGCCGTCAGGATGAAATGCCATATCCGATCCATTCCTGGTATCGAAATGATCTCACCTTCGCCGGCTATAGGCGGAGGACTAAAGCGAATCTCATACCCAATAGTGTGTTCTGCAAAGGCAAGGACTTCTTGCGAGTAATTCTCGGGTGAAAGAGCGGGGATATAATCGTGGATGCAGCGCTCAATAAATGGGTTCCTCTTCCCACATCTGGCTGTCACTTTACACAACATATCCCATAGAGCCTTCCTTCCTTGATCAACTACTTTTCTTGACATCAAGATTTTATGCCAGAGCGTATCACTGAGATCTGGCGTGAGCGTATCTGGGACTTTGTCGATGAGGCGGTGAAGTAGTTGAATCCGCGAGAAAAGTCCATTTTTTGAGAAGGAATCGCTGAAATCGGACTGCACCGTATCCAGAGCATGAGCTAACTCGCTGACCATAAGAAATGTTAGGTCAAAATCTAACGCAAGTTTCCGGATTTCCTGCGGATCATAGGCAGGAAGGAGAGCATTCAGTGCCTGTATGCTTCCCACCGTATATTGATTCATCTCGGCGATATCTTGGATGCACCTTTCATACATGTCCATCTTGTCCGAGGCACTCAAGCCAATACTGAGGAACAGGCTGAGCTGCGTGCTTGCGAACTTCTGCAAGAAGGCTTTGTGTTCATCGGAGGAACCCTCGAGGGCAGTAGTCTCGCGAATCAATCGTACGCAAAGCCGCAGAGGGATCGCATCCACGTGCATCATATCTAGCGGCTCAAGCCTGCTTCTCTCACTGTGCTTTTCTCGTACATTGTGGAGAAGTTGATCGCAAAAGTCAATCATCCGTGCATCAAATCGCTCGAGTGGAAGCTCGAGCAATTTAGAGCATAGATAGAGGAGCGCATTGGAAGAGGCCGGGTGCATGGCAAAAGTTCGAGTAAGCATACCCAAGATCTCACCGACGATTCTCGGGTCCTGGCTCTCTGTGACGGCATGCCAGATGGTGTCTGTATCTTGATCGGTGTAGGTCGAGGTCACAACCAGGAAACCAATGATATTCCCGCTTCGACTGATTAACTGAGGGTGAGAGCCGACGCCGACGATATATTCGACGATTTTGTTTTCTCTTAGAAACCTCACCATGTACTGAGTGATAGAATATTCGATTCCCGCTGGGTTGTTCTGGATATGCTGTCTCCAGAGATTGACGAGGTCGTTCTGCATGGCCTCCATCCCATGAACTCTGAGCTCCATCCGCCCTTCCATGACATACTTCTTGAGGAGAGCAAATTTCCAAGCCCAGTGAATTATCTGTGGGTAATCGGACGCCTTTGTATTTTCTGGGAAATCGATAGACAAGACTTGCGCTATTTGCAAGGCCATGTCTGGAACCTGGCTGGATAGGCTATAGTAGGTTAGAGAGATGTAGCGGAGTACGGACTCGCTTGTTTCACTTGTAAGCCAGGACGATTTCTTGGAGATATGCTCTTGGTACTGATCGTCAACGGCCCTAATCAGAGTATATGCTTCCCTTCTTGTCTGTATCAAGGTGGATGATTCAAGAAAACTGTCATCTGCACGAAGTTTCCTTCGTTCATTGCCAGACTCCACCATGCTATAAGTGATAGTGACAACGGCCACCAGAAAGGGGGCCAAGTGTGGGCACCGAGGAAGAGCCTCCATGAGACGGGAGGTGAACTCAGACAACCGCTGCATTGCGTTGAACGGGGGTGTAGCAATCTGATCGTTCAGGTGAGCGACAAGGTTCCCGAGCTCAGGGTTATACAGTCGATCCATTGTGCGGTAGAACGGTATGGAACCTGTCTGTAGAATCCAGCCAAGAGATGGGAGATAGACTCTCGACGTCAATTCTGGCGCTGGAGCATCTTTATCCTCAAGATACGTCTGTAGGGTGACAGTATCTAAGTGGAGCAGGTGTAGTGCCAACTTTGTGAAGGCGAGTAGAAAGTCCTCCAAACATCTCCACGTGCCGTTTCCATCGTTGGGCTGGAAGTCCAGTCTGTGTATCGGTCAGCAATGCTGTAATGTTGATAAAGAAAATTTAGATTTATTTACCCTCTGCGTAAAAGCCCCTCCACGATCGAGGGAAGTTCTTCCCAAAACTCACGTTCGTCAAGAAAGGTTTCCGGAGTGATTACTGCCATATTTGACAAACAATCGTCTATGAGCCAGTTCTTAACGGCGACAAAGATAGCTGTGTCGTGTGGATGGCCTGGATAAATCGGAGTTCAGTATACCTGTATCGTAGAAAACTCATGCAGTGGACCGTTACCCTTTTCTATCAACGCGCCCATCTCCTCGATGCTCTCTCGAATATCTGGGTTCCCTCGTAGTTTGGGGAAGGTTTCTGGCAGCGATAGCTGTTCGCGCAACTGCACGACTTCCGTAGCAGCTTGACCACGAAGCGCGTCACCCAAAGACCTCCAATTTGTTGTGGTTGGATCCTGGTCCATATCCTCCACGTCCGCGACCTCGATCTCGGGGCTCTGCGTCGGAGAGGATGATATGGAGATCGCTGCTGATGACTGGGGGTTGATCTCAGCGGACTGTCTGGGGGGAGGGAGCGGGGAGGCATCGGACTGCTCGGGGTGAGAGTCCATGGTCGCGGAGTCGGATTTGACCGTCGCGGGAGACTTCATATTGATTGTGACTCTGCTTGCTGGACGGGTTTGGGCAAGAGCCTCCTGGTCCGGGGTGGGAGAAGCCGCAGCCTGGTCGGACACTGGATCGCTGGGAGAGCCGGGCGTGGACATGGACTCGCGCGCACCACTGCCACTGTCGAGACGAGGCCGTTTCCGCGTATTCTGCGGATCAGTATCCTCCATAGAGATGCTGTGCGAGCCTGCCTGGTGAGGTTCTGTTGATATGATATCAGGCGGGGTGCTAGAGCTCTCTAGCGGAGCACCTGCCATGGCATTTTTTGTTGCCCCACCTGAAGGTTGACGGAGAGAAGGAAGTGAGGCCGAAGGGGAAGAGAAAGGAGGAGGGAACTTCCTAGAGTTCGCGGAGGAAGCCTGGTGAAGTGGTTGTGTGTTGTGGGAGAGCAGAAATCAGGCAGCTGCCTCCAGTTGCGGAGATTAGCTGGAGTGAGCAGTAAGTATCGCACTGACGTGCGGGCGGAGATACTACTACCGCGGCAGTGACGAATTGGTCAAGCTTTGGCGTGGACAACCAGCGCGGGCCACTACCTTAATTCCCAAGCTCACTCTAGAGCAATCCAGAAGGGCAAAAGGCGCCAGCCGGGGAGAAGCTAGAGCGCCCAGTGCGGAGGGTTTGTTCACGGCAAGATGGATGCCAGAGGAATCAGAGTTGGAGGTGGCGGAAACAGGGACACTCTGGCCATGGGTACTGTGAGGGTGACACACAGGAGATGACAGGGCCCTGATAGATGTGTAAATAATCCAAACAGTCTGAGAAGAAATCTGCAGTTGTTTGTTCAGCTTCCTCTCTTTCTTTATCTGACCATAGCTCGCTTTTTTCGACTAAAAAACCCAGCTAGCCGTCTAGTGAGTCTGGAGCTGCTGAAGGGACTGTTTTTCTTTTCTGGCGTACCCACTGCCTGAACCTCGCCAAGTCGTCAACTATCGCTGGCTCCCGATTGGCTCCTCTACGCGCCCAGGCCTCGCTGCGCATTCCCGTTGGTCAGCCTTGCCGCGCGCCCAGATCACGCTTCTCAGAGCCTTGGCCTTGACTGTTATCGCTGTAGAGAGCGCTTGATTTACACGCAAGGAAGACAGGTAGCTATGATGGCTACGAAAGGTTGAATTTGAACGCTACTCTTATGGTGTCAGCATTGAAGCTAGAGTGCCTACCGTGGTGCTCATATCGCCACCCTCCCGACGCGTCTTGCTCATGTCTTTGAATCCCAGAAACAAAGGACTACTGGGTACTTACGCTATGGGCACTTGTTGTCGTAGCACCATCTCTGATCCTGGTAGGCCTGATGTCATAAACAAGCGCATTGACCTCCGGTGTGAATGCGATGGCTGTTTGGATGTCAGGGGTAATGTGCTGAAGATCCTTCAAAGTCTCTGCTCAATGTGCCCTGGTACGGATCCGCTGTCCCAAAGCCACATTGACCCCACATGTTCCTCAGTCTCCCACTTCAATGCAACATAACCAGAAGACAGAGGTAGTAGCTATACGAAAGATGTAATCCCGCAACTTCATCATCGTAATGGCTGATGAGGAATTCTTAGCCTTCTGACATATAAGTAACGCTATATACAAATAATCGCCCCATCGAGATTTCCTTTCTAGGTAAGCAACGCTGCGCTCTATTATTCCACACCATACCCGCAGAAGGAATATATAAATGAGATAGTATATACGGTTCTGCGCATCGTCGCACAATACTATATCCAACTTCTATTCCTGTAGTAAATACGGAGGTTCCTGGAAATGACCAGCTGGTCATTCAGTCATAGAAGTCTCGATTTTCCTCGTGACCCTTGCTGGGTTCCCAACGGCAACATGGAAAGCTGGCACATCCTGTGAGGACTTCTGTCAGCGATTCCCCTGGCATCTTTGGCTGCAGTCCTTTCTTACCTTAGTCACCACGCTTCCTGCGCCGATAGTGGCCCCTTTGCCTATGGTGACCCCGGGCAAGATGATGACGTTGCCTCCGATCCAACAGTCTTCACCGATATGGATCTCCTTGCCTAGCTCTGGGCCCTCTGTGCCATTCCTCAGTGCAGGGTCAAGCGGATGTGTACCGCTGAAGAGATTGACGTTGGGACCAAACATGGTTCGGGAGCCAATTGTGACCAGGCATGTGTCAATAATGACACAGTTGAAATTGATGAAAACGCCCTGTCCCAGTTTCACGTTGAACCCATAGTCAATACGGATAGGCGGCTCAATCCAAGGCTCGTGTTGGAACAGTACTTCGTCCTGAGCTGGATCGGCTGTTGGCTCAGGGAGAGGTGTCTCATCATCCACGATGCTGCCCGTCGAGAATTAGCTTCATTGAACAGAACATGGATGGCTAATCTTCAGTTCAGTAGAAGACCATCAGCAAAGGTCTTGAGGGGACATTGAAAGACAAGAACGGACAGACTCTCGACCACCAGTACGGCCACTCACTCTCTCCAAAGCTCAACCAGCCGTCGACGGGGAACGTCGCCGGCGTTGTTGTACCTGGTACAGGCATGTTTGCAGCGTGCCCGTGCGGCTACTAGCTCCGGGGTAAACGCATGGAACAGTTCTCCACGGAGCATCTTCTCCTTTTCTGTGGAGTCGGACATTTTGCAGATATCTATCTAGCCAGAGATGGCAATTCGAGAGGACCCGCTGTCACGAAAATGTAGTGTATACGTATCGCCAAGCCGATACTGAAGGAGACAACAGCCGCTTCGGGCCCCATTCAAAGTACTTAATATGCACAATCGAACTATCTGTGCATACAGAAAAGGCTCCAGGCTACCATGAAGCTTTCCATCATCGACCAAGCTCAACGCCTCACTCTGTATAGCCACGTACACTAGTTGGTCTGGTTCCTCAGGGTCCAGGCGGGGTTGGCCGTTGATGGTTCCCACACAAGCTCTCGCCCGCCAAGCAAACTTGTTGACGCAGTCACAGCAACAAGTGACAACATCAGCCGAGTCGCGTGTCAGCGAGAATCGCTGAGACACCACAGAAATTTATTTACACGCCCCAGGCAACTGGACTCTCCCAAACCATGACAGGCAGATAGTAGGTCATAACTAGGCCCAATGGGCCCTTCTTGGACTTAGCCTTATGTTCATCTTTGAAATAGCTTCGACTCGAATTGTTGAGGTACCCCTGACCGTCTAAAAGATCACCGTCTCTCGACGCCCTCAGCTGGCGATAAGCTGCCCCACGATATTCCCCGCGCGCGATCATCATGTCGAATACAGCAACTTCTTCTGGCTCGGACACAAACACTGGCAACTCCAACATCTCGTGGCCTATGGAACGTGCCGACGAGAGAACAGAGTGGCCGCCCGTCCGGCCTGTCAGCAACGGATCCGCAAAGCCTCCTTTGACTCTTGATCCGTCCAACTATCCGGGAGGGAAAAAGGCTCTCTCGGGGGTTTCTTTGAGAGCATTCTGCCTGGGAACCGGCTTCGGGGTGTCGACGTGCCTGACTCTGTTTCTGTTTCTGTCGACGCCGCTGTGGCGCGCGCCTTTCTTCATAGCTTCCCTATGTCTTTTCCACTTCCTGGAATACTACGTTACAGCACAGTACAATACCCGACATGCATCGATCTCCGCGTTTCTCCTCAGCGCAAACGGATGGGCATACAACGTGGCGCACAGCTCTGCCGTGGCAGAGTGTATACTCTCCCGTCTGTTCCTTCCCGCGAGCTACTTTCAAAAGACAACCATCTCATTTTGGGGAATCAATCTGCAGGTGTTGGTGGGGTTGGCCCTTATGATCGTCGGCCAGGTGTTCAGGACCTTGGCAATGGCCCAGGCTGGCAGCAACTTCAACCACACAGTACAAGTGGAGCGCAAGGAAGGACACACATTGGTGAAGAGCGGCGTGTACCGTGTGTTTCGACACCCTAGCTACTTTGGTTTCTTCTGGTGGGGATTGGGATCGCAGCTGGTGCTGGGTAACATGTTCTGCTTGTTGACATATGCTCTCGTCCTGTGGAAGTTCTTCTCCGCTCGAATACAACGTAAGTTCGATCCATCACCCCACGTCAAATCAAATTGGAAATACTGATCTCGGTAAACAATAGGAGAGGAGGCGTACCTCATCCATTTCTTCGGGGAAGAATATCTGCTGTACAAAAAGCGTACAGGCGTTGGAATCCCAGGCATTTATTAGTTGCATGATTGCATGCACTCTCGAACCCAACACGAAAACCTACCATACCCCTTCAAACATCTTCTACTGCACATGATCAAGATTTTGACTTCTCCAATGTTGATACCCTCATTCTTGTGATCGGTATGCCCAACTTGACGCAAATAGACCGCTCTCTGATATTCTGTTTCTACATTGGTTTTACCAACATTTGCCGGAAAGCCGTCCAGTTGTACATAGGCCCAACGAAGTTAATCTCTAATTTGAATAAGTCAATATCCCTGCTGACAGCCTCTCTGTCACCACTGGGAAGCAACCTTTGACAAACCTACCCTTTCACCAAGCAATCAGTGCAATCATTCCATTACCCGCCAACTCACCTAGCGTTTCAGGCTCGACGGTTACACAGGATAAGAATTCACTTTTCTAGCTAACTCCCCCTCTAATATTTAAACACCTATATTTCCCTTTCCTACCGGAACGTCTGAAACGAGAGTTGCATATCTTTATTATACCCAACATCCCCTCAGTATACCGCACCGAAGACCTGCATCGAGTATCAGAATCCATCTCCCTCATTCCTGCACGGTCTTCTCACCATCTCTATACTACATACATACTCCCACTGCCAAACCCAACCAAACAAACTCAACCACCCAAAAGAAAAGTCTCAGCCCTATAATCTCCAGAAAAAGAACAATGTGCCGCAGCCGCAGCCACATCCACAAACCCTGCGGCTGCACCACCTCGCACGTCTACATCTGTCCGTCCTTCCCGATCCAACCACCCCCACAGACCCTCCGGGCCACTCACCGCCGCTACACGACCGACACGGCGCCCAATCCATTCTACACGCCGCGACATCTCTTCCTCTGTCGGAAATCCTTCCACGCTTTCCCAGACGTGCAGGATCCCGCGCCGTGTCGGTCCCATCGCGTCTTGGAGAGGGACGTCAGGCTTGTGCGAGGCCCGCCTCGAGCACCGGATGGGGCGTGGGATGAATTCGATGGGTTTTCGTTCCGGAGGAGGGTGCGTGATACTGATAACTGTAACTCGCCTGGAGTGAAGCTACGAAAGGGGATTGAGAGCGGGGATAGAGGTGGATGGGAAAAAACGAGAGGAGGCGTTTATAATGATCCTGCTGCGAGTTCTGAAGTTTGTTACAATATACATCAGACCGCTGGGAGTAACGGTATACATCTTTCTATGACTGCGCGGAGATCCACGAAGCAGATGCCTTCCAGAGCGAAGAAGGAGAGCACCGCCAAGCAAAAGCAACATCGACAGAGGAAACAACAGAAGCGTCAAGGACCTCGCACTCGTCATCTGAGTATCATTCCACAGGAAGGGTATGAATCCTTTCCGCTTATGGATATAAATATGGATGCGGATGCGGACATGGGTGCGGATAAGAATATGCCTCGTGAGCGGGATATCGAGAAATGCGGTCTTGTATCGGACGATGAGGCGGATGCTTACCAGAAGAAGGGAATTTTCTCGCGGGTCTGGTCGTTGGGGATGATTGGAAGACGGGGTAGTAGTTTGATGTAATTGAGTATGGCCTGGTTGTTACGACGTGGACTGGAAGCTGTTTGGGAAGGATGGTTCTGGATTTATGATACCCTGAAGGCTTGGAGTTTATTGATTTGGAAGAGACGTGCTGGCGTGTCTCGTACCTGTTTATGGGATGAATGATTGTATTTATTCAGATTATTTGATCTAATCTGTCGAATCGAAACACTTCGCGTCGAATACCCGTATCTTAAACTGAAATACTGGACTGGGTTGATAAAAGTAGTATATACATGAAAATCGGGATATCTAAAGAGAATGTATATACAGCGTCCAACACCTCCAGCTAAACAGATCGTTTCGAGTTATCACATATTCGCAGACGTCAGAGTTTACTGTCGCGAGCAGCACCACCAATAGCGCCGCTCATATATGGTCCATCTTCGACATTAGAGCCCGCGTCTCCTTCCGCACCGTAGAGAACAAGCTCCCTACCACCTCTGGTGCTCCACCAAAGGACGCAGAAATGTGCGCGCTCGACATCCATTTCGCCGTCGCTGAGCGCTTCCCAGAACCGTTCAACGCAAGGGGCCCGCATCTCGGGGTTCTGAATCTTATTGATGAGATGGGCTGTCAGAGGAAGCCACTCCTCTAGGTCTTCCACCCGGAGGAAGCACAAACAGTCGATCAATGCGAGTATCAAAGCTGCTTGCTCGGAAACCGGGGGTGGAGGGTTAGTCAACTCTTCTGCTGTCAAGGTTTGTTTTGGCGGAGTCAGAGGATTTGAATCCGCTCGTTGTGCACGGTCGTGAAGCAGTTCCAGCAGGGTAGAAGGTAGAAGAGGCTGGCTGTTTGCCAGAGGAGAGGGAGGAGCAGTGATTTGAAGGATAGTCTTATACGCCAGACGGAACTGGCGGGCAGAGAGATTTTGCGGAAAGACCTGATCGGGGTAAGCAGCTGGAAATAAGAAGTTTGCAGGAAACTTACGGCAAAGAGATTGTCGATATAGAAAGGTAAATGATTTGCAGCAATTTTCGCACTCTTAGGTGCTGCCAACACTGCAAGGACAACACTGTGCGCAGCTTCGAATATCTCCAAAAGATGGTTGTTCCCACCCTTGGCAAGGTACGGGAGAGATGCAGTAATAAGGAGTTCTTCGCTTGTTTCTGGCGAAACAGTCAAAGTTAAGTGCTCCGCCGTGTTTAGGAAGAAGAGATCTAGACATCTCTCTAGTGGATGCGCGGGTATCTGTCCCAGTTCAGCAGGCTTAATACTCCGCAGGAAATTCTCCGTCAGGTCTGTATACTGCGACAATATGTCTATCGCGGTCAGATATACGAAGGAATACTGAGAAGATGCATTTTGACCGATGCGTGACGACACGAAGTAAAGATTTCGAAGAATATGCAGAACCTGCATCGACAAGAACGGAGCACCTAGCAATGTCAACGACATGAATTACAAGCAAGATCTTTGATGTAAACTTACTTTTATTGGCTGCCAACACCCGATCGTTCAGTACTCTCCCGAGAACGGCCCGCAAAACGATCGTTATAGAAAACATGCATGTCCGCAACAGTTTCCAGAGAGCAGGGACCGTCGTTTTCAAGGACTCCGCTTCCAAGAAGTCCAATTCCTCGGATCTATCGATCTCCGACAGCTTGTTTTGTCGCCATTGAATCATCAGAGTCCGTACAAAATCTGCCAAGTAATCGACAGTTCCGGATATGATGGATCGGTCATGAACATTCTCTACCGCGTGGGCTATTAATCGCGATAGAGGCCCAAGTGCTGAGATAAGCGGTTTGGCGGAGATAGCCTCCATATGCTTATAGCTAGCAGACCCAGCGGACCACAGGAATTTCTTGCCAGGAGCTTCAACGACATCACGATCGATGGCACCCAGGAAGTAACCCCCTTCAAGTCCCTCCGCTGAAAGGAACGTCGCGCGGACCATTACCGGAAGCAGGCGGTCATAATTGAGCTGGCTCCTCTCGAAGTCCGATAATAGTTCAAAGGTATGATTCAGGACCATCGTTATAGCATATCCAGCTACATCATCCGCCCGGCCCAGTTCATTTAATGCGAGATCTGTGGCCTGCACGAGCCCCGATTCAAGTTTCGTTCGCAGATGTGAAGGCAGCCCCTGCCTGTTCTGACCTTCGAATCCAAGCAGGACGCCTCCCAGCAGTAACAGATGCCTCCATCGCGGAGACCTCTCATCTGCTCCAGCGACCACAGCCTTGACCCAAGCCTCACGATCCAAACCTTTCCGCGGCGCATATGGTGCTTTGGGCTCATCTGTCTCCTCGTGCTGCAGTATGGTGATTGCAGCTGTGTTAAACACGCTGATGATCCGGCGGCATGTCTGCAGATCGACGCGGTTATCCCAGATCGCAGGAGAACTCAACAGTTGAGACGCAAGAAGAGTCACATTAAGAGGGTTCGTAAGAATGGCCAGGAAGCTGGTCGCCGTTGGGAGCAATCTGGGCACATGTCAGTATCGACTCATATACTCCGGCGCTCGTTTCCTTACGCATAGGCATCTTCCAGCTCAGATGCCGTCTGAAGCGATCGCAGGAGCCTTGCGAGAGAGCGCTCAGTCGCCATGCTTGTAGACGAATGCTAATAAGTGCATTAGTGAACGCAGAGAAATGTCTTGTTATCCCGACCCCAGATGTTCGGGATGCTGAATCCGCCGACATCCCCAGATGCGTCGCAGCCGAGGTACTTACCTAACTGGATGGCGGAAAGCTAGCTAAATAACAGCCAAACGGTGCAAACCGCCCGCCGCTTTCCGCCGCGTCACTTGAGCAGTTAATAGTTGCCCGAGCTCAGACAAAGTACTCAGACAGCTATCGTGTCCGTGTCCCAACACGCGCTGTTTCGAAGACATGCCCTCGTCAGAGACACGATGATGCACAGTGCTCGACATCACAGTCGCTGAAGAGCTGACCACAGAGTCCAAATGGCCAGCAATCGAGTCCCGCTTGACTATGTTGTGCCGCCCTTCCCTTCGCTGTATGACCCCGTGTTTGCCAGAGCCGGAGAGGCAAACTACCTTTACTACACCACCGACATATGGCGCTTCACACTTTTCTGGACGCTTCTGTTGACTGGTGGTGCGCATTTGATGGTGGCTGGCTGCGCGACTTTTATGCAATGGCGTAACTGGCGTGTTATCTGGATAACACCCCTGGTGTACGGGGTGATTGGTGGGCTGGAAGCTCTTTTGGCTGGCAGTATAGTTGGTCTACTGTGAGTTCTCCTCAGGGGTGATTCTGTGCTATGCAATTGATGTTGATGTGTGGGCAGTCTTGGAGCTGTATACGAGGCAGGAAACTTTTCGATGTCGACCTGGATACCCTTGGTTTGGGCTGGAATAAACGTTCTGGTACTGATACTATCAAGCTTCCCAGTTCAGGGTGGTCTATGACATAGGATACCCGGACGACGGGTGCCAACGAAACTCTACACGAGCTGCAAACCTTCCTGGCCAACATTCTAAGTGTCCGTTTCTACAATGACACGGTTTGGCTTTGAAGATGCACGACAGTCGCAAATCACCTGACTGCAGATTCTGTCATGTGTGCTACCGATTTATATGGTGTAATATAACACAGATAAACAAAGTCGCCATACCGAGACGACTTGAAGGCCCCCTTCCACGGAATGAATACACGAGAACCGAACGCCGTATTTTGGACATAATACGTTCAACACAGTGCGCCCAACTTCCGAGCTCAGAAGGATTACCTCGCAGTACGCCAGTTTCCTCTCCTTTGTTCCTCCTTCAGACTATCGTATTGGCTAGGAAGTGGACCTCTCTTGCGAATGCCGAAAGCATCCTCGTTAGATCCGTTGTCAGCAAAGCCACCTTGCAAACCAGGGATGCCTCCTGCCATGGGAGGGGCAGCGCTTCCATTATTGGCGAAGTTTGGAGGCGGGAAATGTTGAGGCAATTGAATACCTTGTGAGAGAAGTTGTTTCTGTAATTCGGCAAGGTTGAGGTTTGCTGGCATGCCGGGGAATTGGGGTGGCATCGAAAAGCCAGGAACACTGAAACCTTGCTGGTTCTGGCCGTTCTGTGGCGGGACACCGTTGGAAAGCATCGACGCGAGTTGAGATGGGTCCATTGGAGGCATGGACGTAGGCAGGCCCTGCGGTGGCGGGGGCGGTGGTTGAGCTCCCCCAATCCCCGGGATTAAGCCTGGTACACCGGAACCGTCTGTGAAAGAAAGACCAGGCGGGACGCCTTGTATACCAGGTAGTATAGAGGGTGCCGTGGGATTCTTCTGGTCAATAAGGCCCTCCGCTTCGTCCTGCAACTCCTGTTCCTCCTCTTCACGCATTTGGCGTCTTCCAAATCCTCTGTTCCAAGTGCCTTGGGCTTCAGCCGCTTCCTCTCCGATGTGGAATCTATCTTTCATGTATGTTGTCTCTCCTGGTCGAGCCCGAGACCAGAATCGAGTAAAGTTGTCTTTCGAACCGGATGCCAAAATGTGGCCCAGAGGGTGCCAATCCAATGACCAGATTGTAGAGCTGTGCGCATATTGAATACGATGGGCAGGATAGATAACTTGTGCCGGGCAATTCTGCGGGTCGGGGCTGTCCCACGGTGCAAGTGTAGGTACATGTCCCGCTGGTACGTTTGGTTCGTCCAACAGATAATGGTATAATGAGCCGTCTTCGCTGCCTGTGGACACCAAAGAACTGTGAACGGGGTGCCATGCTAACGAAGAAATGGGCTTTTCGTGCCCTCTGAGGATGCAGATGTCGCGCATCATTCTCAGATCAAATATCCTTGCAGTCTGGTCTCTCGAAGACGTAGCCAGAAGGTTGCTGTTCACTCTCGAGAACCTCGTTGTAGTCACGGTATTTTTATGACTATGGAGTGTTGTCAAGCATCGTCCGGTTCGGGGATCCCAGAATTTAACCTGGTGGTCTTTGGAGCCTGAGACGAGGAGACCTTTTGTCGGATGCCAATCGCAGGATTTGACGTCCCAGTTGTGGCCAGTAAGCACAGTATCAGACATGCGTGCCGTAAAGTCGAAGATTTTCAGGGTCGTGTCGTCGGAAGCAGAGAGAAATTTGGTATCGCTGGGGCTCCATGACAAGTCACGAACAGCATCATGATGCGCGTCGTCCACGGTCTCAACGTTGTTGAAATTTGGACGCCAGTACTTTACATCACCCTTCTGTCCTCCTGAAATAAGCCAGTCGTGACTATGAGACCATGCGGCTGAAGTGACTCCTGCTTGGTATTGGTCATAGTGTGCCTAGACGACAGTCAGTCAAGGTGAAAGTCTGAGGGTAAGAGAGGTTGCCCTTACATCCATCACGGTCTCGAAATTGAACGCGGTGCCATTCCATAACATAAACTCTCCAGTATGTCCACCTGTCAACAACCGCCTTCCCTCCGGCGTCCATCTCACCACAGTGATGGGCTTCTTTGACTTTCCGATCGATTGATGTAGATGTCGAACGGGGACCGTGTCCGCAGGCGAATGGATTCGAGCCAATGGAGGCACCATCTAGTAACAAATCAGTCGCTGAGATGAGTACTTTCAAGACGTAAGAATCTCACATCTACAACGTAGCTTGCGCTGGGTCTTTCAGCCTCCATCCTGTGAGCTCCCTTGTATCGCGGGCGCCTCGTGCGCATCCATTGTAGCATTGACGAGCCATAATCGGTGACCGGCCCTGTCGCACTGTCAGCACGGTTGCACGCAATATATACCAGCAGTTGCACATACTAGGCCTGCGTGGGCCTACAATCCCGCCTTCATAGGGTCTTGAAGGTCTCGTAGCGTATTGCGAGTCGCTGGCGGACTCGTCGTAGAGGGCCATCGCAACACGGTCACGAGAACTTGCACAAACGCGAATGTTCGAAGGGAGTCAAAGCTTGAAGGGCGATGCACATATCAAGAAAATATCACCACATTAGCATGCGCTCCGGATCTCCGACTGACAGGCGGCAGAAAGTCAATAACCCGCTCAATGGGCCTGGCCAGTTCGTATCGTGCAGCAGTTAGTCGGCGCTGGAGCAGAAACCGCGGAGTTGATGTTGCTGGCAGCGGCTGTCATTGGCCCAACAGCTGTCGGCGGTTGAGTTGCCAGGAAGGCTGCGGAGGTCATAGCTCTCTCGATCTGGCGTACAACAACCCCGCCTGCCCTTGCTCCTCTCTGCCAGGTCTCGTCTCCATCAATGTCTTTCTGTGGCCATTGATTCTCTTGACTGGCGGCGGAGTGCCACTCTGGCCTGCTAGTTGTCGTTGATTTCCTGCAATTGAGCCCTGCTGTTACTGTCGTGATTTGGCACGCCTACCGCCCGTTGACAACAGTGATACCGCCTATCTACGTCTAATCTCATTCTTTTCCTAGCAGGCTGGGAGGCTCTCTGGACGCTGTAACGACGTCTATATATCCTTGACCATTGTCTTCCAGAATGGCGACCGTGGTAAATAGTGCTGTCAGCTCCGGACATGATGTGCGGCTGCCAGATCCGAAGTCCATCCAGCAAGGCACGCAGAATGGGTCGTCCGATGCTGCTGCAGGCAAAGCCCCCGATTCTCGAGCGCAGAAGGCGAGGTCAAAGTATCGTCACATTGCGGCTTATCACAGCCAGATACGGCATTCCTGTTTGAGTCGAGAATCGGAGGTTACGCCAAGTTTTGTTGGATTCCGGAATCTTATGGTCATTGTTTTAAGTACGGTGGAGGCCTGTCTGATGCGAGAGAGGCGCATGCTGACTGACTGACTGATAGTTGTAATGAACTTGCGTCTGATTATTGAAAATTTCATGAAGGTACGGTTACCGCTTCCATTTGCTTTACAGGCAATGCTGATGCTGACATACTTCTAGTACGGTGTTCTCATCTGCATCAGATGTCACGACTACCGGAAACAGGACCTTATTCTCGGTGCCATCCTTTTTGCCCTCGTTCCGTGCCATTTGTTTGTTGCCTATATAATCGAACTCGCTGCCGCTCAACAGGTCAAGGGTGCCGTGGGACGTTTGAAGAAAGATAGATCAGCTGAGGAAAACGAGAGAGAGCAGAAAGCGTTCCAGTCGACCTGGCGCTTGGCGGCATTTGCCCATACTATCAATGCCACTCTATGTCTCATCGTTACTAACTTTGTCGTATACTATTATATTCATCATCCAGGTATAGGCACGCTGTGCGAGTTCCATGCCATCATTGTCTGGCTCAAGAATTGCTCCTATGCCTTCACCAACCGGGATCTGCGACATGCATTACTGAACCCATCTGCTCAATCTATGCTCCCCGAGATATATTCGTCGTGTCCGTATCCTCAGAACATCACCATTGGAAACTTGACCTATTTTTGGGGAGCTCCCACCCTGGTTTACCAGCCAGTCTATCCCAGGACATCGCATATCCGCTGGTCATTTGTGGCAAAACGTGTAGCAGAGTTTCTCGGTCTATCCGTGTTTATCTGGCTACTTTCTGCACAGTACGCTGCTCCGGTTCTCCGAAACTCACTCGACAAAATAGCGATCCTTGACTTCGCCTCAATCTTGGAACGCGTAATGAAACTTTCCACGATATCGTTGGTTATATGGCTTGCTGGCTTCTTCGCACTTTTCCAATCGGGGCTCAATGCGTTAGCCGAAGTGATGCGCTTCGGAGACCGTGACTTCTATTCAGACTGGTGGAATAGCCCGAGTGTTGGCACATATTGGAGGTCTTGGAACAAACCGGTCTATCTCTTCATGAAGAGACATATCTACTCCCCGATGGTGGGACGAGGTTGGAGCCCTTTTATGGCGGGCATGATGACGTTTATGTTCTCGGCCGTTCTCCATGAGATACTGGTGGGGGTTCCAACGCACAACCTGATCGGTATGTTGCACATCGTTAGTTATTGAAATTAGCTTGCTGATCATTGTATAGGCGTGGCATTTGCTGGCATGATGTTTCAAGTACCGCTCATCACAGTCACTTTGCCGTTGGAGAAAATGAAAGACCCTCTAAGTAAGATTGTGGGCAATTCGATTTTCTGGGTAAGCTTCTGCCTCGTTGGCCAGCCGTTGGGTGCGCTGTTGTACTTTTTTGCCTGGCAAGCCAAGTATGGAAGTGTCAGCAAGATGCCTACAATCTAGAGTGCAGTTACAAAGGAAGTTTGCATAGGTTGATTTGACTGAGGCTTTTTAAACCGGATTTATGAGCATATAATCGAACCATATGAAACGTATCTATATCAACCAAGTGACCCCGTGTTCCTCTGCAGATTGTTGACAGATCCTGAACGAATTGTAATGCTTGCTTGGCCATCATGTAAATAGTTGCATGCATGCCATCATATATGCAATTCAACAGCATATTTTGCTTAATGTTATTAATTAGTCAAGTCCACATTAACTTAAATTGTACCATCCTGGGGAATCTTGGCCAGATCTGGTAATTACAAATGGCGTGATTGATCATGGTACCATAGCCTGCGTCTGAGCTTCGAGTATAAGGACCCCAGAGGTACCCACGCCCATGCTCGTCCTAAAGATTCAAATAGAGAATCTGGGCACCACTGTGTTTCACTTATTATGCTGCCGCTCCTGCTGTGAAGACCTGCGGAAAGCAGTGCGGAAAGCAAGGGATCAGGTACTACGCACCAAAGCATTACACCCGTCACCAGTAGTATTGTCCAACATTATTAACACACCAATCTAGGGACACCTTGCACACATGGATCTCAGGATACCTGGTTTCAATCTCCAAAACGATCAATTCCACGGGCGACGGTAAGGTTCTACATTCGACGATTTGCGCGCGGGCCACGCGGATTCGGGCAGTCTGAGGCCCCGAGTGGACGAGTGGATAACATCATGGCTGGCCTTCTACGGAGCAACTACAATAATTGCGCCGAGACCCGCCTAGGCAACATTGCCCCTTTATAGGATTCGTACTTCCACTGTTAAAGGTTGGGGATACTGCTTTTTCTCTTCTGGGTCTTTCTAAACAATCGAACTTATCTGAATCATTTTGTCCAGGACCAGTCGCAAATTGAACACTCGTCGTCTACGCCTTGATCCTTGACAAGCTTGAAATTGTACAACATGATCACCATCACACTTCCAGAGAACTACGGGTGAGTGCGCATCTTTCAGTGATGGTTTGCGCGTTTTGCGCGTCTCATTGGAGTTCCGACTGGAGCATACGTTGCGCAAAGACCTATCGAAGATCTGTTGGCTGACAAGTGTCCATCGCATCAGCGCTCCCATCGCCGTCGCAGTGGGCGCAATCCCTCTGCTTGGCTTTGTCCACGGAGTTGTCACCACCAGCCTCAGAAAGGCAGCCAAGGTCCCCTATCCTCACAGCTACGCCACTGTTGAGGAATGCAAGTCCAACGTGCGTTCCTCCAATCTCTCTGAACTCAAGATGGAGGACAATACTAACTGAATGTCTTTATCCTATAGCCCAAGGCCGAGCAATTCAACTGCGCTCAACGTGCGCATAGCAATTTCCTCGAGAATGCTTCCCAGACGATGCTCTTCACCCTGGTGGCCGGTCTGAAATACCCCAATGCCGCCGCGGTCGCTGGCGCAGCCTGGGTCTTCTTCCGTTCCCTCTTCCTGTATGGATACGTATACTCTGGCAAGCCCCAGGGCAAGGGCAGGATGATGGGTGGCTTTTTCTGGCTTGTCCAGGGAGCGCTTTGGGGAATGAGCGTTTTTGGCGTCGCAAAGGATCTCTTGACCTAAGCTATGTATGAACATGTGTATGAATTAATAGGATTTATGGTGAAATAGCAGCCGATGCCTGTAGCTGTGAAGATGGGATGTATGATTTTCCAGAAACATAATGACGGACCTCGTGTATTGTATATATATGCACGTTCTCCGCATATAGGTATTATCATCTGTGTGAAAGCACACTTTCATTTCCTTCTTGATTTCATTTCAATTGCTGGTAGACAGTAAATAGACCAGGATCTACTGTAAACACAGAATCTTAGATCAGCATCCAGACCTTCAGGGTTCTGCGTGGGGAAACTGCCTATCGGCGGCCAATCGAGGTGGGGCACCGTCATGCCGCATCCGCGAATTTTTGACTGCAAAGCAGCTCTACGCGACGATTAACGATCCGAAGAGGAACTCCTGTCAATACAGATTGGTATTCAAGGCGAGGGTTTTCCTTCTGACTGCAGCAAGGACTTTTCCCTTTTCACAGACAAGGCAAACTCCAGAGCACAGACAGGACGAGAACGCTGCTCATTATACCCCTCCAAACCTACCCCTCCATTGAAACCGACCATGTCTTCCAAATCGCAATTGAGGTACTCTGCGCGGGCGCAAAACCACCCTAATGTGCTCGTGAAAAAGTTGTTCGAAATCGCAGAGGCCAAGAAGACCAACGTCACTGTATCTGCCGATGTCACGACCACGAAGGAGCTGCTGGATCTTGCTGACCGTAAGTTGGCACTTGTGTTCTTAACTCTACAGCACGCGTGAATCTGAAGACCAAGGCTAAGGCTGGTATATTGTACCTATTCTACAGGCCTCGGACCCCATATTGCCGTCATCAAAACCCACATTGACATCCTGTCCGACTTCAGCGAAGAGACGATTTCCGGCCTGACGGCACTCGCAAAGAAGCACAACTTCCTCATTTTCGAAGACCGAAAGTTCATTGATATTGGCAATACCGTCCAGAAGCAGTACCATGGTGGTGCACTACGGATATCCGAGTGGTCTCACATCATCAATTGTGCTATCCTTCCCGGGGAGGGCATCGTGGAGGCGCTCGCGCAAACTGCCTCGTCGCCGGACTTCCCATACGGAAAGGAGAGGGGTCTTCTGATCCTGGCGGAGATGACCTCGAAAGGATCCCTCGCTGCGGGAGAGTACACGACGGCATCCGTTGACTATGCTCGGAAGTACAAGAACTTCGTCATGGGCTTTGTCTCCACGAGGGCACTGTCAGAGATCAAGTCGGATGTGACGACGGCTTCCGAGGACGAGGACTTCGTGGTCTTCACGACGGGCGTCAATCTCTCATCAAAGGGTGACAAGCTTGGACAGCAGTATCAGACGCCTCAGTCGGCGATTGGTCGTGGCGCGGACTTTATCATTGCTGGGCGTGGAATATACGCTGTGCCGGATCCTGTTGAGGCTGCTAAGCGCTACCAGCAGGAAGGCTGGGAGGCGTACGAGGCTAGGGTTGGCAAGCAGTGAGAATAGTGATGATTTATCCTTAGCTTTATCTTTATGTCGGCATCTTGGGTGCATGATCTTTTTCTTCTGTCGATTGACGTCTAATTTGAAATCTGATTATTGGTTTATATCTCTTGGGGTCTAATGGTTCATATAGCCTGTATGTTGGCCTCTTATGATGTATGATTTTCTTTGCCTGATAGTCACTTTACATCCCCAATAGAAGCCATGGTGCATAGGAACGTATGAAATCATTCATATCAGTACACTATCCATCCTGGCCGTATATGTTTATGACCCACCTTAGTGTTTTGAAGCCGGTCCTACGTATACTTGCTTTCTGTGGAAGCTTATGGGCCGAATGAGAGCCAAAAAAGCTCACACCCTCACCTCTCCTTTATATCAGAGAGCTGAGAGGGTGTTACGAAAACCCCACCTTGCTTTTGGCGGGCAGGGTTTTACTATCTGTCGAACCCCTGAGAAGGAACCTCTGGTCATATGGAGGAGAATCGATATTAGATATCGATTCTGGTACCCTCAACCATCGGCGCGCTCTCGGGTTCGAACTCGAGAGCCCTGATGGTAGGATTGAAATCCAACCACTACACCACCTAGGCTCCCTGGAGGATAAACCTCTGTTGTGTTATATATAGGGTGAATGGGTGGTAGTTCTTTGTTGTCACGTGAGTAAGCCTGGAAGTAGGGTATATGGTTCCCCCTCATCACTTAATCAGACCTACGATAAGAGCCAGTGAGAGAAGGGCGAGAGAAGCGAACGATCACCGAGATAAATCCTAATTTAGACCAATTGCTTGGCTTCGACGTCTTTATCGGAAAGCCTTGTTATTATCAACTTGAATCGCTCATTCTGGAGACCAGTTATCGCGGTGTTATCTGGCCCGATAAAGCTACCCTTGGCGGGCGGGATGGCGCCCTAGGCATGGTTAAGATGCTGACCATCTAGCCAACCTTCGAATAAGCTTATGGTTCCAGGTCCACAACCCCCACAGCTAGTTCTGTAGCGTTGTATTCCTTGTATCATCCAAGAGGCGGACGGTGCCGAATGTACTGGATAGGGAAAGACAATCCAGAGCCGATCACTATCACCACGCCTCTGATGGATCATTCTCGTGTTCCTCGCGACCCTCGAGCTTAACGACACGGTCGACAGGCCGCTCAGGTGATGATCATCTCCCTAAGTTCCTGAGAATGGATTGTTTTCACAGAATGGAAGCCCGGGATAGAAGGCTCTCCCCTCATTCCATCTGGAGAGCAGACTCGCTCGGTTGTCTTGCATGCGGAGAATGATGCTTCCCCGGGGAGGAGGACGCCAATCACCAACACTGACATGGCAATCCGGGGAAGCAAAGCATAGTTAGCCGTGGGATTATGTCTGTCAAATAACCAACGGCTTCGACCTTCCTGATTAGTCCTCCACGTGGACAGCAACCCCTCTTCCTCCTCCCACGGCCAAAGATTTACCTCGCAATTGACGCTGTGGCAGAAGATGGCGTCTGGACGATTTAGAAGAACACGAGCAGAGATAATATAATACCTCGATCCCCTAGTTACGGTTTTTGCGGAAGGTGTTTGGCAAGATTCCGTGATAAGGAGCTCGGAGATCGTTATCTCTGTATCTGGCCCATCGGATTCGTCAACGCGAGCTATCTACACTAATCGGGAAACTCGCCTGCGCGACATGGGCCGACGTTAGACTGGCTCAGATCAGGTAAAAGATAACGGTCCCCGTTTAAAGGTGATTATTCTGCGATCTGAGAATTATTATTTCTGTCGTCTAGACGTCGCTCTCGCATTGCATCTTGCGTTTTGAGTGGTTCTCCGTCGGGACAGACAACTACAACAGAGGTGACCGACGCATTCTCATACTCCAGAGTTGTGCAGTCATGGAAAAGGCCGACGAGAAGAACCCCGCCCCTGCGGCGGCGGTGACAGCCGATGTTGAGACCGGTGCGGTGGAAAAGCACCCGGATGAGAAGATCTTGCAGCACTCGCACGATGCAGATGAGGCCCTGAAAGCTTTCTCGGGGCTAGAGGGAGAAGTGATCGAGGTGGATGAAGCGACCAACAAGAGACTGTTGAGGATCATTGACCGACATATGATGCCGCTGATGTGTGTTATTTATGGCATGAACTATCTGGACAGTATGGATCTCCTACTGCATTTTGCATTCCAGTTACATATTCTAACCGCCTTTATGAATACAGAGACGACTTTATCGTATGCTAGCGTTATGGGAATCAAAACGGATATTGACTTGACGGGAGATGACTATCAATGGCTTGGTAGCATGTTCTACTTCGGTAATTGCCATCCTCTCACCGCAAATCCGTACAGTTGTATTCATAATGAATAGGTTATTTGGCATGGGAATATCCTACTGGCCAGCTTCTCCAGCGAATGCCCCTGGGAAAGTATTCTGCATGCTGCATTATCTTGTGGGGAGTAATCCTGTCCTGCTTTGCGGCAGTCCAAAACTACTCTGGCGCTATTGCAATCCGCTTCTTCCTGGGTGTCTTCGAAGCTGCAGTGACACCAGGCTTTGCTCTTCTCACTTCTCAGGTTAGTCTTTGCCAAACTATACGATAGTCCGCATATACTGACAGCTTTGGACGCGACAGTGGTACACCAAAAAGGAGCAAGGCACCCGTGTCGGTATCTGGTTCAGTTTCAACGGTTGGGGTCAAATATTTGGAGGCCTGGTCGCATATGGTATCGCTGTTGGAGCACGCAAACATGGGTCGGCAATCGAGCCGTGGAAGATCGTCTTCCTAGTGACCGGTCTTCTCACCATCGCCCTGGGAGCATACTTCTACTATCTCATCCCTGATAGCCAGCTAAATGCACGCTGGTTGAAGAAAGAAGACCGAATCCTCGCCGTTGCACGTGTGCGCGTCAACCAGCAAGGAATTGGGAACAAGCACTTCAAGATGTACCAACTGAAGGAGGCTCTGCTGGACCCTATTACCTGGGCCTTTTTCTTCTACGCTCTCGTGGGTGATATTCCCAACGGTGGTATTTCTAACTTCTTTAGTCAACTGGTAAGCCAAAAGATCATGATTTAAATTTCTTGCCGTCGCTTACACCACTTTATAGATTGTTAGCTTTGGCTATACCTCTGAGCAGAGTCTGCTCTATGGAGTCCCAGGTGGAGCGGTGGAAGTCGTTGCTCTGGTTGTAAATGGATATCTTGGAGACCGTTTCGGCCAGCGCCTTCTTTGCAGTTCTGGAGGCTTAGTGTGCTCGATCGTTGGAATGGTCCTGATTGTCGCCCTACCGCTGTCCAACAACGTTGGTCGCCTGATTGGATACTATATGACCCAGGCCAGCCCAACCCCATTTGTGGCGCTCCTGTCTCTCGTCTCGAGTAACATTGCTGGCTACACCAAAAAGACTACAGTGGCAGCGTTCTACCTGATTGGATATTGTGTTGGTAACATCATCGGCCCGCAAGTCTTCCGTCCGAAGGATGCTCCACGATACGTTCCGGCTGAAATTACCATCATCGTGTGCTGGGGTGTATGTTTGATCGACCTGTATTTCATCTGGTGGTGGTTCAATCGACAGAACGCGAAGAAGGCAGCAACCCGTGCGGATCCTTCTTATGTCAAGCTGGAGAACCAAGAGTACGTATCCATTCCTTGTTCTATCCTTACCGTAAGAATTCGAAAGCTAACAATTCATTACGCAGATGGCTTGACCTCACTGATATGGAGAATCCCGAATTCGAATATACCCTTTAGTTGAGCTGTGTCTGCGAGTATATATATCGCTGTAATTATGATGAATTCTATACCTAACGACGACTACCCTACATGGGTCTGAAGCATCCACGAAGATGAAACGTTACAAAGATTTTCTATTTCTAGGTCGTATACAACAAATAGTACCAACACAGCGAAGCACATTCTACAGCCTGCCGCTGTACAAGCGCTTGAGCTCTCGTCGCAAAATCTTCCCCGAAGGGTTCCGCGGGATGGCCTCGATGAAATGAACACCACCCCTGAGCTGCTTGTAATGTGCTAGTTTCACCTTCACGAAATCTACAATGTTCTTCGCGGTCTGCTCGTTCGCGCCAATATTCGATGCAACAACCACGTAGGCCCGAGGCGCCTCCGACCCTGCCTTTCCAGTAGGGATGCCAACGACAGCGACATCCGCCACCGCTGGATGCTCCTGAAGAACCCCCTCCAGTTCTGCTGGCGCCACCTGGAACCCGTTATACTTGATCAGCTCCTTGACGCGATCAGTGATGACGAAATTCCCGTGCGAATCCTCGTAGCCCACATCACCAGTCTTGTAATACCCATCCTCTGAAAACGCCTCCTTGGTCGCCTTCTCATTGTTGAGATAGCCCAGAAAAACGTTGGGACCCTTCAACCACAACTCACCCTCCTTCTCATGCTGCGTTTTCTCCCCTCCGATCGGGACATACTTTGCTGCCATGTTGGGCAACAACCGACCAACAGCTCCAAGATACTCCTGGCTCTCCTGGAACGTCTGCAAGTGTGTACACGGTGCGCATTCGCTCATACCGTACGATTGCCTCACCTTGAGTGATAACGTGTCCTTCAATGCGCGGATCAGCTCCAGGGAAAGAGGCGCGGCGCCTGTCTGGAGCATACGGAGGGAGCTCAAATCGTACTTTTTAACAGACGGAGTCTGTACAAGAGCCAGGATCATCGGCGGGACTGTATACGCATAGGTTATTTTATTTTCCTGGACCGTACTGCAGAATTTCTCGAGCTCGAACCGCGGCATAACGAAGGTCGACATGCCTAGAAACAGATCATAGTTGACCAGGTATGTGAGGCCGTAGATATGGAAGAACGGAAGACAAGCTATGGCGCTGTCCTTGGAAGTGAGCGCGCCGTCATCTAGTTTTTCTGTTTGGAGGATATTCGCAACGACGTTCTTATGCGATAGCATCACCCCCTTGGGCAGGCCTGTTGTGCCGGATGAATACACAAGGAAGACCAGATCCCTGGACGTATTGGTAATGGGAGGCTTGTGCTCCTTCTTGAAGTCGCTATCTGCGAGTAAAGACGGGTTGGGCTGCCAGATCTTCTGTGTCTGGTCATCAGTCACGATGATGCGGTCCGCGCTCAAGCCCGCCTTTTGCGCGGCTTCCAAGACGACATGATAGAGGGACTTGTGCGTGACAACGACTTTAGCACCGGCATCTTTGAGATAGTGTACGATCTCGTTCGCTGGGAAGGCGGGGTTGATTGGGCTGACGACTCCTCCGATGGCGATGGTTCCGAAGATGATGGGAGGCACGTCAATCGAATTTTGCGATATTACCGTGAGAACATCGCCCTTTTGCCAGTTCCATCGCTGTTGTAATGTGCGGCCGAAATTGAGACTCAGTTTTCGCACGTCTGCGAAGGTGTATGATCGTCCGGTGTGGGCGTCTGTGAAGACAACTGTTTTATAGTTAGCAAGAGAATTCACCATCAGTAGGGTCGATATGGATCTTTTATGAGACAAGGTATCTTGACTATCGATGATTCCATTATCCAAGGGCTTCCTCTGAAAACTCACCTTTCGAGTCTGAGAACTGGCGACCACTCCTCTCGAACAAAAGACTCCAAAGATCCGTATCCGGGAAAAAAATATCCGCGTAGGGAGAAACACTCGACATGATGAGAAACACGTAAGAATCACACCTATACTGAAGTACTTATACGCCACACAACAATCCCTTCAAAAAAGAAAATAACGAAACACTTCTGTGCACTTTGGTCTATACTTCGGGGAAGATACCACAGATCGGAGGATAATGGGGTAGGGGCCGTAGGATGGCACCTTGGCCGACCCTTATCAAGAACATGGATCGGCTCCCCAGATAATCCCGCCTGCCAGATCGGCATTTCTCCAGGATCTTTCCTTGCTATTGTCACTATATCACCTACTCCGTATGATATGCATTTCTCCGTATTTCCTCCCCGCGCTTTTCGGTCCGGGGCAGATCTCACCGGGGACCGAGTGTCTATGCCTGTTCGGGAGACTGCCGAGGTCGCCAAGCGCCGAGTCGGCCTCGGTCTGCTCGAATCGGCATATATAGTGGGAGGTATTTCCGGGGATGGTTTTGTGAGTCCTGTAGATGTGTTTTGTATAGGTTATCGTGGGGAATCCTATTTTTGGAGGTGCTATAATTACGCCTTTAGACCTCCATTTTATCAGATGCAGTAGTTACATACTGTGGCTATCATTTACATCAGTTTCTTTATGTTCAGCGACATAAAAACTAACCAGAAACCAATATATATGGAGTCGGAACTGAGGGTCTCAACTGACCAATATTTCTTTCTATGAATCTGCTCATGCTGGGATCCATTTCTTTCCAATAATTAGCCAATAATCATATATTCTCGAAGATGACACAAATACCTTAGGTACCGCGTCAACCACAATGGCCTGGAGCCTTTGAAATAGCGGATTATGCACGAAATCGTCTTCGTCGTTATCTTTGAAGCCTTCAGGAACTTCTTCACGAGGTAGTACGCTCAGAGAGTGCCCATGTATCGACTTGTCACAAGCAATCCTCAACATCGCTGCGTCGCAATCCTCACTGCGGGCCCACTGGACTCCGTGTGATTCCAAATATTTTTCGGCGATCTCATTAAAAGCTTTACTTCTGATATGGACAATTTCGCACCACCTTCAGTAATGATGATGATCCGCGCATGGAGCTTTCCCTTCATATCATCGTCACTGGTCTCAAAGATACCATTGTCAGAGAGGGCAACATTTGTCAAATCTCTGAATATGCACGTACTTCTCCACGCCCCACGTTGCGTCAGCTGATCTACGATGTCAAGGGAAGCTTTCCGGACTTCTGCATCTTGGTTTTTGGAGCAAATCTGTCTCAGGAGCTCCTCAATATCTTGCAGTTTCGAAATAAACATGAGAAACTTTACTAAAGAACTTTGCATTGCCATCAGCGATGCCAGAATTGATGAGGTCATTCGGTTATTCGACCAAGTAGTGCCGATGATCATTGAACACTTTGTGCTTGCGATGCAGATGGAGCTCTATGATATCTTCGAACTATTTTTGCATTGTGGCTGGGATATCAACACCGATGTCGATAGACTTAGGCCATCTGCTCTCGTGTAATTATGATCTGTAGTTGTCACGTTTGTTACCGAAAAAACTAACGTAAACTAGGTATACATTTCACGATATGATGCTTTTAACATGGCTCTTAGATCATGGAGCCGACCCGAATAAAAGATTTCAGATACGGGATTGTACCCCTTGTCGTATGCTGTCATCGATGCACCATTTAATATCATTGAATTGCTTTTCAGATATGGTGGTTCGGCTGATCGAGGTCAACTGCTCCAATATGCTTCAATGCGCGAATGTCCGGGCAATCTGGAAGCCTGAAATTCATATATGATAAGGGTCCAGAGACAAGCGCCATGAAACTCAACAAATTGTTGGACGAAGATTGTCCCGAAGATTTCGTGATGAACTTCAGAGCAGGTTTGGGTATACCACTTCACTATGCGGCACTCGCTGGATCATTGGATTTTGTGAAATTTCTGGTGGAGAAAGGAGGAAACCCTCTTATAGAGACCCTTATGGTCGGACCGTGATAAGTCTCGCTGTTTACAAGGGAAATGATTTAGTAGTACAATCCTTGCAGAATCTGATAAAAGCTCCTGTATCAAAGCAAGAGGAGACGGGTCATAATAATGTCGGCATAATTGTTTGATTCGGAGATTTTTTGAAGAATCTTTGAAAAACCCAAAAAAAATTACGGATGCACAGTGCAGGGATATCCGTGTCAATTATATCTTTGTATTAATATCAACTCAATATATTATTCCAGATAATCGCAATGAGAGGTGTGGATCTTTGGCACTGTATCACGGTAATACTACCCACATCAATCTGATGAGAGTCCGAGTTGAGTTAGAGCACATATTCCCTTACTGCGTAGCAAGCAATCTGAATGTCCCGCCCTTTCAAAGCATTTGAATGAGCTCGCGAGGTAAATCTACTGAACATGCAGGCCGTCCTCCACGAATTGCTGTGCCCCCTCCGTGGGTGCTTTCCACGCCACACGATCCTTGGTAAACTGCTCCATCGTCGGCCGCAACTTGGTCTCATGAAGCAAGAAATCATCTACACTGCCAACGCGCAAAATGCTCATGCCCGGGAAAGCTGCACCGACGCGATACATGAGGGAACCGCAAGTCGAACAGAAATAGTTAGTCATGGTGTTGTCCTTGCCAGGTTCTTTGAAGAAGACGGTACGTGATTGGCTATATGTCTTTAAGTTGTTCTGGCCACGTAAATGCTTCAAGTGCGTATCGTAGACGGTGAAATTAGTTGCGTGCACCGAAGCGGTAAGTTTGTGGCAGTCAGAACAGTTGCAGACGAATGAGCCCACAAAACTGGGGCCATGAGTTGGCTAGGAGAAAAGGTAAAACCATTAGAAAGATAAAAACAACTGAGGTAAAAGCCAGATAACTCACAAAGGATAATTGTACAGTGCCACAAAAACATGTAGCCGTTGCCTCATCCTCGGTGGACCAGCCATCATCGGCCCCTCCGGCAAGAGGAAAATAGGGCTTCGACTTGTCGACGGCGGTGGACGACATGTTGAGATGGTGGAAGTGTTTTCAGTGCAAGATTTTAGGCCAAATCCATTTATTGGTAAGGAAGAATTTAACGGAAGCGCAAGTTAATGCTTTATATAGACGCATTGAAAGTTTGAAATACTAACTATCGCCCTATGATGAAATAACTATTTCGGGTATATGCTTGGAAATGCTGTTTCTAGCTCCATTTTGGGTCTCCAATCCAATAGTTGCTTTCTAATGCTAGAAAGTAGTTAACTGACTAATTAAGAGTTGAACCAAGAAGCATGGCCGTGAGAGGCAGAATAACTTTGCCCAATTTGCACATACAGTAAGAGGTGAGGTCAGGACATTTATCCTTATGCAGTAATTGTCACACTAGGTAAAAAGGTCGGATGGCGCTTACCACAACACTCAGACTCTTGGCAAATGGCTTAATATGAAAAGCTATGCTTGCTTACATGGCCGCAATAGTTAATGCAATCATTTTACCAGATGCGGTAGAATTCGTCAGTCTGGGCTGTTGAGCGGATTGGTAAGAGTGGGGCTGCCGACGGGACGATTACATAGTTCAGAGCGCCCGGCTCTCTGCCGGCTCGGATACTTTTGGTGGATGTGACAAATTCATACAACGATACAGAGATCAAATCTAAAATGATCGCATAGCTATCATGCGTATCAGAGGCCTTAAGCATCCAGCAACCATGCTTGGGGCGGTACCCAGCTACAACATAGTGGTATTATCTAATTCTGATATGAAAAGGCAAAAAGCTCTTGACTATGGCGCTTCCAAATATCATATCTTCCACTCTGGTAGTAAAGACCCTAAAGTTTCTAAAGCTGGTGAATCACCTCCTACTTTGTGGTAATGCAGGCATAGATTATGCATCGTCAAAAGAATAATACAAAACACGCCCTAATAATCTACATCATCACAATACTTCCGTTGATGGACACCAATAGGACGATTTATCTTTCGATAGTTGCACTTCAACTGGCAGCCATACCAATGCTGGATATTTTGTTTAAAGGTATTCGGATCCAAGGACCTTTGGTGGCTTCTAGGCAGGGTTTCAAAAATACTGGAATTTGCTGCTGCCAATGGGTTCAGACGAGTCACCGTGACGTTCCCCTGACCACGAGAGGCACTGAGGAGGCGATGAAGTCGCTCAGGGACGGCCAAATGAGGTACCGGGGTGTCCTAATTAGATAGAGGTGTGCGGGGTGGAATGGATTGTGCTTAATGCTTGACATGTTTATATGGTATTGAAAACGAAGAAAATGACAGCGCACAAAGCAAGAGCCATATGATCGATCTGTCATATCATCCATTTTCAGTAGGGTTCTAATTATCGATAGAACCTGCTAGATTCGATTCCTTTGCATGACTAGAAGGTAAATATGGGCTTCAATCCCCTAGCTAGAATCAAGCAAGCAAGTCCCCTCAATACAGCTGCTTCCGTGCTTAAGGGTTCGACAATTTAGCATTACCTTTTGGAGATTACTTTTGGCTGCGGGCTAACAGACGCGTGAATGACTACTAGTATGTGGAATACTAGGATCACGGAAGCAACTAAGTCTGAGTATATAGTGTACGGGAGAATAAATCGAATTGCTGACTACTAGGAGGATATCGAAATCTCTCTACTATCTACGCCCTGAGACGTTATCTTCAGAATTCTGCTGCCTATAGCACTGCCTTGGCCACCTATTGGATTCATTTCCCTATTCCGGCTATCTCCCTTGATCTCCATATAATGGAGGTGGCTTGAGCTTCATTCAACTAGACTCTTTATATAGAGCGGCATGGCGTAGCAGATCGAAATCGCAACGGAGGCTTCGGGCGCCGACATACTATTACTACAACAGATCGAGATAGGAAACAATTGGAGGTTTGTGTCTGAGTTCAACCGATAACCTTTCAAATAGGATGATGATACAAAAAAGGCGATACATGGTTGAATTTTAGTTATTGGAAAGCTTGTTTTCTTTCTTTGTAAAACGTCGAAAATTGTTAGTTGTGTCAATTATGGCATTTATTCGTAGCGCAGTCTATAGTTATCTTTACTCCCTGCACATGTCAAGTCTGTTTGCAGCAGTTTCTACAGAGATGCGTGAGCCCTTGGATTTTATTTATAAACTTGGCGATGTTGGATGCATAGCTCGTATTTTGGCATTGAAAATTGGAGGGATTTTATTCTCAATACCAACGAAGTAACCTTGAAGCTTTTTTTTGTGAAATGTCTACCACCCGTTTCGTGTATGCGCTGTGCAGTTCGGATGAGATCGCAGGCTATCTCTATCATGTGCTCGAGTAAAGCGAGGCTGTCCTGCTCCTGTCCCAGGATGGAAATGGAATTCGCTGCGCTGAGTTTTCGCCATAAGTAGTACTCCATAGAAGGGTAACATATGCGGGGAATTTGAATTTTGCAATGTATACACATGAACCCTTTGTGTGCGTTTTCCTGTTGACTTTGGAGTCTATCGCTCGTGTTTTCTGATATAGACTTTGGGCCTACGTGCTGGTGTTCCGTACATGCATATGGTTTGCAAGGCACAGACAATTGCATTGCATCGAAAGGGCCGTCCCGTTTTATGCCGATAATCCGCCTTCACCGTTTTTTGTGTCCTGATCTTCCAATCGGAGAAAATATGAAAAATTGGAGTAAAAAGACAGATAAGGTACCTATGTTACTATATCTGCGGACACAAGTCCGTATTCACGGCTGAGGTGAGTTGTTTTCCTCGACTCCCTAGAGTCCTTAACCATGTGCCAGTATCCAGGGATACACTACGGTACGTACTCCATGCTCTAGCTCCTTCCCAACGTTTTCCAGACTCTTCTAACCTCTCCCCCAATAAGAGTGTGGAGGCTGTGGAGGTCTCTAGCACCGGGTGTACCTGGCTGTGGACAACGTCAGATCGAAAATCAGCATGGAATTTCAAGTCTGTGGAATCACTCCACTCGCCTTGAAAAAGGGACTGCTAACGAGGACTGCGATGTAGCATGAGTGACGGTTTCTGCATGGCTTGGTGCTTCTGGCCAGTGGTCTTGATGATTGGCTAGTCGAGCTCGAGGGCCAGTGGACGGTGAGAGAAGCCGTCGACTGGGCCACGGGTTCCTTTCCGGCGGGTTTTACCTGTTGAGGATTAAACGAACCCTTGGATGGGGCGCGGAAACTACGCGATGCCCCGTCGACGGGCACTCCCGGGACGAGTCATAGCGCTCAAACAGGGTCGTGGCTGGTGTCACTGAGACGCCAGGTACGCTGCTTCAGCGGTAGAGTCTTTCAGCGTTGGGTTTCGCATGCTCTATATTTGGCCAGCGTCCAGCAGACAGCCTCAACCAGCCGCGAGGCAAAGAAGATCCAACATGAAACGGTTGGACAACAATGCGGGAAGAAGGCGAGGTGGAAGCACAGCGTATCGTCGGAGTGACCCATCATTATTTTGAAGGACAGGTAACAATGGCCAAGTCTAGCAGAAGATGCACTGTAGACGTAGAACCAAAATAACAAATAGACTGATCCTAGCCTGAGGACGAGGCGGATCCGACCTCGGACTGTGGTCTCTAGTCCGGGAGACTGTCAATTTTCAAGAATCATCTTGACTGAGAGAGGCGGTGAGCTCGTGGCTTGGGCGACATGCTGCGGAGGCCCACTGTTCATCGAGAGCAACACAGGAGAATCTGGGAAACTCCTGGTGCCCCAGTGATGGTAGGGGGACTATGATTAACTTTGCCATGCCATGCCATGCTTTGCCATGCTGGACGGTCGCTCGTGGGTTTCCTACCCAGTCATGCCCAGGAATGCCACTACCAGATGGCTGACACGGGCCATCCGCCGTGGCGATCGGTGTATCCAGCAAAGAACGGCCATCACTGAAGTCGGCGCCAAAAGCAAATCACGGCGGATAGCTCGTGCATGACCCGCCAGTCCTTCTTGTCTTTGGCGCCCGCGCTTGGAAACGGGGTCATGAAATTCCAAATTTCACGGCCCGTGAGGGGCAGCGTCAGTCGGTCAGTCTGTCAGAGACCAGGACGGTCAACCAGTATCGGCTGGTTGCAGTGAGCAGCGCAGAACCGCCCAATGACCCATGAGGGCGGCACAGCAGGCCTCTGTATGGCTTCTTCAGCATGCATCAGACGGTTACTGGTAATTTTTGATTATTTTTCTCCTTGCAAGACTGCAAGTGGCCTGCAGGCTCTGGCAGCCGGGCCCATGATCCTCCACTACGCTGGGTCCGGCGCCAGCGCCAGCGTGTCTGGACCCTGGATGGTAGAGCCTTGTGGGCGGTCTGGAGGGACTGAGGAGTCCGTCATAGACACCTGAACTAGGTGACTGACCGTCGGATACTATCCAACTGGTTTGAAGAAGAACTGCGATCCTACTCCTTACAAGCGCGGGGCGTGGCCGCTAATGCTGCCACCAAGACAAAGACGAAGATCGCAGACGGGAAGAGTCGACCACCACACCGGTCAGGGTTCGTATATATGTAGAGCGGGCTGGCTCCTGGATCCATGACCCTTGCTTTCCTCGTGAGTGTCATTCGGGTGTCAACCATCACCAGACCCCAATCGTATCCTGTCACCGCCTCAATTCGAGCGTGTATCCTTGCCACCGGCGGGCATGACCCAGGCACACCTATCGCTACATTCCTCGAGGCGTTGATCGCCTCCCCCGAACCACCAAGAAAAAAGATACGGCTGGCAGGACCGTTATCGAGTACTTTATTCCGAGGTCGACTTCACCATCCATACGGTCGTTTATTCTATCCCTTGGACCGTCTCTCTTCCCTTCGACTCCCTCTACTGTTATTCTCATCGATCTTCTCTTCATTCCGCGGTTCGGCAAGGATCGGCCCCACAGCGAGCCCTAATCTTATCGCAGTGTGGCTGGTGTCTCAACGCCCCAGACACCGCCACTTCTGTTGACGAATACAGCGTCAATAAAGCATCAAAGGAATATTCCCGAAGTAAAGGGCAGAGTGCTTATATGCACATTGCTGATCATCAGTCTCACTCTTCTGTGAATAGAGTTGAGCGCTGCAGCAAATAAACTCCCTGTGTCTTAGTTGGGCAGTCATCGGATCTTTGCGACATACTTCTGAACATCAAACAACTATATCGGCGGAGGAGCCCGAAGCCACCCTCTTATTGGCACCACTTGTTCCTCCAACCCTGAAACGAGGTTTGTGACATGTGCATGGACCGAGATTCTTCAGTGCAAGCCAGCTGATCGACCAGTCAGTCATTAGATTCCGTGCTAGTTGGGGTCAGAACGACTCAGGAACCATGACCACCGCTTTCACATGCAACTGGCAACCGCAGAACATTCACAGCAACCAACAACACCGGCAGCACGACCTCATTTCTCATCCTTTTGTCCAGTTACCTACTACTGCATCTGCACCCTGCAGCGATGCCATCCTCAAGTCCCCTCTCGATATGCCTATGATTGCAGACTTGGATGGCGCCACAACAGTCCTCTCGCCGGATCTGTACCAGGCTACAGATCAGAAATCTCTCTACACTGTCCAACTTACAGACCTACACATGCCAAACGACATGTCGCCTCCTCTGTCTCCAAGTGTACCTAGCAGCCCGTCTGTGGATGACGGAGAAGGCAAGCAAGAACCGCAGGCTTTGATCAAGTCTACATGTACAGCAGAAGCCAGCAGGTCGAAGAAACCCAGCTCTCGCGCATCTTCGACCTCCAAGCGCCATAACAGGTCCACTTCCAGGAGTACTGCTGGACGATCAGCACCAGCTAGTGCGCGCAGTTCCCTGCAGCTACCTACACGCCAGCCAACATACAGCTCTTTGTCTCCCTCTAGCTCGCATCGGAGTGGCAGGGCCGTTATGTCGCGACAGAAACGGGATGAATTGATATCTCTTCACCGTGAAAGCTGTCGATTGTTTCAGGAGGGCGGAGGCAGCTGGAACGGAATCCAGCAGGAAGTCGGCCGTCCTGTGATGCGGCATAGCATCGAGATCAACGATCCCATCCGCCCTCAACGTCCACATCGCGCCAACACTGCGCCGGCGCATGGCTTCACGCCATCATCGCAGGAATGGATGTCTAAGTCGTCAATACCATCGTCTCCTGCAATGTCCCCGGTCAAGTCACAGCGGTATCCACCCTCTGCTCTCGAGGCTGCATCAGAGCATGCTTCAGACTCCGAGCGTTCCGATGCCGATTCAGTTCTCGTCCATCCAGTGGGACGCCAAAGCGAAACTTACTCAGAATATGACCGTCCACACAAGGCGGCACCTGCTACAGTGATTGACTGGACCACCCCGTCCACGCGGAAGCGCGAGTACGAGAAAATCGATCGTTCTACACGAGGTATCAGAGGTCTTTGGAGACGTTTTGCGCCCAGGTGGTGTCAAGCAGGCTCCAAGAGGGTGCCATTCTACGAAGTGGGAAAGCACGGAAAGCCGAACTATGAAGGCAGTGTCCGACGTTTCAGGTTGGATGTCCCCGACGAGGAGCCCTTTGGCGAGGTGGAATGCCAGGGGAAGTCGTTTGCCGGACTAGGTGGCCATGGTCAAGACGATTCGAATTTCTACGACGCACTCGACAACAGGCACAGTAAAACCCGCTCTTCTCACAGCGATCGTGGAACCTGGCACTATCTGAAGCCAAAGAGGCGGACAATGTCGACGTTCTAATTCTGTCCTACCCCATTCATAAGCGACCTCGAGTTCCATATTACACCATTGTTTTGTCGATTTCCTTTTTGTTTTCTCTGGCGGGGTTTCTGTTTCAGCAAACCATTTGAATTCTCCACTAGTGTGCAGGTGCACCGCAACTAAACCATGGGTGGCTGTCTGCGATATGCTCTTTCCGTTTTCCTTTCCGTGGATTTCCCTCTAGTGTTGATTACTGCATTTGAGCGCGAGGGTTGGAGTATTGTGATATTTCCTGCATACTGCATTGATGATACCACTTCGTTCGCGTTACTACATTGCATCTGGCGCCTTGAAGTGGCAGCCACAAGACTGATACCCGTACATACGATGACGAGAGTATATGAACATACACGATAGTTGCATATTGAACAATACATATTATTACTTTATACCACACTTTTTGAGATAGTAGCTGAACGAGTAGATCTATAGATTTCATTCGCTACAAGGCATAGCATGTTATGATATCATCGTTCAGTATCGACCATAGCCTTAATGCTGAATAGTAGTCCTTTTTAACTTAGCCAGCTGGCAAAAACCCATATAACGCCATCGCAATGCATTTGGTAACGATCCAAATCCTCCCATCTCCGCGTTCCTCCTCGCATACCTAACAATCACCGTGGGTATAAAACAGCACGTAGCAGCAATCTCCACCCGTCTTTTCACACGAGCCAGTGAATTCTCGCCCAAACAAAACACCAGAGCGCATGCATATATCGACAGCACCACACTCACAGCAGCTCGAAATCGTCCAGCTTGTCGCGATACTGCATGATGGTGCGCTTAATCTTGCTGGAATCGACCCAGGTGACGAAATCCTCCATGCTGCGGGACACGAGATAAGCTGGATCCGTGACGACTTCCGTACCGACTCTCACGTGGCCTTGTTCGATGAACGTGACGGCCTTCTAACTGTCAGCATTTCCATTCTCTTCGACTACACAGGGTGCAAAAAGTGCCAATTCGAAGCTGGGCTGAGACATACCGCCTTAATAGTCTCCACCATCCCCGACCTAACCATCATAACGGCTAACCGTCTCCTACAGAATGCCGAAACGGTAACTTCCCTCTCGACCTTGCTCAGTCCCGCACCCTGCTCGCGACTCTGCTTCAGGATCCCCATCGTCCACAGCTTCTCCAGCAGCTCGCTCTCGGTCTTTCTCCGGATGGGGTCTTCGGGGTCGAGCGCGGAGAGCTTGTGCGCCAGCTGTCGAAGAGATCCAGCGAGGGAGTTGTATTTCTTGTAGTCCATGGGGTTTTGGAGGTAGTATCGTTGGCGGACGGCATGTTCGCGGTGACCGGCGTCGGATTTGTAGTTGTGGAGGTCGACTTTGCGCAGGAGGCTGGGTGGAGTAGAGTTAGCTTTATGGCAAGTAACGACTTGGGGGATTAAGGCGAAGGAGGATTCTCCTGTAAAAGGTCATATGAAATGAAGTTGGGATGGGTACATACCGCTGCTCGTGGTGCTTGAGTTTTCGGACCATGGTTGCGGTTGTTCAGATCTGTTGCGCTCTAGAAAGGTTTTGTTCAATATCTCGGTGAGTCGTGAGAATTAACTCTCGATTTTAAAGATAATGCAACCGCAATGCGATATCTTCAGTTGGCTTCAGTTCGACGTCGCCGCGTTTGACAATTTCTCTATCAAAAAATTTCGGATAGCGATATCTGAAGGCGGTGAGCACTTTCGTCGGAGCAACCATGGACTAGATTGATGACTCAGCAAGGTCCACCAATGGGCAATCAGGTTTGGTTCTGGATCTATATTTCGACTGTATTGCTGGTGTTGTTAACTATCAAAGGCCAGGCTTGTCATTAGATCTGTTCATTCGTTTCATAATACAAGTGCCTTTTCTAATGATATTGGAAAGTTCTTTCTTTTCTCTACGGCAAAAGTTCAAGTTACGTATTTTCGGAGAAAACACGTCGTCACGTGGCTTCCGGGCCGGACAAACGATGCACCGACCAGCTTGCGGCCACCTAAACGAAAGCTTTGGCCGCGACGGGTAATTAGTTACAGCTTGTCGTTGATCTGGTCTACTCTATCCCGCTCAATTCCAGTCTAGCCAGCTTACTTTCACTTTTCCACGCTTCCAGTGTTTGTTCTGGAGCTTCTGTGTCCCAGAACAGAACTGGATGAGTGACCTATCTTTTGTACAGCCCTGAATTTCAGCGGCCAGTTACCTAAACTTACCTGCCGCCCGGATTACGGAGTACAGGTCCGTGTATCTGACAGATATCAATAGTTAGTTGCGCAGCGCCAACCCCATCTGAGCTGCCCTGGCAGCTATCACTAGACGGCGCCATGCTTCTATTCCGCATCTTCGCGGCGCTTTCGTTATTGCTTTTACTTCCGTTGTCATTATGCGCGGAAGATTATTATAAGATACTCGGGTTGGACAAGTCCGCCTCCGAACGCGATATCAAGAAGGCTTATCGAACACTGAGCAAGAAGTACCATCCGGACAAGAATCCGTAAGTAGTGCTATTTATGTAGTTATCTCGATTGGTGTTTGAAAATTGGTAAAATGTCGTTCCAGCTAATGTGTTATCGCGGATTTCTACAGCGGAGATGAAACTGCCCAGAAGAGATTCGTCGAGATTGCCGAGGCCTACGAGACGCTGTCGGTCTCGTCGACACGCAAGATATATGATCAGTATGGACATGAAGGGCTCAAGGAACACCAGCAGGGAGGCGGACCGCGCGCTCACGATCCGTTCGACTTGTTCTCGCGCTTTTTCGGCGGCGGAGGCCACTTCGGCCACGCTGGTGGTCATCGGAAGGGTCCCGACATGGAAGTTCGATTAGACCTACCCCTGAGGGACTTCTACACGGGCAAGGAAGTGGAGTTCTCGATCGATAAGCAGCAGATTTGCGAAACGTGCGAGGGCTCTGGGTCTGCTGATGGACATGTTGAGACATGCGATAAATGCGGCGGCCGCGGAGTCATCATACAAAAACACATGCTCGCCCCTGGTATGTTCCAGCAAGTCCAGATGCACTGCGACAAGTGCGGTGGAAAGGGAAAGACGATCAAGAAACCATGCTCGGTGTGTCACGGGAACCGTGTGGTGCGCAAATCGGTCCAGGTATCCGCAACGGTCGAACCAGGTATGGATAAGGGCACACGGATGGTTTTTGAGAATGAAGCGGATGAGAGCCCTGACTGGGTCGCGGGCGACCTGATCGTCATCCTGGGAGAGAAGGAGCCGGAACTGGGCGCTAACGATGAGGAGCGCACTGACGGTACCTTTTTCCGGCGAAAAGGTAAGGATCTCTTCTGGAAGGAAGTTCTCTCCCTGCGAGAGGCCTGGATGGGCGAATGGAGCCGCAACATCACTCACCTCGACGGTCATATTGTTCATCTCGGCCGAAAACGTGGTGAAGTGGTGCAACCAAAGTCCGTGGAAACTGTCAAGGGTGAAGGCATGCCTGTCTATCATGACGGCCATCTTGAGGAACATAATGACGACGACGTCGGGTCATTATATGTCGAGTATACCGTTGTCCTGCCAGACCAGATGGAGAGCGGAATGGAGAAAGATTTCCACGCTCTGTGGGAGAAGTGGCGTAAGAAGAATGGTGTCGACCTTGGAAAAGATAGTGGTCGGCCTATTCCCCCACCTGTTCAGGCTAAGGATGAACTGTGACATGTTTTTCGTTCACCAATTTATTATTGTATGATCTTGTTTTGTTTTAATATTCCCCATCAGATATCGAGTTGGATTTGGAGTGGTCCGCATAAGAGGAACAGAAATGGTAGACCAATATGTGATTCGATTGATGTTTATAGTTTATGATTGATGGCGGAAGGTGTAAAAGGCGTCAACAGTGGAGCAGATGTGAGTGGAGTGTACTATTAACTGTGGGATTAAAGTAGGGCCTGCATCCATAGATTAGACTAACCGTTATAGACTCACAGCGTAGTCACGTTTTGTTTGACTTAACTTTAAAATGGGTTTATTCGTAAAGTGAATTAAGGAAATTGATCAATGTGGAGTCAATATGTTCTGGTATCAGGGGCCTTCCACGTCGTTATTGACGTTGGAATCTAGCAAACCTCTTTGTTCATTGATAGCAGAATCGTTTACCTAAACAATCTCTACAGGACTGAAAATGGTTTCATTCTGTTTGTTTGCCACCGTCATCGCTCTGTTGATAGCAAGTAGTTATACACTACTCCATACGATAAACAGCACATCAGGAGAGGCCCTATATTGTGATGCTACAGGAGCAAACTTGAGAATCAGTGCTAATACAACAGATGGAACAAATCGTTCAGCCCAACGAATAGGCAGCGCCTGGGATCTTTCCATGATATTTGCAAAAGCCTTCGACCTCCCCACTCATCTACTACCCACGAAAGACGACAACGCCAGTTCAGACTTAGACGAGGGAAAAGATAGTGATGATGTTAGCCATCTATGTCAGTTAACTACCATTCCATCAATCTGAACCTCCCTAACATTGACGATAGTCTATGCTCACTCCCCACGCTCGAAATCTAAACCCACCAACAACTCCTCTCCCACTCCTCTGGAAACATATCGCGCCATCTCAAACGTCGTCTTCGGCATCCAAGTCGCAGGGTCTCTCACTTCTAAAGACCAGCGCGACTATCTCTGCAACACCTTCAAAATGAACAACATCGAAGGCCTAGGTCTCGACTATAACAGACTGAAACAGGTTATCTGCACCGATATCCCGTCGAGCGAAATCCCGCTGGAGAACCAGACAGTGGCCGACTCACTGCAGCTCTACAATGCCATGTTGTGGCTGCAGATGACATTCAATGTGTACTTTGGGAATGCATCGGCGTTGTGTGCGATGTTCAATCTGAAACAGGCAGCGAAGGTGGGGTTGGATGCGAATCAGATTATGTGGTATATATGCATGACTGCGCATCCGAATGGGCCAGGGAGCTAGTTAAGTGGGAGATTTTGAGAGTGTGCTAATTCAGTCAGTTCACATGATGCATTTTTTTATTTTGAGATGATACGCGTGAGTCTTTCTGCCAGATGTCATACGAAGATGCTTTTCAGGAAATGTTAGTCGTGTATTTCGATATTTGCCGCTACAACTGCGAAATGAGGAATATTCCGTGGCTTCGTCCACCGGAAAATGACAGATTAGATATGATTAGAAGCTCTAATTCAGCTTGTTACATTCTGGAACCCACATAAAATACCGTGTGTATTTGGCATACCCAGAGATAATACTATCATCCGCCGTTGTATGCCTAGCGCTCGACAACAGCACCCACAGCCTTGTCGACAGCCTTGTTGACTAGCCTCACCGATAAAGGAGTTAGAACTAATCATAAAACACCAACATGGGTCGCAGATACCTGACCAAGATCCGAAGTCTCTGAAAATGTCGATAGAAATAATGGGTTGTCTGCATCCCCCATCTCTGACTTCTCCAAGTTCGTCCAAATTCTTGTATCGGGCCATAAGTTAGACTCACAGCCGGGATTCGTAACGTCGACACAAGTATACCATACCAGACGATGTGTACCGTCTATGCCCAGCCAACTCAGGAAAATAATGTTCCGGTCGAAAATGGCTTCTGGATTATACTGAAGGATATCTGGCGGAAGACGAAGATAACTCCACAGAATCCAGGTTTTTACCCACATCAACTTATCTAGGTACAATGAGTTGGTCTGCTGATAGTTTATCAAATAGATGCTTCCGAAACCGCAGCACAATGCTGCTTCCTTTGTCTTAGAGGTAAAGAGGGATCCTACGCCGTGCAGGTACCTTGTATTCGATCGACTCAACCCCCTCATCTCTTCAAGAAAACGTTGGAGACAAAGCGATCGAAGGATGGGCGCATACGTCTCAAGGCAGTTTCTAGAACCAAAATCGATGAAAGCTTCAACAACAAAAAAGATGCGTTTGAGAGTGATGCTGCGATCTGGCGGAAAATAAAAGATGCGTATTTTGAGAATAAGGGGCCATGGAAACAGTGGGTGCCATATTACGGGCCCACTACCGTACAAGAAGTCAAGGTACGAAAAAGAAACGTATAGTTAGAATTTCGTTCGCTGACCTAGGGTGTTAGTTTCAATTCGTTGGAATAAAGACACCATGCGGACGGTTTCCAATCACCGATCTGACGTCTGTCGATCCTGAAGAAGTCCGGGAAAGAATGGAAGGAATAATTGCATCAGGTCCAGACTATGTCGATCAGACGCTTGGTAACGTATGTTTCGGAGACGACCATAGTTCGGACTGTCCAATGTCAACCCCGTTCGGTGAGAAATGCATTTTAGATATGGTAGAGGCAGCACGGCAACGGAAAAGAAGGCTCGATATGCTTTATCTATTGAAGGACTGTGCTAAAGATCCCCAGTCGGCGAATGGATTGAGAACACTGGAAGGCATGGCCCAAGAGACCTGCATCTATGAATTAGAGTACGTTTGCTGTCCGTTCTCAACAAATCTGACTGACTTTGACTGGTTAGCGGGAATGACCGAGTTATAATCCCACAGCGCAACAAGCCATACCATGAAATTGATTGGGTGAGAGGTATCGAGATGGCCATGGGTTGGCAATTTGATCGCATGGCTCGGGAACTCCCCATACGTTTTTCTTGGGCGTTGTTCAGTCTCAGTATTATCTGGTTGTGTGTTGCTTTGGTGCGCCTGAAAGGTGGCTGGAACCTTGCAATTGCTTTTGGGCAGCTTCTAGCTGCGTCTATTGCCCTCGTTGTTCAATATGCAAAAGAGTAGACGTTTGCAAATAGTACAAATTGATTGGGTTCTCGCAAGCATAGTATTAACTGGCTTGATCATCTGTATCCGCTGATATTCATTTCTTCTCCCATAAGTCAGTTCACGGGAGAACAGGAATTTTATTTCAGCCAAAAAGAACTCTTTACATGGCTCGACACTGGGTCTAACATCTGGTTTTCCTCTTCTACTTTTTATGGGCAGAAACTATCAACAAATGTCACTTCGTCTACAATCCAGTCAGTTGATGTTGACGAAATCTAACTGTATGTTGTGTAGTTAGTTAACTAGTTAGTTAGTTAGCATTCACTTGATTTCTAAGCCGGTGATAAACCGCTCTATCGCCGGCGGGGTCATCAGGACCATTGCAACCGCATCGAAACCTGCCAGTATTCTTATTCGAAGAGATCAATTAATTCGAATAGTATTATCCCTCGACCAGAACAATAGGGGATTTTAGCATAATAATATCTTTATTGTGGTCTAGGTTGTTGCCCCTCTGCCGTTGACGTCACAGGAGATAATTGCTCTTATCTATAGCTGGAGCACTAGTACAGACCCCTCTTTCCACCGAGGTCATTAAATCACATATTATTCACTTAAAGTACCACGGTCAATTAATAATTACTTTCAAGATAGTTACACTAACTGCTTCAGTAGCCAGTCTAGTTATCCCCCCATAAAATAAAGGCAAAGGACCACCTTTCATATCATGCCATACATACTTTCAATGATCATTCCCACCTCATAACCAGTTATTATTATTATTATCCCTTAAGAACCAGTCCATCTGCAGCGCCAAAATGTCCACCCAAAAAGCCGTCGTAGTCACATCCAAAGGTCAAGCAGTCCTCAAAACCGACCGCCCCATCCCCAAGGCGCGCGACGACTTCATCGTCGTCAAGACCGTCGCCGTGGCCCTGAATCCCACAGACTGGAAACACATCGACTTCATCGGCCCCGTCGACACGATCATCGGCTGCGACTTCGCCGGTATCATCGAGGACATCGGCCCGGACGTCTCCACGCACAAGGGCTTCAAGAAGGGCGACAAAGTGTACGGCGTCACGCACGGCGGGGACGCGTATAATAAGGAAAACGGTGCTTTTGCCGAACATATCATCGCGAAGGGGAATCTGGCGAATAAGATCCCGCATAATCTGAGCTTTGAGGATGCAAGTACCCTGACGCTGGGGTTGGCGACGGTGTGTCATGGGTTGTATATGGCGTTGGGGCTGAATAGGCCTGAGAAGCCGTTGAGTGCGGCGGAGAAGAAGCCGATTTTGATCTATGGAGGGAGTACGGCGACGGGGTCGTTGGGCATTCAGTTTGCGAAGCTGTGAGTATTCTTCTCCTTATGTTTTTAGCTTCGCTATACTTGTCATCTAGCATGTATAACTCAATGCACGATTATTTATGGAACGTTTTACTGATCGAACTGATCGATATAGATCCGGCTACGAGGTTATAACCACCTGCTCACCCAAGAACTTCGACTTCGTCAAGTCCCTCGGCGCCATCGCTGCCTTCGACTACCACGATCCAGAAGCCGGCAAGAAGATCCGCGAATACACCAACAACAGCCTCACTCTCGTCTGGGACACGGTCTCGCTGCCCGCCAGCGCCGACCTGTGCGCTGAAGCTCTCAGCTCCGCCTCTGGCGGGAAGTACTACACGATCCTGCCGCAGAAATCGCCGCGAGAGGACGTCGAGTCCGTAGCGACACTAATGTATGCTCTTCTGGGCGACCCGTTCTACCGGGGCGAGGAGCTGGTGCAAGTGAAGAAGGAGGATTTTGATTACCTGGCGGAGTTTTTGGAGTCGGCGGCCAAGTTGATTGCGGAGGGGAAGGTGAAGCCGCATCCGGCTAAGGTTGGAAAGGATGGGCTGAAGGGTGTCCTGGAGGGATTGCAGCTCATGAGGGAGGATAAGGTGTCTGGGGTGAAGTTGGTTTATAAGGTGGAGGAGACGCCATAAGCATCAGATTGAGGATGGTGGATATCATTCCAATTATGAGATAGTCACGCATGGGTAAATGAGATGCTAGTACAGAAATGAAATTAAATACAGTCCCACTGGTTCATGCGCGATCTTCACAAATAACGCCATTAGCAGATCCAAGCATCAAGTCATGAGCGTAAGGAGCGTATACATCATGAAAGTAAAGAGCGTCATAAGTGATCGAGACAAGGCTCTCATGCTGGAGTGCCTGTGATATCAAAAATATCGTTGCGCCATGTCATGGCCAGCCCACCACTCGCATCGCCATGCTCGACAGCATCGTGTGCTCGCTCTACCTCTTCGTGCCACAGCTTGACGACACTACCCGGTGCATATACGCCGTGGAAAACACCACTGTCTGGAGCATCCGCGCCGATTCGGGCATATACATCTGGATCCGCTCTTGGCTTCAGGCGGGCGGTGACTGCGCGGATAAAGGTGGCCAGGTCCTGCGGATCCGCAATTCTGGTGGCTCGGAGCCGCTCTCGAGCAAAGACCAGCTCGCGATTGAGAGCGCTGGCCGCGCTCACGATCTGTTCTGCAATCTTCTTCTCCAGCACTCGACGCACGAGCTGCTTGAGGAAGGGCTTGACAAGCCATAGCACGAAGCTCCACTTACTACGGCGCACGTTGTAGTTCAACTTGTGGATGTGGACGCGAACACCACGAAGGTTGAAGATATGTTCTAGACGGTCACGGCCGACGTCTACGTCGATGGAGATGTCTATACCGCGTTCGTCGAGGTAAAAGCTGGCAATGCCCTGGTCCTTCAGGTAGAGGAAAGGGCCGGAATGAGCGCGCAGCCAGTAGCCAAACTCCGACGCAGCGATGCTGAGACCAGAGACCGACAGAGTGAATGTTGTTTTCATATTGGTGGTTGTCCTCTTGGAATGTGTCTTCACCAGCTCGATATCATTGCGCGTGCTCAGGTGAGATTTGAACGGAAGGAAGGACGAGCTGCGAACAGTACGACCGGGTTCGAGAACGAGGTTTTCCACGAGCAGATCCATTTCCGGAACGGAGATCTCGAGTCTTGGGATAGGAATCCGCTGGACGCTGCGGATGAGCAGCGGCAGGAAGACATGGACCAGGTCAGAGTACAGTGTGCTCGCTTTGCTGTTGTAAGCTTCTGAGATATCGTGGTAGATCTTCTTCGTCGCGGCAATGGATTTCGCGACCGTTTCATCATCTGCCACGGTCTTCAGGGTTTTCTTGGCCTGCTGCAGGAAATCGTCGACATCCTGCCGAATGCCAGTATCAGAACCGACGCTCTTGGACTTTTCTTTGAATTCTTCCACCTTCTCTTCGGCCGAATCGAAGAAGCTGGGGTCTGTCAGCATCTCCTGCAAGGAAGATCCGATTTCAGACATGAGCTTCTCGAACTCGGGATCCTTCTGACTGTGGCTCAATAGAGTGTTGAATTGTTCCTGCAATTTCTTCCAGTCATCCTCATTGCCAAAGGAGCGCACAAATGTCCAGAACCGCTCTGCAGCCTGACGCACGTCCTCATTCAGCTCCACGTCTTCCTCGACCGCTTCCACGGTGCTTTCCGCTGCTCCAGAGTATAGTTTCGCATACTGCTGCACCAGCTTTGAGATGGTAGACACAGAGTCAGCGTAGTCGGTACGTTGTCGTAGGTTCCCAACGACCTGTTTCAGGCGGTAGAACAGCGTCTCCCGCCGTTCTCCCGACAGGTTTTCTTCTGCACTTCTCACGGCGGTCTTCCCAGTCTGCGCAGCACCGTTGCCTGCGACCTTGGCAATTTCGGCGGCCTCCTCGCGGATCTCCTCAGACGACGGCGCCGGCGCGTCATCGGATCCCGCACCTTGGACGGTCAGCAGCTCGGGTTCTGACGGCTTAACCTCCTTCCCGACCTCTCGAGCGGTGTCTGAGAGAGAAAATGCAGTGTCCGAGAAGATCTGGCGCCCGATAGTGGTGAGATCATCCACGAACAGACGGAAATCGGCATTGGTTAGCAGCAGACCTCCAACGGTCCGAAGACTATCGTACGCTGTCAGAATAGTCAGTATTCATTGTTTATGTCAAAGAGAAAAGGGAGGAGAGCATGCCGCACCTGCCTTGACATCTGTCTTGTACTTGATCCGCGAGGCCTGATGGGTGAGACGGCCCGTGTCGAGCTGGGCACGCGACTTGGACAGGTGCCAGAGGAACTCCTGCAGCTGGTCCTCGCTATTCTTGTCCCGCAGGAGCTCGATGAAAGTACGGATGGCGATCCTCGCATCGCGAGCCAGCTGGCGTCCTGCAGCAGAGACTTCGTCCGGGTTGGGATTGAGGACGTCGGAGGCGAGCAAGGTGCGGAGGTTGGCGATGGTCTGCTCCGTGGACGGCATATAACCCTCCTTGAGGGCCCGGAGCATCTGGTAGGAGTGCAGCTTCTGATGGACCTGACGCTGGAGGGAGGTGTCATCCTCGTAGCGGGGGAGCAGAGGCTCCGTGTCACCTCCCCGCGGGGACTTGCGGCGGCCAAAACAGGAGGACATGGCTGCTATCCAGAAGTACAAACCACAGGCGCTGCCAACGGGAGCGGATACTGCGCAGGATCAACAATCTGATCAAGTCGCGGCCGCGAAAATACACTGGAGGACCGAATTGTAATGAGACCTGGAGGAGGAGAAAGAGGAGGTTGTGATGCTGCCAGCAGCGATGTTGGCGGTTGGCGCAGCCTGCTTGTCTGCTTGCATGCTGAGCATGGAATGACGTTGACGCCGACCAACCAGTTTCGACATTGTGATCACTAGCTAGACTCGCCAAGAATGTCTGGATGTTTCCAGTGATGCTGCTGTACGGATGGTTTCTGCTTCAGGTCTCCTCTGAGCAGGATATAATATCATATTATGGAGTATGGCTTCCTCCATTATCATCATGGTACAGTTAAAGTGCACGTCCACAGCTCTGTTGCTTGCCCAGACTCACGACGAGCACCCGTGGAGACCAATGCTGGGATTAACTTCATTTAGATAGCCGATCGGGACGATCCACAAGAGCTGCGATCCAGACCGTGGATTATCTAAGCGGTCGCTAGCACAGCTTCTGGAGCTTCTCCAGAATAATGCCCAACCCAAAACTAAAGAATGGACAGTCCGGGGTGCTCCGAATGGTGGATAGCCCACTGGGGCAGTATTATTATTATGATGATGAACTATCAACCTGAATTAACCCTAAACTCCTTTACTGAGGTCCACAGAGACATGCAAAATGAAGATCGGACCCAAGTGAGTCATAGTAAAAGACCAGTGACAACAAGGGATGGAGACGTTAGCAAATATCCTGCAACGTGAAAAATGCAGCTCACCAACATACATGGTGAGAAATAGAAAGGGGGATGCATCGAAGGATAGATAGCCCCAAGAACAGCATCCTACCGCAAAGGGATATTTCCCCAAATCGCCCATTGTTACCCCAAATAGCCAATTAATTCATTAATAATTGAAAATGACTGCCGACCGGCAGGCTACCGGATGAGCAACGAGGGCCCTTTAGCCGGTCATCGGGACGAGCCCGACAAGTTGCATCGGCTCGATGTCCGCGCCGTCTCGGAGAGCTTCCTGATGGACGTTTGAAGTAATATTATCGGTTCTCTGTGGCTTCTGACTGGGCAACTGACAGCGCCAGCAGACGGGGGATTCGGCCAGATGCCGTCTGATGCGCGCCCTGGCGGAATACCAGAGGCATCTATCAGAAAAGAGAGAAAAATATCGCAAATACATCCGTAATCGTAGATGAAACCTCCCCCTAGCTGGCTGCATTCCCGGATCTGTTGCCCTCTTTTCCTCTTCCTGACGGGGACGGCATCAGCATAGGGCATGGAGATGATGATGGGTATATTATTGTGTTGACTAGTATGCCATACTGTTGGTCGCGTGAACACCCCTGAGATGTGACGGCGCAACAAGGGACTTGATATCCGTCAAAAAGCCATGACTCTCGTCCCATGTCGCCTCGATCATTGGCTCCAGCAGATTTCCTGAGTCGAATTAGTCCACTATTAGTTCCCGACAAGGCAGTCCAGGCTCCACGGATAGCGTTGAGTCGCGGGGCCACGCGAGAGGGCCGGGATCGAGAGTCGGATCTGGAGCTGCACATCGAACATCACAAAGGCTCTCTCTCACTGATGAGAATGCTTCTCGGCCGGGACCGGGACTGCCGGTGAGCCAAAAAGCGTACTCGATCGAGAGAATCGAGAAAATGGTCTGGGGAGGAAGCATTCCCCTCCACTTTCTCCATCTTGACGGCAATGATGGGGGTCGCGCCAGACCGCAGAGAGTCCAGCAAAAACGCCTCTAACAGCCGACCCCGAGTAAAAAGGTTCTCCAACAGAAAAGAATCCCAACGAGCAGGGCAGATCAACCATGAATCCTCCGCATTTGATCCACCTGGATACTTTTCGTGAACCCCGGCTCCACCAGCGACACTAAATCGCTAGAACGAGCAAAGCGGCCCCTGGCTAGGATGGACGCTCACGCTGTGCTCCAAAAAAAGCTTCGCATCCCGACTTCTGACTGCGGCTGACCCCGAATCCTGTCTGCTCGACGAACTGATTCCTGGACCCAAGCAGTTTCTTCTTACTAACTGAGTCCTAGTCAGTAAATTCCCCGTAAACTGATGGATCGCTTCCCGTCCCACTCTGTCTTCTGCTCCTCCACCGGCCGTGCTGGACTCCCGACTCTTCCCGACAGGGCACGCGTATCATTTCTCATGTATCTGCCCGGCGCATGGGAGCGAGCTCGAGGGGATTATCCCGGGCCTTGACCTCTGCGTCGCAAATCTCCGCGGGTCAATTGCCTTTCAGGGGGACATGTTTGTTCGTCCGTATAAGAAAAGTCTCGTCCCTGCGACGCTGGCCATCTCCATGTCCAGACCTTCCTCTCTGTCTCGTGCCAAAGTCGCCGTGACTCACAGCCGGACTCGAATAGCATCTTTTACACAGACAGCCACCATGGCGCAAAAGTCGTTTTCACAGTTTCACCAGCACCGGGGAGTCCACTCCCCGGCGCACGTCTCTCAGACCGGTCCTCTGTATGTTGAGAAGCAGCTACAATTGAACAATTGGAAGCTCCTGAGACTGACAGCTGCTTCTGCACAGGGACGGAAATTTTGATACCGCCAATCCACCTTACATCCGCAAGTACCTGCGCACCTACGGTCTGACTCCGCCGCGGACAGAGTCCTACGAGGTTCAGAAGACCAGATGTATGCACTCTCTGCTGGTCTGTTCATAACACTGGAATGCTGATGGCAACGGGCAGGTCTGGCACAGCTGGCGCTGAAGAGCACCCCCATTGACAAATTTCTCTACCTGAGCACCCTCCGCAAGAACAACGTCCATCTTTTCTACCGTCTGGTCACGGAGCATCTCAAGGTACGCTCCAATGACAAGATTGAATTGAGGGCGCAGCTGATCGCATACAGGAATTGACGCCTCTGATCTACACGCCTGTCGTGGGTGAAGCTTGCCAGCGATGGTCGGAAATCTACCAGCAGCCAGAAGGTAAAATGACTCAGAAGTACATAGTCACCATAGAGCCGAACTGACTTCTACAGGAATGTACCTCAGCTACGAAGACCGTGGAAACCTGGCTGCCGTCATTGCCAATTGGCCCCAGCCCAACGTCGAGATCACGTGCATCACAGATGGATCACGTATTCTGGGTTTGGGTGATCTGGGAATCAACGGCATGGGTATTCCTATTGGCAAGCTTGCGCTCTACACGGCTTGTGCTGGTATCCGGCCAGAGGCTACTCTGCCTCTGACTCTGGATCTGGGCACCAGCAATAAGACCCTCCGAGAAGACCCGCTGTACATGGGCAGCCGTCGCGACAAGGTAACACCGGAGGAGGAACAGGAGTTCCTGGATGAACTCATGGCTGCATTGACGGAGAAATGGCCTGGGTGAGTGGAGCCTAGCGCTAAATATGAAGAGCCTACGATACTAATTTGATCCACAGTATTGTCATCCAGTTCGAGGACTTCAAGAACCCGTTCCCCGCTCTCGAGCGCTACCGCCACAAGTACACCTGCTTCAACGATGACATCCAGGGCACCGGTGCCGTCATTCTGGGCGGTGTCATCAACGCTGTCAAGCGCTCAGGGCTTCCCTGCAAGGACCACCGCGCGGTGTTCCTGGGTGCCGGAAGTGCTGGCGTTGGCGTGGCCCGCCAGATTGTCGAGTTTTTCATGCGCGAAGGCATGACAGAGGATGAAGCTCGTTCCTGCTTCTATTTGGTCGACACTAAGGGTCTGGTTACGGCAGACCGCGGCGACCGTCTAGCGGACCACAAGGTCTACTTTGCCCGAAAGGACAACAATGGCCAGCAGTTCAAGTCTCTGGAGGAGACTATCGACTACGTCAAGCCCACTATCCTCATGGGACTTTCGACTCTAGGCGGTGTCTTCACTCCTGAGATCCTGAACAAGATGGCCGCCTGGAACAGCCACCCTATTGTCTTCCCGCTGTCAAATCCGTCTTCTAAGTCGGAATGTACCTTCGAAAGCGCTGTTACTCACACCGACGGCCGGGCCCTCTTCGCCTCAGGCTCTCCGTTCCAGCCATTCTCCTTCACCAACACTGCCGGTGAGACCAAGACCCACTACCCGGGCCAGGGTAATAACATGTACGTCTTCCCCGGCATTGGTCTGGGCACCATCCTGTCCAAAGCGGTCGAAGTCACAGACAGCATGATCTACGCTTCGGGCAAGGCCGTTGCAGAATCACTCACCGCGGAGGAAGTTGATATGGGGCTCCTGTACCCCGATCTCACCCGCATCCGCGATGTCAGCGTCGTTGTTGCCCGACAGGTGATCCGAGCGGCACAGGAGTCCAAGGTCGACCGTGAGACCGGTATCCGCGATCTAAGCGATTCTGACTTGGACGCTTGGATCAAGGCCCGTATGTACCAACCTCATGGCGAGGTCCAGTCCCTTGAGAGGGAGGTGGGTTCCCTCCTCTCGTCACTAGGACGACCCAATGGATTCATCCATTCTGTGAGCGAGGAGAATGCTAAGCTCTAAATGCCGCCCTCTATTCCTGCGGTACTACGCTGCACAGCATGCACTGTCTGGTCAATTCTGCATCTCTTTACGGCATGGCAATCTGGGAGTTCTATTCATTCATTCCAGCTCTGACGGTCTTGTCACCGTGGACATTGAACTTTATTTCATCTGTTGTTAATACCCCCCGTTTTCTTTACAACCCCCTTCTGGTGGTCTCTCCAGCTGGAGCATGACGTACCGGACTCCCCCGCATTTCGGTTGCGGGTAGAAAAGATGGTATACGGTTAGGTTAGATTTGGCCTCATTAGATCAGGAACCGGCCGGAAAAAGGAACTAGAATGACACCAATTATGACGCAGAAACTTTCCATCTGTAGCGTTGAAACTTCCATCTATAGCGTATCATATCACATCGACCTCGGGAGCATGGAACATGTAAACATTCCTTCTCTCTGCAACAACAGACTACCCAATAGAACAGTACGCAATAACTCGTTGATTCTACACTAATCTCCTTCGTCTCACCGACCCGGGCCGTTTCGGGAACTGCCGTTTCATTTCCACCGGCATCACATGTACCCCGTACTTAGCATCTTCTTCGGCCTCACTCAACCCCGGATTGTCGGGAGGTTCCTCCGCTTCTTCCCGTCTTACGAGAGTGGGAATGTTTGCTCTTTCCGGAGAGACTAGACTAGGATGACCTTGGGGTCGTACGAGTGTTATCTTCATTGTTGCTGCTCTTCGCATAATTGGATATACTCTTTTATCTACCCCGCATGCGGAGACTGAGCTTGAATCTGACACTGTTGAATAGTGTGTTGATATTGAAGTTAGATCTAAGAGAATAATGACAAGCCAAAGAAGTCTGTCACACCCGTTAAAACACTATTACACGTGCATGAGAACACAATACTACAGGTATGTACTGTACATGGGGCTGCTCCGTGTTCTTCCGAAAAGGTGTGCATTATATGAATTGCTATATTCAGAGAACTATGTTTTCGGCTAGATCACCGATCACCTAATCGGGAGAAGGACACCTTGTGGACGATGTGGACGATCATGTTGAGATTCACTCCACACTGTGAAACATGGTAATCAGTATAGTACAGAAGTAGCGTTCAATGAATACCTGGACAGTTAGCTCAACAGCGTCACCTCCCATGCCCCCAGTTCCCCCAACGCCCCTACGATAACGACCTAAGCTTGAGCTCGACCTCGCCCCAACCCCGGATCTTCATGTCCGGAAAGTCTAAACCTGAAAGGCGCAGGCTAAATCCCCAGTGACAGGGTTAGCATTGCTCTCCCGGTGACGTGGAACTGCATAGTTCCGAGCTAGATAGACTAAGTTAGATTGTGCATATCGATTCGAACGCTCCTCCGGACTCTGCCTAGGTACATGTACGCACAGGGCACGATCTCTCACTAACAGCCCCGAGCTTTCTGAAACCGCAACGTAACTGTGGAGTAAACTATTCTCATGCTTCCCCGCGAAAACAAACTAATACTAAATCGATCGGGACCTTGACGTCTAGATCGACCCGATGATCTGAGCTGATCCGGATCCAGACCCCCTACCGCCCCCGACAACTCCCCGAGCTTGGACCGTTTGAGTTCACCGGTGCATATTCCGCATGGAGTAAAACGGCGTGGATCTGGGGGAGTGCGCATCACAGTCTGTCGAGCGCAGGAGCAAAACGTGGGGTAGATCCTTTCTCTCAGCGTTTTTGTTTCTATACCGAGGCTCGCTGATCTCGGACGTGCGGAGAAGATAATACTAAGTTCGACGGAGATTGTTCGGAGACTTCGATCAGTTCCAGTTCCTTAGAGCGGAGCGGGGCTGATTAGATAGTATCGATTGCGGAGTAAATCAAGTCATTGTCTGACGAGTTAATTGGATGGCTAGCTGGGGATCCAATCGAGTCACTAGTTGTCTGTCTGTGACATCTATGACTCTTAGTTAACTATCGTCTATGTTTACAAATACCCATTTCGGTAGACTCAATAATGTTCGTTTTCGTGGTTGCGATTTGGTTTTCCCCGCATCTGAAGTTTATTCTGATGTGTCCGACCTTGGTGGTTCATTTGTGTATGATAGTAGAGTGTGGGGTGTGTCGAAGATTGTGTTGAGAAATGATTCTTACATCCGATAAAGAAGGCATGATGAGGAGTATTGTTTCTTCTCTTACCCCCGCATTATTATCATATGTACAGTGCATACGTTGGTTATTGAATGATCTTCTTTTCTCATAAACACACATACACAAATCCCCTGGACATGCTAATCACTGCCAACGTCGCATGGATTTTGTGGTTCTGAGGGACCTTCGAAAACAACCCGGGAGGAAAAAGAGGGGGGCCAAGAAACACGTGCGATTCGAGTATATCACTATCTAGTTAGTCGGGACTCGATTTTAGGTTATTGACTGGGAGTGAGTACGGCCCACTAGTAGCTATGTATTCGTTGGTTATTTTGCTATCTAGATATTCTCTTTACGATGAGAGTAAGTTGGAGAATCGTGTCTGATACTCTCCATGGAGTCGATGAGATCATCAGATGGTTCTCGGTCATTATGCGGGGTACCAGATTCGATTCTTGTGGCTTGTCGGGTTTATTGATGGCATGCGTACATACAGGTAGCTTGTCCTATTTTAGCCTATCGATATGTTTGGGTTGGAGAATATGGTATACTAAAACGACATGTAATTGACATTTGCGTACCAGTGTAGAGGTTCTCGGTATCTTCGTTCTATTCCAATTTTTGTTATTGATAAATACAGTTAAAGCGAGAAACATCTTCAAATGTGGCTGTTTTAATGTCTTCTGAGAGCATTGGACAGCAATATAGAAACGAAGAATGATGGTATTAGTGTTATATATACCGTGCAATTTTGCAGCCCTGTAGGCAATTGTATTCTACTTCCACATTAATGTGCCAAGGTCATCAGGTTTTACGACATGCCCATACGGGCAGCAAAAATTGAGCCTCACGGCATAGATGTCACAAAAACATCTGATGCGCCCCTCTTATGCATATATGCCGCTTTGGAAAAACTCAAAAATACATTCCTGTATTGATAGTTTATATCTCACGTGCACATTGCAAAACAGGGCTGTCATAGAGAAAGAACAGTCCTTCCGCCATCTGAAGTCAGCCTGTGACGCATTTTGATGCGCAGATTACCATTTCCCAGTCGTTTGAACGATACGTTACCCCCATCGCAACAAGTGACCCCAACGATAGAACTGGGACTAAAAAGAAGCGCTTCTCCGACTCGAAGTTCAACAATTTGGTCAAATAAAGACTGCTGGCAGCCTTCACTTCCATCTGATTCTTTCTGGGCGGCAAAAGGGTGATCTGCTGCACCAGCTAAATGTTGGTGAAGTACACGCAGCCACTCTGGAGACGTGAAGCGGTGAACGATAGTAACCGAACACAGATTGAGTAATGCAGGAGAAATAGTTGGTTCCTGCGTTGATATGATCATTCGAGCCCCCAGATGTCGCTGGAGTCTAACAGCAGACAGGAGAGTCTCGGTGAATTCTTGAGCTTCAATGGAGCTGTTCATATACTAGACCCATCATCAGTTATAGTGTGAAAGGTATGATGAAAAGTGTACACACTTTATGGGACTCGTCTAGAGCAACAACTCTACCAATTTCCGAGTCTTGCTCGAGGAAAATACCAAGGCAGACGTTGAACAGCGAACATGCGGTTTCTGGCGAGATACATGGACAAGAGAGATCGACGATCGTTAGGCGACGGGCCTGCATTTCATTAGCTTAGTATCGACAGGGGACGTCTTCTATTCAACACACCTTCGGTTTCCAGTCTGATCCGTGTGGGCTTTCCTTCCTCGTATACATAGTTTGCGCCTTAGGCATGAAACTCTCCAGAGTATCCAGACGTTGGGTGAGTGGCGCTATCTGGGAGTGGCTCAGGCCAGAAAACGTGATTCTCTGTTTGAAGTCTTGATAGTCAAAGCCTGTTCGGCTTTGCTGTTGGCTCATCCGCATTTCACGTAGGATGCGCTTTATTGTGTGCATATAAAGCGGGATTGGTCCGTTATCCTGACCAACTGCCATAAGATCTAACATTCGCTTCGTATTCAGGTGCTTCTGATCAATTTGTAAGGGGGAAACCTCGATGTTAAATCTTGAATATGTTCCCTTAAATTCATATATGAGCTTGTATTTGATCGGTTATCCGGAAGGTTACCCACTTGGATCGTGCGCATATTCGTTGGGGAGCACAGAACTCGGACTTCAACATCAGGATGCGAGGACAGAAAAGCCGCTTCGCAAGGAGAACCCAAGCTATCGCTGATGAACGTATCATAATGAAATACCACGCCTGTAAGTGGATTCGATAACCTTCCAGCCTTGGAGGATATCAAACAGTTTTCCAGGATACACGATAACGTGTGGCTTTTTCCGGAGCCTTGAGAGCCACATATGAATGTACTGGATGGCGTGCTGACATTGAAGAAAATGCGATGATCATCTGTGGGAGCGGCCATCTGCTCTGGTAGTTTGGATCTGAGCCCTCCCAGCAGTCCAAATTGGGTCGCATTTGGCGTTTCTTCGCAATTTGATTTCTTCGCAAACACACAACTTCTGACGACAGGGGCAATTGAATCTTCTTCTACCTCGTGGAGTTCATCAGAAGATCCTAGAAGACTGCGGTGGTATCTCACGACATCTTCACTGAAGATAGAGTCCCTTGAATCGTTGGTAGATTCAGAAAGTGCTGGCTGCGTGGGATCGGTGGAATTGCCTATTGAACCCATGGTGTTGGTAGTACTGCGTATCACTGTATTTATTAGGGACGAAAGCAACTCAGGAAAGGCTTAGTCTTAAATGTAGAAACAAACAAATGCCGGAGTCTTTAATGGGTTCCATCCAGAGACTCTTATATGTACGACGATCCATTATCGCAGTCATATCATATAAAGGAATTAGTACATAATAGGTCTTCAAGTCCTGCAACCATATTTAAGGAATATAACGCCACCGATTCTCCAATTCGGACTTATGAAACTTTGCTGTATGTCATTGAGGTAAGAGGCGGACATTGAATGGTCTGGAATTCTCTATTATGCGCTGAGTGAAGAGCATTCAAAGGCGAAGGGAATATGTTTTGCAGTAAAATGCCGACCTACGTCTAATGGAAAATTCGATTGCTACTTTTGGAACCGTATAGTCATATTTTCCTTGGTAGCGCGTAAAAGAACACCTCACCTAAAATGTACGCCTTACTTCTTTCAGTAGGAAGAAATCCAGGTCGTCGTAAATTCCAGATTCTGCTGTCAGCAAGCCATGGCTATAATGTATGTTATGGTAAGTTGGCAAGGGATAAGAAGTCTATCCCTCTCATTGGCGGGAACCGAAAGCATAACTGTTTTCGGGATATCGAAGAATCCAACTGGACGATACGTATGCCAAAGACTCAGAGATGAATATCTTACAGTGGTCAGCGAATTATATCGCATTGATAGCAGTCTGACTCTCTCATCTTCGGTGAGTCTTTTAGTAATGAAGGAGGCTTTCTCTTTTATATGTACAACCACACGGCAGGAATAGAATACGTTCAAGGTAGCTAAATCTATGTTATTTCTTCTATAAGCTATTATGAAGTATCATCTCTTGCACAACACTAAAGCTAGTGAGCTCATCGCATTACGCGCAATGGATATCGACCAGAGGCTCAGACAAGTCGAAGGAATTCTTGATTACCGATTCAAAAGAAGTCCTCTTCTTTCAGAAGCTCTTACAGCGCCAGGTGCGGAGGATAATCAGTCTGACGGAAATAGGCGATTATCCCAGCTTGGATTGGACGTGATCAACTTATTCTTGAACCTCGACGGATATACTAGAAAGTGCGAGAGAAGTAAGTGAGATCCTCGTAGCGACGATACAAGCGCTTATTTATTCTGTGATAAGGTGAAATTTCTGTTCGCAAACAACGATTGAGTAGTCTCGGCCATCGAGCTTTTGTTGGGAAACGCATGGCGATCGACCGATGCATCAAGTATAATCCTCGGGCTGGAGTAGGCTGCGCAAGCGTAATTGCAAAGAGTCTATCAGCTATAATCGCAGCGGTATATTTGGACAGTGGGAGCCATGACAGGACATGGGATATCCTGCAGCATATAGGGTAGGGCTATCTCTATTTGTACAGCTGGAGCAGGCTAACTCCAGTCATGGGTTAGATTTTTTATCCAAAAAGATGATGGCGTAGATCCAAATATGCTTGGCTCCGACGCACTAGCTGATTTGCATTTTCCTCCCATCAGCTCAACTATGCTCGTGCCTGAGATTTGTAACGCGAAAGACGCTACGTCTTCTGCCAAATGTCCGGCAGTGGAATCGCAGCGAATATGTATGGATTCAGAACCTGACTCTAGCCGGATATCTGTTACTGATGAGCGTCTGAACCTGGCTCATCAAACCGTGACTGATGTGGAGAAAACGACTACGACAAAGCAAATACCCCTGCGGCAAATAAAAAACCCAAGAAAAAGAAAAGTGCAACAATTAGTTGACGACAGCGACATAGATATTTTCCTGGGTCAGGAAACACTCAAGTGTAAAGCTCACGGGCTTCCAGCGCCTGAGGAAAGCTATTATAATCTCGCAATCCAAGAGTGGAGCTTCGCCATAATGGACGACAGAGTGCGGAAGACCGCCCAAAGATTACTGCTTGGAATCGCCAGCCCACAAGCAATCACGAATTTGCAAGCAGCGGTCCAAAGTTGGCATGCGCGAGCAGATGCCCAGTCTTTGCGGCTGCCTGAGCCAGATTCTAAATCAGAAACATTCCTATTCATTGAGAAGATAAACCAGGAGATAGGAGGCCTGCTCTTACTACGCAGATTCTATATCTTGAGACTGTTTGAAATGTGTGGTGGTTGCGACACTCCATCATGTAGTGGGTTTGTTCAGGAGAACCCCGAGGGCTCGATGGCTACCGAGAAAAGAAAAGGAAATCTGCGGAATAAAGCTGAATTTGAAGTAGCAGAACATATGATGAAAGAAGTATTTCCCCATTTCCATCGAGGAACTCGAGACTACGAGGAAAAGTTGAGGGCGGCAAAATGCTTCCGAAAGATTGGCAGAAGGCTTCATGCCATCTCAAGACGGTTTGGTAAAGGCGTCCTGGCTGTGATACCATTTCATGAGTCACCAGGGCAACCAAACTTGGAAGTTACAGACAACATGTGAGTACAATAGCCAAAGATGATGATAACTACTGATGATATGAAGGCTGGAACGACTCCCCGAGAAAGTTCTCTCAGAGCTTATAGACATGCTTGACACCAACCAGGGTGACATACTCCGCAAATTTAGCGCCGCGGCCCTCAAGATAGTGGAATCTATGCTCAACAGATCTCTATATAGCTGTGATACGTTTATCCTTGAATATTCCTCAACGGCGCATATATCACGGTTGCCGAAAACTTCATCCGGGCTCCTCGCTTTGCTTCGTGACGCAGATAAGAACATGCAGGCTTCTGTTTGCAGGAGTGCGACTGGTTAGATTTTCAACTTACAGTATGCAATTTGACTCATCTTTGAAAGAACATAAGACGGACCAAATTCGACCGTTCTATTGTTTATCTTTGGGGAGAAGAATCCTCAATTTTCTGCTGGTAAGGAAAAGCGGCCCCATCAAATCAGACCGAAAAGGGATAGCTATAGGCTACCATCTTGGAATATTGAATTCAGCAACCAATAAGAAACGCATAAAAAGCTTATCCACACGGAGTCGGGAAAATGGGTCTATCCGAGCAGCACCGCTGGATGAACTGAAGAGCCGTTTTAAATATTCACGATATGCTGCCTGCTTTAAGCGGGTCCAAGTTGCGGAAAACCGAGGTAGTTCACCCTATCGCGGCAGAGTTCTCACGCCAGAGATTCAAGCGCGCGGAATGCGACAAACATGTGCATGTGGGTTCTGACTCAAGCTCAAGCCTAGAAGCGACGTAATCGAGGGAAACTAGCGAAACAGGGGGATTTATATGTATCCAGACTTTTGGACTTCACCTTTTTTTGGTGCAAACTTATAGACGGTCATAAATTATCCATTGTGTATTTTATCGCCATCATAGATTTTGGGCCACGATTGGCATTATTGTAGAAGATGCCTTCCGTTCTAGCAGATCCTGTTAAGCTACCATGTGGCCTTGTTCTTCCCAATCGCCTCTCAAAGGTAAGTATAGCTTATGCTGTGCAGTGGTGCTCTACCTTGGCCGACGGGCAGTGATGTTAACTTCTGTTACCCCAGGCCGCTATGGCCGAGCAAATGGCTAAACCATCGGATCATACTCCAAACGACAGTTTCTTCCAGGTTTATAGCCGATGGGCCGAAGGTGGATGGGGATCTATTCTCACGGGAAATGTCCAAGTTGACGCGGACTACCTGGGTGGTCCGAATGATCTCGCACCCCCTCGCGACTACAACGCCGAGAAGGATGCTTCTATGCTCGAGCAGTGGAAGAAATATGCAGATGCATGTCAGAAACATGGAACACCGGCTATTGTGCAACTCTGTCATCCAGGGCGGCAGTCGTCTTTAGGAGCTGGTGATCGCAGTCTTTTCACACCCACAATAGCGCCTAGCCCAATTCCCTTGAATATAGGCGACGGAATCATACCGACGTTGATTCGCATGCTGGTCTTTCCAACGCCGAGAGAGATGACCGTGGTGGATATCGAGAGAGTGACACGTCAATTTGTCGATGCTGCTCGTTTGATGGCAGACGCAGGGTTTTCAGGAATTGAGTTTCATGGTGCGCACGGATATTTGATTGGTGAGTTCCGCTTCAATATGTTCAGGCAAAGTACTGACAATATATTCTGCAGATCAGTTCCTCTCCCCTAAGGTATGTCATGCCTTTACAAGGGAATCTGAACACAGAAGCAATCATAAGGAACGAGTAGACGAATACTGATTCATCTTTGTAGACAAACCAGCGCACTGATGCTTATGGAGGTACTCCTGAAAGACGCGCAAAGTTCCTCTTGGATATTATCGTCCAAACTCGAAAGGCCGTCCCATCGAATTTCTGTATCGGAATCAAATTGAATTCCGCAGACCATGACTCCAGCTATTTTGAGGATGTTATGACCCAGATCGGTCTTGTTGTCGCGGCTGGGATAGACTTTATCGAGATTAGTGGTGGTACCTACGAAACCCCGAAAGTGAGTTCTATTTTGCCTTCATGGTCCAAATTGCAGAGATGTATATGCATGTGAACATACCTAATCATGCCACCAGATGATGGATTACGACCTCAACAAGCAACAACCTATCTCATCTAGGACTGCTGCGCGGGAAGCATTCTTCCTCGACTTCTCCCGAGAGGCTCGCAAACGCTACCCCAATTTGATCCTGATGCTCACCGGTGGTTTCAGAACCCGCCAAGGTGCTGAGGCCGCCTTGAAGGAGAATGCATGTGATCTCATTGGAATCGGCCGTCCAGCATGTATCGACCCCAAACTAGCGCACCTGATTTTAGATGACGGAATCAAAGATGAGGACGCGCAGTTGGCACTGAAGAAGGCGCCAGTACCGTTTTTGTTGAAGTTGTTGCCAGTAAGGGTGCAGAATGCAGGAGCAGAGACTGTGAGTCATTCTTCAAATTATGATTTTTCCAGGCACAGACACTAATATGAGGTCGACATATCAGCTATACTACGTGGCTCAGATCCAACGTATAGCCAAGGGATTGGCAACATTTGCACCTGCCATCTAAATTGATGTGTGAATCGGAAAGGTGGATTCGGAGCAATGCCTCGACAGATGCAGAGAAAAACGTTTTAATGAGACTTTAGAGATTGGCTTGTTATGTCTGTTACTTGCGCGCATAAAGGCGCATGCATCGGGAGATTGACTGTTAATATATGTCTGTGAGATCCATAGATCATATGTATATAGCTGGCGTTCCGCGTAATGGTATTGTACATGATTGCTGTTGCTGATATTGTAATCCGTTCTGGTAAGAATGAATATTTCATAACATTTCCAGGCAGACACACGGGCTAGCATAAGAAGTTGCAACTGTTAAAGGGAGGAGTGAGAGCAATGGTAGCGGTAATTTATAACACAAGTCCTTGAAGGAACTCCAGCCGTTATCTTCGGGATCAGAACTGTTTCTATAGCATCAGATGCAGTAATATGGAAAAAGACAAATTCGGCAAAACCGTGGATATCAAAGAAAAGCAAACACCGTGGCCTCCGGTTCTCATTTGGGGCCCCTAAATTGCCCAGATTGTATGTACTAAGGACCGCTACCGGCAGTCAAGTTCTCTAGCGTCTCGAAATCAGGCATCCATAAAGGCATATTGTTGCCTTGGTCTAACCAAGGTGCCAGCTCCATCGCCATCCGCATTGCATCATCTGTCGCTTCAGTCATATCCGGAATGCTAGACCCTTGCATTGTTTGCGATGGGTATGTCGCTCTCATATTGGGCTGAGGCATATTTTCACTGTTAGACATGGTGTTCGACATCCTATTGAAGTCACCACTGCCGTGTTGTGCAGCCATCATCTGTGCCATTCCAACGGCTCTTAGTGCCTCATCTCCTTGCAGCTTTTCCATTGCCGCATTTATGAGAATTTCAAAGGCATCGCGGTATTTCTTCACCCATACTGCACGTTCGCCCATGACGAAAAGCACAGTTGAGCAAGCACGGATGTCGTTGCTCATTTGGACAGACCATACTTGATCAGTATGTGTCCAGAGAGCATAGAGCAATGTAATTCCAGCCACGAAGACAGTTTGTACAGCTAGGAAGGAATGCCCGTATTCTAGAGTTTGATGCAATCGCTTATGCACCTGGCAGATCTCCCCTGCTGCGCGGAGACAGATGTGATAGTAGGGATCACTGAGTGAAAGCAGTGGTAGGAAAGGCTGGATTAATAATCGTACAGCTCGGTTGTAATGCAACATCGGATAATCAAGCTCCGAATTACTGAAACAAGAGGTCGCGGAAGATTTCCATTCCTCAAGTTCAAGATAGAGCCGATCCAACTTGGGTCGGAGGGTGCGCAGAGAGCGATCTGCTCTATATATCGAATGCTGAATTTTCGAGTCGATCTTTCGTAGTTGGAAGAGACAATTCGAAAACGTGAGTGTTGTCTTCAGCCCTGCTGGCGGCTGTGAAGTAAGCACAGCAGGATCGCGTTCATCATCATTGACATTTAATGGTAGTTCGAGATCGATATGACTGTCGGGGATACTTGGTGGACGACCAAGTGAAATGGCGATTACTCGTTCAAGATAGTACACAGTCCAGAAGAGGCGCCGTCGCATTTGCGCCGTGAACGGATCAAGGTTCACGAGATTAGCTTTTCGGTGAAGTCCTAGATCGATACATATGCGCATGGCAAGGCCGATCATATACCAGACAGTATGACTTGATGCGGATCGCAGGTGATATACGACCAGGAGAGTCATAGCCTCGATATTCTGAATTGATCGTAATTCTCGTACCGCACACATATGCTGCAATGCGGCCATATAGAAGCGCTAGGATTCGTTAGCACGGATATTCCTATTGGGAGATAATGTTATGACTCTGATGCACTCACTTCAGGTGCCGTGTAAGTGTATTTCTCGCTCAGTTGCATCATTGTTGCTCCAATAGAATATACCAAATAGAGCTTGAAAAGGCCGAATCTTTCTGTCTTAGATAACCTCTCATGCGGTATACCTTTCAGGCTGAACCTCTTTTCATGCAGGGCCCATAGCTCGTTCCTGTCTAGGAAGGGATATCGAGGATGTAAGCGGTTGATGTATGCTTCGAGTATACGTTTCCCCATCTCTTCGTTCGGTGGTTCCGCCGCATTTGCGATCAGATCTTCCATCCTGATAGGCTTGCCGCCGATAATGGGACCACCTTCTTCTGCACCATTGAGACCTTTGCGGCCACCGGTTGGGTTGTTTGATGGATCAGAAGAGTGCGCCAAAACCTTGTCCCAGACAGTCGCCTGGACCATCTCACCTAGATTTACAGCTAGGGAGAGGCCGGAGCTGGAACCGACATACGTTGGTGCATCAAGTGAGGAACCTAGCGTGAGAAAGCCAACTATCTCGCCAAGGGGATTGCTGGCTGTGCGACTTGTAGCCTGGGGTGAGATGGGAGCTTGAGATGACCTAAAAGAGACCGAAGGGTCGGCTGTATGATTTCCAGGCTCATCCGTCGCCTTTGATTCAACTGCAGACAACCGACCCTCAAGATAGGCTATACGCTCCTCCAATGCCCGGGTATATCTGGCTCAATATCAGTAAAAGCGAAAATGAAATAGTGTGGTTTTCAACCTTAAGGTGCACTCACCCCGGCGATCCTTCCCGGTGCTGGCTCACTACTGATTTATCACATTCAACGTTTGCCTTCCGGCAGTTGGAACAGACCGGATATTCATTATCGCACTGCTTCCCTTTAGCCATGGAATCGTCGACAGAAAAATATCAACGAAGACGACAGATAAAACGTCATATGCCAACTTACTTTCTGCTTCCTGGTCTTACACCGTGTACATGCTGTCCGGCCGCGCTTTCGCGGATTATAATCACTTGAAGTCGACGAGGAATCCATCATGTAGCGACAGAGTAGACAAGGATTTAGATAGTCACCTGAAAAACAGATACCTTATTCGAGTGGTGCCAAGAGTCATGGTGGTCTAGGCGTCCGAGAGCTACACGGTGCGTCTTTAGGGCCCCTGGATTAGGATCAGATTGCATAACACCTTAATGTTCAGATTGCGCATCGAAGCATTCGCATAGGGAGCAGCTCCTGTCGAGCACCACTAGTGGGACCAGCTGGCTGAATAATGGCGCCTATCTCACCATTGCCACCGGCGGAGAAAGCGTGAAGTCGATGTTGAATTTCTCGGCGGGGACTGAATAGCACGCTAGTCCGGAATTGGCTGCCGGCTCAATCCTACGCTTCTTTACTGTTTCCGGTAATATGCGACCAATGTCGCATCCAAGTTGATTCCAGGAGTGTGTAATTCTCACTAATGGTGGTACGGTAGAATTGAAATTTGATATTGTAGAGGACTAATCACTGTCACACAATTGACAAATTATAATGTCTGTCAATATTCTCCGATTAGTAAAGCAGCAAACTAGAATTGCTTAGTTTTCTGGTGCAGGTAGAGTCCTCGTCATATATTGGACACAGCACATCATCAAGCACTATGTCTTCTCCATCACTAGTAGACTTTCAACCGCTGGCTCAACATCATGTGTGTAGACAATGAATGTACCTTGTCGATCATGCGAGAAACCACCACGCCAAAAGAAACAGGCGATCAAAAATAAGAATATTCAGATGGACGACTACCACAATGGCGCCAGTACTTAAGCATGCGGAATAAGTAGGACGTAATCCCAGCGGCTGTAGTAAGGCAGTTACAGCTTGTCACAGAAGCTGTGCGTCTCTGATATGCTTGCCTTCTTATCGGTATCGCAGTAACTTTCTTGGTTGCTATTTGATAGCTTCCTTGTAACTGAGAGCCAAGCTTCCAACCTACTCGCGGCCGGCAGGAGCTATAACATCAGACTACTTAGGAGCCTCTGATCGAGTTATCTCGCATCTCAACGTTAGTAAGTTCCACCGGGTAGGATAAATATTCTGAGCTAGCCAGAGAAAGTGAGTATCCGGGAGCTTCAGTTTTCTAATAAAAATAGCTAGGTTTCTCATTCTGGCGTCACAGAGTAACCCGTTTCGCTCAATGATAAGGCTAACTTGCAACCCATGGCTGTGCCAATGTACTGTAGGCCTTGGCGACAAAGCGAAGTTTGCTCAATTGTCGCAAATTCACAATTAGTAACCACCCACATCGGCCACAGTAGCGTATATCCGTTTGCCAGCTTGCTCTTTGGAAGCAATCGAAAGTGGCCATGCTTGTCAATATTTCCCAGAGTACTGGCCACTGTCGAACATATCAAATCCAGTAAATAACGAATGCGACCATCCAGATTGGTGAATAAGTCGATGGGTATATCTTCAAAAGTCAAGTCTGCTGGTGTTATGCCGGAAGAGCAAAATTCATCGTAGCACTTTAGGATACGCAAATAAAACGATATCTGGGCAGCATGCGAAGAGGCCAGAAAACATGTCGTCCATGGATCGCGTTTCGCTTTTTCTGAGATCTCCGATGTATTGTCTCTGGCAGGAGCTTCATACTGGCACCTCCAGTGTCTTGGAATGCCTTTATGCCAGACATCGATATCATCAAATATGGAACGTGTTTGTTTCAGTAGCGAATAGAATAGATTTGCCGTTGCTTCTCTGTTGTACGCTTTGGACCAGAGGATTCGTCGTGTTTCATCTGCCGCGTTGTGGAAATCAGAGACTTTTCCAGCGATAATCCCCGCAAGGTAAACAATGTCAGGATTGTATTGAGACTTGACTGGATCCGGCAATGCAGTATAGCTGTATTGCCTGTTAAACATAGCCTGCATCTGCTGTAATGTGAAGAGGTTTTAGTAAGAAGGGTTTTCAATTTAGAGGAAGCCGAACGTACGATTTGTGTCACCGCCCATCCAAACAATCTGCGACCGTATTTGCTGCTCATCTGTGTCTGGCCCCAAGACCGCATCAGCGAGAATACCCCTGGAATGTGGGGGTTTAGTATGCTTTCCCTTTCGCTGCTAAGATCCTGTAGTCCTTGTCAGTAAATGTTTGGTCCCCCTTTCGATCCAGGATGAGATTACTATAAACATGCTTAAGAAAAGCGATGCAGCGACGACCTCATCCCTCAAAGCTAATTCATTTGACTCCAAGGACGCGATCAGTGAACTCAATGCAGCCCCATAATGCTTTCGAGCGTGGGTTTGAAGCTGCTGGACTCCGGATGTATTGAAGAGCGTGAGATACGAGACGCTGAGGATCGCATTCCTCAAACAGGGGTCGTCGCCTTTTTCCTGGTATAACTCTGGAAAGAAGGCCAGATGACCTTCGCACGGCGACCTTGAGACTGGTAGCACATGTTGGTGGAAGAAATAACAGAGGGACTGCCACTCCAAGCACGGGACCGGAGAACGAGGTACCGAGTTTGAACATGTGAGGCTATATGACCCTGATGGTTGACGGTCTTTTGCTTCCAAGCGAGGTTGTATCGTGTTGCCTTTACAGTTCGACAGAGCCTTAACTTCCGGAGCGCGTGCTTCTTGGCCAGTGGGTTGGTATGTCCGAAATGTGAAGGAAGAAGGATAACCGGTGCATTCCTTGCCGTATATCATGCAGCGCCGACATGATGGCCTCGTTGCGTCACACTTTGCTATTATGAATCATGAATCACAGAATCTATACAGGGAATTGGAAACGTACCTTGACTTTGCGGCGGCGACAACGATAGCACGCAGTACTAAGTCTCCCTGGGAAGACCATGTATCCTTCTGAATGTTTCTAGTTTCACGGTCTGTTATAATGGGCTTTATTCCTTTTTCTGGTAAGAAGCAGATGAATAGAACAGCAGAAGAAGCCTTCAAGTTGATGAAGCGAAGATATGAATATTAATTCCGACGTCGGTCGATTCGAGTACTAAAAGCAGACGATGTTCTTCTGAACATGGATCGTCCATACCATTTCGAGAAATCGCCGTCTTGGCAGCGGGCCAGCTACGCCAAACAAGGATAAAGTTCACTATTAAACCGCCCCCCTCTGTAATTTATTTCTACTCAAACGCTTGGACGCGTAACCCCGCCTTGAGAACAAGGGTGCGATGAACTTGATGAGACTCAGGACTTTATTATGCGTATTACGGAAATGAATCAGGTCGCTGTTCGCCATTACACTGTACCTGCATGTGACGAACAGGCAAAGCTAGGATTGTCTTGCGATGAACATCAACTTCCATACCGAAACACCAATAAAACTATTTATAATGACTTTTTGTTCAATAGTAAGAATACATGATAGCATTTAGGAATACTAGATGTGTCAAACATAAATACAACATGGCATTCCTGGCTACCTAGAAACCTCTCTTCTTAGAACGAAAGCACCGGTCAGAAAGTTCGTAGTATATTTCCAAGTGTGACAAGATATTCTGGCCAAAAAGGCATAAAAAATAATAGATAGTAATCAAAATAAAAGTTTTGTTGAAGCATGGCCATCTTCATGTACACCATCACGCATTTTCTGTGTTCTATTCCGTACTGTCTAAAACCTTGTTGGTAAGGATGCGGATACCGAGATCCTAATATATATCCCGCTCGTTAGATATTTCCTCATCGGGAATGTCTTAAAAGGACTGTAGAATATACAGTAACAGTAACACAACAACTGTCTCACATACCTTTTCTTTGGCATCATCCCGCCCTATGTGATACTTGCAGATAGGCTCATATACTAGTTCTGGTTTTCCGGGTACAAGCTCCAAATCTATCCCGGCGGCTTCTGCACCTTCCACTCCGCCCATGATGACAGTGTTTCGTATGTCAATACCCGTAGGTGACTTAAACGTATGTTTCTGCAGGATCTTCTGTTTTTCTTCCGGAGAAGCTTGTATCCACGGTATATAATATGAATCAGATAGTCCTCTGTGGAGAATATTATCTGCCACTATGATCGATTTCCCTGGCTTCAGAAGATCTAAAGACTCGATCAGCCAGAGATCGGGCAGATATCGCTGTTTCCAGTGGTCGATGAAAAGTATATCGATTCTGTCCTTCAACACGCCTTCTGCTAACAAGCGGGCTAAAGATAGGTGAGCCGGGGCGATGACAATGGATATGAAATCGTGCAGCCCAGCGAGGTCGACGAGCAAGTTTGCAATCGCCGCATTCACTGGGTTCAGTTCCAAGCTAATGTACTTTTGACCTCCAGCACGACGAACAGCGTCACCAAACAGAATAGCGGAATAACCCACATAACCCCCTAATTCGACCATCAAGGATGGCTTCTCATCGGCGATTAGAGAGGTCACCATGGCACCTTTCTCTGGCCCAACGTGTATAAGGTGAGATTCAGTGGCGGAGAACCTGTCAATCTCATTGAGTATGGCAGCCGGATTGTTGCGGATGGATCTCTCAAGATCAGGTAGAGAAAAGATATGCTTCAATAATTCGAGCTCACGGCCATCCTAAGAGTCCATCAGATAGCGGCAGCAGTTGTCAGCGCCTGAAAACCTTGAGAATACTTAGATTGCTAATAAGTATTAACCTACATCTGAACGGTATCTCGGCTTTGCGTCAGAGTGAGGAGCTGCCATAATGTATGAATCACAGTAATTTTGTATGAGAAGACCGAATAAGCGTTTGGTGAAGAAGTCTATCAAAGAATACTTAAGCAAATTCATTCAAGGTCGAGTGTTCTAGTTTCCAGCTGTCTATATATATATGTTGCTGGGCCACATAATACGGCGAGGAGATCGAATTATCACGCAAGTATGAAATGCATAGTAAAGATCCACAATTGGCCTGAAACTGTCTAGTTCACTGAAGCTTCCACTCTGAAATCCACTCACCACTGGCTCGAACTATATATAACTACTTTAAGAGGTTACATCATTTTGATTAACCACAGTAGACAGACATCCTTTGTATAGAAGCACTATTACAACTGGTGGTAGGTAACGGGAGTGGTATTGATGATTTTCAGTACAATGCGATATAAGTGGAGACATACGCATCTAGCTTCGGAAGCTCATTCTGAAAGAAGGATAGCATGATATATAAGAACGATGATCAGCTCTAGAGATTGATGGCGTCCTTTAGTGAGCGGGACTTCGCAAGGTCACACCTAATGCGGAATAGCGTATCCCAGTTTACATGCGCAAGATGAGATTAGAAGACCTGATAATTTTCACATCTACTAACTTCATACACGTGACCAAGAGCAAGCACTTTAATAATAAAGGGTGCATCCGTATAATCAGTTCTACTTTCAGTATGAAAAAAAGGAAAAAGCATCACTTCGTATTCAATGAACGGGTGGTGTCTATAAACAGGTTTCAGCTTATCCGAGCACTCTTCGTTGAGCGTCAGTCCTTATGGACTCGACTCGAAGATGAAATCCAGCCTTATGTCCACGTGTCTCCTATCCAAGGACGAATTTGACCATCTCTGGAAGAGATGGTGTAATCTTCACAGTAACAGGCTTCCATCCTAGCTCATGAAGACGTGATGCACGACTACGGCAGTTTCCGCCCCAAAGGACAGGAGCCCAAGGATGGAACTTCACTGCCTCATCAACAGATAGCTTGTCAACTTCACTGCTGGATATCTTGCCACTAGTATGCAGCAGTTGCGCCAAGTCGCTCACAACCTCCTTCCAGGCGAACTCTCCTGCCTCAGCGAAGTAGTAACCATCTGGGCCCCAGGTGGCTGCGCCGCCGTTCGGCTTGGTAGCTTCTTCTGTCAGACGGACGAAGGCGCTTGCGAGATCTTGGACATGGATGTCTATATATGGTCAACCAAAGGTCTGTAGGATGAAATATGGCAAAGGTTTTAAAAGACTTACGGTCCCAGATATTGTTGCCTTCTCCGACGGTAAAGGCCTTTCCACGGCCAACAATCCCCTCGATCAGGTAAGGAATCTGGATGCTGCGTTTCTTTCCTGGGCCAGATCCCACGCCATGGATCATTGGTGGGCACACAATAGCGGTGGGGATGCCGTATTCCTTGCCCGCTGCAATAACGGTGGCATCAACGTCGCGGTGCAGCGCAGTCATTGGTAGAGACGTGATCTCACGAACGTCTCGGATATCATCGTATACCTTGGGTGTTGGGTTACCGGGACCCTTGGACATGTCATTGAGCACACCAGTGCCGGAGATGTGAATGAAGCGCCCTTTTTTGCCGCGGGCCATGCCAGATATGATAGCCTTTGGAGCATTGAGGTGATCAGACGAGGCAAGATCTATTAGAGCGTCAGTTATGGTCTTAGTAGTAGATTGATGACATAAAGAATCGCCTCCGAAATTTCGCGGATTGACATACTGAGAATCACATCAGCCTTAGAAGCTTCATCGGCCAAAACTGCCTCATCATCCAAGGTACCGATGACCGTCTTGACATTCGGCCATGCGCCTTTAATGACGTTCCCCTGAGCCTGATCACGGACCAATGCGGTGACCTCGTACTCTGGATGAGCTGCTAGCAGCGCTTTCGTAGTCGAGCCACCAACGTAGCCAGATGAGCCCGTGATAAAGATCTTTGGTGCCATTCTGCCAGTGTACATTCGATGGAGTCGAACACGAAATTGGAAACGATTTCAAAAGCTGCGAATATTGTTTCAATTGAACCGAGTGTTTTTTCTGCTGTTAGATGTTTTAGTAGTCACCAGGAAAATCATGATATTTATATTTCTTCGACCTCTTCCTGCACTTCTACTAAAAGCGACAAAATAGTCTAGCCATCAAGAAATTGCTTTCTAATCGTCTCTGATTTGTAATTTAGATGACAGATTCAGCAGCATGGCGTTATATCAGGCCCTGTTTAAGTGTTTCCGATCCAATGTTCATAGTTCCTAACTTCTTCATACAGATCTCGCCGAATCCGGCGATCCTTCGTAAGCGACCAGAAAGGTGTTAGTTCTCTCATAACGGGCTAGACTGCAAGAGTTAACCAATAAAATACATCCATCTTCTTTCCCTGGAATTGTTATGGACTAGTCTCGGCGAGTGCGGCGAGCTCGCCGAGCAGCGGATATTTATGTGGGGGGAGCCCTATGTATGGTAACATGACGGCACGCCAGGCACATCTCTTTCGCGTCACTGTCCTTCATGAATTTACCACTACGATAGGACAGTACTTGAATGGTGGAAGTCGATAAAGTATCTTCGTATTATTTGTCATCGAAGCGGCGATGGCTGATGGTTTCTGATACGCTATCTAAGTACAGGTCCGTAGCTGACAAACGACGTACGAAGACATGAATCATTATGCCGCGGACCACAGATATCCACTCAGGCACATGGTTTCTCAGGAAGTATCGAGAACGGAGACGCAGGAACAGAAGGGACATATTTCTCATCCAATAACCGGAACGGATGAAACTGAAGAAGTAGACGAAGAATTTGGGCACGGCCAGCAAATAATGCGAGGCAATGATCACTGTATGCCTTCCCCCTTTACACGACAGGTTCTTCATACTAACTACGGTTTAGCCTTTCCTAAAAATGGAGATCTCGTTGATCCCACATCTAGTATACGTTGGGACCCCTTTAGGACGTACCCCTCCACATTGCCATCAGACTTGGTCGATCGAGGATTTACGTACCGTAAGCTGCTTGCTGCTTCCGTCTTCTACAGCGTGATTATTCAATTGACATGCTAGGTATACATGTAATGACACCACGGATGATCCCAAGTGCGAGTATTAATAATCCTTATCTTCAATCTTGGCTACCTCTGTCTCTTCACAGCCCTATTCTATTTGCGGCATTATTGTTCTCCTCATTGACCCACAAACGAGCACGGTGGCTCATCAGTGGCCATACGAGCGATCCATTTGAAGCACCAGACGATCAACTGTTGGCACTTTGTTATAGAGATACGGTCGATCTAGCCAATGAAGCCTTACGGGATCCAGCGCAAGCTACATCTGACACGACGATCCTAAGTGTCCTGATGATGATCGAGTCCGCAGAGGCGCCTATGAAACGTGACTGGAACAGAAAATCACCGTTCAGAGCACCATTGCAAGGCCTACAGTGGTTAAACATTCATGGCTCTCGAGTACCCAACCTCGAACATCAAAATGGTCTTTCCAGACTCATCAAGCTGAAAGGTGGACTTCAAAGTATTGAAGTGCCTGGCGTTGCTTCATCTATATTTTAGTAAGTCCACAGTTACTGTACGTGGGGACTAAAACTGAAACGAACTTAGCCGTACGCTGGTGAATGCGACCTTGACGTTATCCCGTCCAGAGATTCCGTTCTTCTCTGTCTATGGGAACTCCAAACCGTCATTAAAAGACTATTTCGACATAGGACTAGGAGAATACGAATGTGGTGTCCATAAGTTCTGCAGCTACGGGCTACAGTCCGATCTCGCGGAGATCTTCCATGGAATAAAAGCTTATTCGACCATCATTGAGCAGTACATCAATGGAGATATCGCCCAGCCTGATATGAGGATGATATGCGACCAGCGAAACCTTGTCCATTTCCACGTCATGTCTCTTCTTCCATACAATGCGCTTGATCCTGCCGAACTAAACCCTATATACGAAGCTTGCCGCATTGCCGCCATCATATATAGCGTTGGTGTAGTCTTCCCTCTACCAGGGGTTGGAACACCTCTCCCGTGCCTATCGAATCTCTTGAGAGAAGAACTACAAAAGTCCAACTTGTATGAACGTTGGCACGGTTCTGAGGGATTTGACATTTTGACCTGGGTCCTCACTATGGGCGCCATTGCTGCCACTGATATGCCGCAGCGAGAATGGTTCGTCGACATAGTGGCAAGGTACAGTGAAGACGCTCATCTAACGGACTGGCTTCAATTAAAGAGAACCCTTAAAAACGTCATCTGGGTTGATAGCGCATGCGATGATGCTGGTGAGAAACTATGGAATGACATCAATCAGGCACGGCAAGAAACCCGTCGCTCCGAAGCATCTGAAACGCCAGAGACAGTACAGCCTACAAGCTTTTCAAGACGTCCTCAACCTTGTGCGCACTGCGGCCGAAGGAGGGTCAAGTGCGATAAGCAGAAGCCGTGTCAGAACTGTGTGAGACACGGTTTAGAATGCACGTATGAGAGGTTGACTGGCGCACAACAGGTCCAGCAGCAACAACAGCGCAGCATCGAGTTGATGACTCGAAAACAACCATGTTTATTATGCAGGAGGCGGAAAATCAAATGCGAGGGCCAGAATCCTTGCAATAATTGTGAGAAAGGAGGTTTCGATTGTGTTTATGAAAGTCCTCGTGGATAATGACCGCAGGCATAGTGTGGAATGAATTACGAACAGTTTTAGATACCCATGAAGGAATTATAGCTTCAAAATGCTTTCTCACTGTCATGAATAAGCTAGTCCAGAACTGACTGCACTTTCGATTTTATATATAGTGACCAGGCTAGTCTAGCAAGTCTTCTTGAGTAGTAAAATAGAAAACACTAATTCTGTGACTCGCCATTTAGTCATACATACCGAGATTATTGTTTCGTAAAATCTGCTTGACTTCCGATGATAATAGTGCTGTCGCGTGCCATTATCAGAATAGCCAGTCTAGGAACATTCTAACGTCGGTCCGCCTCCGACGGATGGTCCGAAGCCGCGAAGGATGACTTACGCGGCAGACGGATCTGCGTTGCCGAGAGCGGAGCCTAAAAGCCAAGCGGCATCTTGGCCGGCAGGCTAAGGCTGATAAGGCTGTATGATCTGATATGGGTGATGGAATGGTCGTTTTCACTTTTGATAATCGAATAAGAAATATTTTGACCGTGTGGGTTAAGGGAATTTGATTCATAGTTATTATATTAGCGTTGTAAGTATCTATTTTATATCAACTTTTAGAGGAGCTCCAAATGCAAGTCTATGAACGAACAATGAAAGCGACAAGCAAGCAAAGATATATGCACTCATATCGTCATTAAAGCCATTACGTTCCTACTCTTCATGTAGACTTTTCGGGATCAGCAGCGTTGCGAGCCAATTCCATCGAGGGCACTCGGGATGGCTCTTCGCTCGATGAGACCCCTTCGTGTCCCTTGGCAGCTTCCAGGTCTTTTTCTTGGCCATCCTGGCCTTGTGCCCCAATGATTCCGCCGTTGTTTTCGGCGGCTTCTTGCTTCCTTTTGGCTTCCATCTCCGCTTCGATTTCTGCCGGGTCTTTCGGTCTCTCCAGACCCCTGTCCTTGATGATCGAACATGCTAGGAAACATGCGCCAATTAGTGGAACCTGTAGGATGAATACTGAGTGGGATGCGTGCATGTATGCATCTAACAATTTCTCCCAATCTTCGGGTGGGACACTGGACTTGGGAGGTACGGAGTACGTGGTATGCGCCAGGTGCTGATAACCTGGGGGCAAGTGTGCTCTGAGTGTCGCCTGTAGGACCGCAGCAGAAACAGCGAGGCCGCATGCACCGCCGAGACAGCGAAAGAAGTTGCGGTTCGAGATGGCCACGGCCCGTTGAGCCTTGGTACAGTGAGCTTGGACAGCTACAAGGGTTGGCTGAAATGTGTTCCCCACGCCCACACCAACTAGCGCGAGGATTACACAGACAACTGCCTTGCTAGTTGTCCGGCTGAAGAGAAGAGTAAGGCCTGTCCCACTGTGAGGAGTTGATGTTAGACACTCGATACCGCAAAGTACGCTTCAAAACCATGTTTTCTCTAGAGATACTTACAGTGTCCACACTCCAAAGCCTGTCCAGATAACCTCTCCATAGCGTTGACGACGGGAGATGTATTGGCCTGTAATTATAGAAGTAATAGATTGACAAGCCACCATAGGGACAGTCATAGCGGCGGATTCGATAGCTGTCCATTGGCGCGCATTTTGGAAATACAAGGGCAGGTAATACAGATATGACTGATATACCGCACCAAGTAGAAAGCTTTGGAAAAGAAGAGCCGAAACAACTTTATTTCGGAAGAGACTTACTACGTAGATGTTAGCCATCCAAAATGAAAATTCATATGGGGTGCAGGGCTCATACTCGGCGTCATGGGAAGAGTAGCCACCTTCCACTCAATTAGGAGAAACGCAATTAACGAACACCCTCCTATGGTCAACATGCTGATCACGAGAGGCGAATCCCACTCGAAATAAGACCCACCTCCAGATATGGGGATCAGAAGAAAGATGATGCCGATGGAAGAAGTTATGACTCCATAGAAGTCGATCTTTCGAACGCTCTTTTTGAAGCTACCCTTCTGCATGTTGTTTGGGAGAAGGAAGAAGGCGATAACCGCGGAAATAGCAGCTAAGGGCGAGATCATCCAGAAGAAGCCACGCCAGGTAGCTTTCATAATGAACGCTGCGGCAATGAAGGGCCCGATAACGTTGCCCGTCCCGACGCAAGATCCCAGGATTCCTTGGTATTTTCCTCGATCCTTGAGCGTCACAATATCAGAAACAATGATCATTGACAAAGAGGTCACACCTCCACCGGCGATACCTGCAATGCCACGAAAGATGTAAAACATCGCTGGACTCTGGGACAGACCACAGAGCAAGTCCGCAAAGCATAGCAATGCCAGCGCAAGCAGGAATACGACTTTCCGGCCAAAAATGTCTGATAAACGACCGTACAGGACCGTGAACATAGTATTCGCGATCAATGACGAAGTTCCAGCCCAGGAGATGGAGTTTTGCGCGTGTAGATCACGGGCAATCGTGGGCAATGTAACTCCAATTCCATTTTGGTCAACAAAACAGATCAGAAGAGATGATGCCAGACCCGCGAACACAATAAGTAGTTTTCCTCGTGGAAGGATATTGGTCTGATCGTGCAGAGCCCTTTCTGCCGCCTGTTGGCGCTTCATGATGGCGGGCTGTAGACGAATTGACTGCCTTTACCAGAGACACTCCAATGTTAAGATTTCACGAAAGGTGCCTGAATTGTCATTGTACTCTAGTTTCAATAACCTTAATTTTGCGAATGAAGCCCAGGAATCCTCCACAGGCCCTGGATAACAGCAATGTTCACCTGGTCGAGACCGGAGACAAAGTGACAATGGGAGAGAAAGACAAAAGTTCAAATTTGAAGAGCTTGGACGGCAAACAGAGAGAAAGAAAAAAGATAACCCAGCCGTCTGAGCAGAAATGTTGGTCATATTCACCGTTACATGTTAGCGCACCGACTCTAATCTCGGATTCGGTGCCGAGTGATCCAGAATCTAGAACAGCAGTCTTTGATAAGTAATTATGCGGTCAGTGAACAAGTCGCTGTCGTGCTGCCTGACTTCACCACTAATGATATCGCTGCTTGTGGCGAAAGCACGGACGGGCTGTGGAGCCTGGAAAAAAGTCCATGTATTTCCAGTTGCATTCTGAATCCTCCAGGATATCGCTCTCGCGGTGTCGGACCTCCGATGAAAGGCTCTTTCTGCGTCGGAAATACTTTACTGCGAGACAGCCTCGGATATAGGATCTCGGGGATATTTTCTTATCCTGTTCCTGTCACCACAAACTGCAATGGCGATCTCGGAAAAGGGCGATGCAGTCGGAGACATTCCGCATATCCTTGCTAGCAATGTTGCTATTATTTACCTAGCCAGATACAGAGTAACATATACACGGTAACGAAAAGGGTAACCATGCTGAAATATCGAGGAGGTATTTCGCGCGCCGATAAACACATATCCGCCACAATCACCTGCTATATTTCTGTACTCGGGTCCGCGCAAAAAGTAGTAGCAGCTAGAACACCATAAGCATGGGCTATACGCTCGAGCTTCGCTGAGTGTAAATCCGCTCTCAATAGCTGTTCGTAGAATTCTTCGACACCAATTTGATTCAACTTGTAAATCCTGGCCAAGCCGAGCGCAAATGAACAAAGCGCCATAAGCTGAAGGCCGAGCTTCTTGCATTGATATACTTGATGACGAAATTCTGGTAGAACTCCTGCTTTTCCTTCATTTGTTGATGTGACAGTCTCTTTTTTGAAATGGTACATTATAAAACAAAGTTTAGCCGTCTTGTAAAACATCCAAATTTGCTGAATTAAACATGAAAATTCAAAAGCTATAATCGCAATATAACTCGAAACATGCATGGACCTTTGTAGAAGTTCGTATAGTACTACAGGCTTTCTTGTTGTGAACTAAAACAACCACCGTAAAGATTACAATACGAATGTCGCCGCAATGCGAAGAGAATGGCCAAAGATGTTCTGCTACCATGGGACTGAAGCCCATATTTATCTTCTAGTCACACAGAGGACTAATCTAGTAGGTTCTATCTGTAATTGGAACCTTAGCTGAAAACGGATGATATGACAGACCATATGGCGTCTGCTTTGTGCGCCAACAGTTGCCCGTAGAACATTAGTCTATCAACAAGATAGAAGAAGGACCAGTAATTCTAGCTGAGCAGTTCCTCGCAACTATGCTGTCTTCCTCCATTTGCCTCATAGCATACACATTATCTGTCGAATATGACAACTGGGAGTCGCCCTTGTGTAAACCTTCGAAAGAAACAACTTGGGGGGCCTGGGTTTTATTTCGAGATTATTGGATGATTTTTTATTCACTGTATCACTGACCCATTTGCAACAAAGCAGTCTCATCGTCATTTGGGCCACCTTCAGGATGCATGTGAGCAGCCCCCCTAGCTAGAATCAAGAAAGCAGGTTCCTTCAATATTTCTTCTGCTTTCGCGGTTAACGCTACGATAGTTTGCTAGTCTTCCTATAGTATTCAAGCATGAAGCGCACATATGAGGTCCTGTTCCAAAAAATAATACCAGTATCTTTGCTAACAATATACAGAATGCTCTCAGACTTCTGGAAATGAGAAGGCGAAAAGGACGGCCCAAAATCCCTGCATCACTGAACATACTGGCTCCTGGCGGCCATCAAACACTGAGAGGTGTGCCGAGTCTGGTCGGAATGGAAGAGTGGCTCCAGGCTCTAGGCTATACGGTATGGTTTGCTATTCTTTGGATAGTGGTGTCTTGATTATTCTTACCGAGAACAGGATAAGGATGTCAACAATCTGAACATAATACACATCACTGGGACAAAAGGGAAAGAAAGAACTTGTGCTTTCACTCGCTCTTTCCTTCGTGAACACGGACGAAGAACTGGGTTTCCAAGACGGATCGGGTTGTATACCTCTCCTGATTTGCAATGCGTCAGGGAGAGAATACAAATTGACCATAGTCCCATAACGGAGGACCTCTTTACGCGATACTTTTTCGAGGTTTGAGAACGCCTTATGTCACCAGAGTTAGACCAAAGTACAACTGGATGGAGATAACCCCGTTATCTGCAGCTTCTGGCTTTGTTGGCTTTCCACACATTCATACGGGAAGATCTGGACGCGGCCATATTTGAGACTCATCACGGCGGGGAATATGATGCTACAAATATAATACAAAAGCCTATTGTGACCGGGATCATATCTCTTGGACTGGATCACGTTGCGCAGCTAGGTCCAACCGTCGAGAATATCGCTTGGCATAAAACTGGTATTCTCAAGCCTGAAACACCTGCATTTTCGGTTCCCCAAGACGCCGGTCCCGCTCAAGTCATGAGAGATCGCGCAGCGGAAAAAAAGACCACCCTGACATTCGTCTCAGTCGAAAATTCTTTCCCTCTCAATAATAAAGCATTGAGCGTCCCAGTGCAAAGACTAAATTTTTCTTTAGCTTTAGAGCTGGCGAAAAGATTTTTGCAATCACAAGCATCAGATCATACAATTACAGATGAAGATATTTCTGAGGGCATCAAGAACTTTTCGTGGTTAGGCAGATTTGAGGTGATAGAAGATGGGACCTCTGTGTGGTTTTTGGATGGGGCACATAATACATTGAGTCTCAAACAATCCGCGGAGTGGTTCTCGAAAAATCTAAATGATATGAATGTGCAAAAGTAAGACTTTGGGATTTGCTCAGAAGAGTAGCTCACTAAAATATCGATTTGCAATCCAAGTTTCGTGTTCTCATCTTCAGTCATTTCTCAGAAGAGCGTGATGGGCTGACCCTAAGAAAGTGTTTGGCGCGTGCTCTATCCGAGAATAAGGCAGATCCTGACTATGTCATATTTACTACATATCAGGAAAAAGAGGACAGTTCATGCAAGATTGGCAAGTTTCCCAAACAAAGAAAAGAAAAGAAAAAATGCAAACGCGCCATTGACCATGAATGTTGAACCTTGGTCTAATTATTTTCGATGACAGATAAAAGCCTCAAGAAACCTAAGGAGTCATTCCCAGACCTTTGCGCCATATATGCTTCTGCGTGGAGGGAACTTCACCCCCATGCCGTTGCGACGACAGAGCCGACAATCGAAGGAGCAATAAGACATGCCAGACAGGTCTGTTTCCAAAAGGGCAGTATGCAAGCCTTCGTGACAGGGAGCTTACATCTAGTTGGTGGAGCACTTAATATTTTGAAGCAATAAGTCGCAGAGATTCGCTGTAGGCGTCTTGTTACAATCATCGATTCTTAGGTTTCCAACAATCAAAGCCACTTCCCTGCTGTACTCTGACTAGTACCCTTACATATGCGGTAGTTCTACGCTAAGTCTGGACGCGCACAATGTTGTGCGACCACATCCTGTCATGTAGTGCGCTGACACGAATTCATACCAACCGAGAACACATGTACTATCCACAGCCAGATATTACTTGCCATACTTCTAACTACCGCAATTCTTCTAATGACTCATTGATATCGTTATATATGCCTCTAATTATCGCAATCCTAGATGTATTCTTTTCCACTTTTAAGACACATGTGAGTACGGTCAATCAAGGTATCACAGCCAGCGAGATGATAGTGGGTCGCAAACAGTTACAATGTATACCTGAAGGCAGGTGATCGATCGCCCATTGTCGTCATCTGTGCCGCAGTAAGATTCCCTGTGCCTTTGGTCTCTCTCTCCTTGTTGATTCTCTGGTAGGTGAATCTGAGGATGAGCACCCCGATTAACCCTGCACAAGAGAATCCGATCTCGAGGGCGTGGCCCAAAATATACTTGGGGCTATCTTCGGCACGATAAAAGTTGGAGGACATGGCTAAACCGTCAAGTCAGCACTGCAACAATTGTAAGAGCAGAGATACAGGAAAACAAACCTCCAGCAAGGTTACCCAGACCAATGTGAATAGCCATACCCGCTGCACGCTTGTAACCTCCACCAAGGTTATTTGCTATCCACGTCACGTTTCCAGGGAATGCAGGGTAGATTCCTGGGAAACAAAAATTATCAGTGAGGTCCACCCGAAGCGGTATCTATGGGATAGCTTACCGACTACGGCGAGGAAAATTCCAAAATATACAACGCCAGGAACGCCTCTTCCAGATGCCGCGATACAGATAACAAAACCAGCGATGATACAGGTCATGAAACCAATGATGAAAGGAGACCGTTGTCCGTTGCGATCTGAAAACCATGCGCCAATTACAGCCACTATCGCTGCGGTCACGTAAATCGGTACCTAGGTTCAATCAGCTCTGGTTCATGACCTTATAATGCCACACTTACGGTAAGAAGCTGCGCGGTGGACGAAGTGTAGCCCAACTCGTTGATTATAGATGGCAGGAAAAGCGAAGTTCCGTACATGGGACAAACAATACCCCAGTACACTGATCGGATGTCAACTGCGGCGTTTTTATCACTAGAGTAAGGGATCTGTGCACTTACTAATCAGCCCTACATATATCTGCCAATCCGTAAAGGCATCCTTCACGTATTTCCATTTGAAGGATTCCGCCTCTGCTATTTGATGCTCTGCCGTTGACCCTTGGTACCGTAGTCGATGAATAACCCAGGCTCTTTCTTCTTCGGTTAAGAAAGAAGCAGTCTCAGGAAAGTCGTGGATAAAGAAAAATCCCACAACTGCAATTACAACAGTCGCGAGGCCTTCCAATATAAAAATCCATCTCCAGCCTGAATATCCGCCAACACCGTCCATGTGCTGTTATGGTTAGAGGTCTGTGTTCGTCCAGAACAGAGCCGCGAGACTTACAGCGATACCATACGCCAGCAACCCGGAGAAGGCACCAGCGATACTTGCTGCGCTGAAAAATAATGCCTGGCGGAACTGAGCCTCATGGCGACAATACCACATGGTGATGTAGTATGCGACACCTGGGTAGAGACCGGCCTCTGTAGAATAGGTTTCAGTAATGTACAGTCAAGGTTGGCTTCACCGTACCTGCAACCCCAAGAAACAGTCTTGCGATCAGAAGTCCGTGATAACCCTTGACAATTCCCATCAGGGTCTGCTGCACTTTAGCACAACCTCCAGTTAATGACAGGTTTTCAGCAAAATGACGTACCATGACAATTCCCCAGGCGACCATAATCGTGGGAAGCCAGATAGAGGGCCTAAGGCGTTTCAAGAGAAGGTTGGAAGGTACTTCAAATGCAGCATAGGTGAAGAAGAATACAGTCACTTCACAGCATTAGTTTTAGATAATGGCAGACATGGAAGGTGTGGAAACATGCAGCAAATGTTGTACTGAGGTCCTGTCATTTTCAATTCCTCCGCGAGTCCTTCGATTTTGGCATTTCCAACGTTTCCTCGATCGAGAAAAGCCATTAAATAGAGCACAGCGAGAACGGGAATAAGACGCATATCCATCTTTCGTAGCACCTTCTTCTCGTCGATATGGCTGAACTGCGCACCCTGACCTTTCCACTCGACATCACTTTTTGGATTCAAATTGGAAACAACATCAACATGAGGAGACCCAGATCCCTTCTCCCCTACATGCACGGACCCGATCGATTCCTCCTCCTCTATCGAAGGTTTATTCGACGCGCCTAATGCAGAGGCCATGATAGTATATCAGATGAACAGTCTTCCGGAGGCAATATGGCAGCCACATGGCTTCAAGAGGGTGACAGCGTCGATTATATTCTCATAAGCTGCTGAGATACCTTCGCTATCACCACGGGGAGATGACCCCGCGGTGATCCACCCGAGTGTATCCAAGCGCGAGAGACGGACACGAGTTTCTTGATTTCTGTTCAAAGTCAACAAAGTGACTCTGAGATTCCTGTCTTGGCGATTCTTGGCAGAAAGGTGGAAGATATTCAAGAGGTCCATCGCTACATATTGGGATTAGCGTCGTAGAGAAATGGCCGGAAAAAGCGCCATTGAGATATTAAAGTGGAGTATCTCCCCCGTCCATTTACTCCAGGCCGCGCGGAACAGACCGTGATATACGCCACTAAGTACTTGGCATCAGCGCTGTATGGGGGTGGCGTCGCTCTCGATCGTTGCGGAGCACAGAATCAAAACGCGGGGAACGAAAGAAAATTCCGCACTTCTCGCAATAATAAGCCATTATTGCGTGATAAGCCTCCGATGTTGTGAAGGGAAAAGTAGAAAATAAACGTCCTGACGAGTAGGTACTGTAGTGTTGTCTGATCAGTCGTTCAGGGGGATTCCAGGCCGCGGTGTAGAAAGCATGACGGAGGGATCGTGGATGTCCCCAGGACACAAAAGAAAAAATTGTCCAGAAGTGGTATCCTTTGAAACTGATACAATATAACGAACAGTAAACGCGATAATTCATTGGACTGGGAGGATAATATTTGATGTTAGCCTGCCCTGCATACGTATATGCAGATATAGATGAATAAGCCTGGCCAATAACAAACACTTGCTATCGGGTCATTTATTGGAGTCATCTTTTTCTCTTCACCATACTTAGACGCGGACTGATCTGCGGAGGTTATATCGCATAACACAAGTATGGTACGTCTCTTTTAGACTAGGGATCAAACTTTCTTCCTAACAATTCTTCGCTTAACTGCCATAGCTTTTCTGCTCTCTCAGATCCAGAAGCATGTGGCGCAGTTTCCGCAAACTGGCAGTTACTCAGGTACACGTCGGATGGCTCGGGGCTTTCTGTAAGTCGGTCAGGTTTATTGGAACAATTTCCTTGTAAGATGGTCTGCGGGGCCTTACCACTCAAGGCCGGATCAAATGCAGCTACTAGCATCGTCGCAGATCCTTGGTCGGCAGTCTTCCAGAATGTTCCTGTCTTGGAGATTATTTCCGTGCCTTCTTCGTCCAAATTGCGGCTCAGATCAGTCCAGATTGCTATTTTCGGTCCATTGTATCAGTCATGCTTGTTCGAGTACTGCGGAATGTGCATATGATCAACTCACATCCTGGGTGAACCGCGTACGACACAATCCCGGCAGGTTTCAACATTTGGCTCAAGTAGACCGAAAATAGGATGTTTGCTGTCTTGGACTGACCATATGCCAGCCAGCCACTGTAACCTCCGTCAACAGAGAACATCGGTGGCAGTCCCGGAGGTGGCTGTTCATCTAGCGGAACTTCCTTGCCTTCAAGGTTATAATCGTGAAACCTGACTGGAGACAATCTATGTCCTTGGCTAGTAACATTTATAATCCGGGTTGCTCCAGGAGTTGAATTTTTGGACGCATGTTTGAGCTTATCCATAAGCAAGTTCGTGAACAAGAAGTGGCCAATATAGTTTGTGCCGAATTGCAATTCGATGCCTTCATCCGTCGACCTGCGTTCGAGAACCATCACACCAGCATTGTTAATAAGGACATCGATCCTATCGAGCAGAGAGTTGATAGTCGCTGCGGCCTTTTTGATCGACTCTTGGGAAGATAGATTCAACTCCACGAAATTAACTGTTGTCTTCGTTGTGATCTGCTTGACTTGGCCAATGACTTCTTCCACCTTAGCCTTTGTTCGAGAAGCAAGCACCAGATTTGATGGATCCTGAGTCGCGACAGCAATAGCCATGCTCTCCCCTAAACTGTTCGGTCCAACGCCAGTAATTACAACTTTGGGTACGTAAGTTCTCTGATGCTCCAGGATAATGGCATGAATTTCTGGGAGTCCTTACCATTCTTTCCCCGAATATAATTTGCAAAGGCCCTTGCAACCTCGGTTGCTGTAGTTGCTTCATTGTACTCGGAATTTGATGTCATTATCGTCAATACTCTATGGGGGCGCACTTTGTCGAAACCGCGAAACCGTGAAACTTTCGCATATTTCATTTATGAATATACTCATTCTTAATACGAAACGTTATCCCGTTTTAAAGCCCAATCAAGAACCGTCTATCAACCCCGCTCAAGATTATTTTACCTGTGCAACGCCATACGGGCTTATGCTCGAAATCTACTCAAGTCGATGATAGTATGTCTCTTCCAAGACAGCAACAATAGCAACAATCTACTATCTTAATGCGGGGTGCGGGGCGACGATCAATAGATTCGCCGCGTAGGTTCAATATAGATTCCGTATGCCCCGCAAACCTTCTCCACTAGTCCCCAGTATGGTCCGGCAATCATGGGGAGTAGTTCCCGGAGCGAGTCTCGCGCATGATCGAGGAGACACGTTATAATTGGCTAAACATGAAAGAATCACGGACTTTGCATTCATTATAGTCAAGAGCTATCCACATGGTCGAGAGATCAGGCTAATTTGGTGAGACGGACACTGTCGAAGATGGAGACAGAGATAGCTGATAATTGATACGGGACCTTTGCGCAGAATATGTTTCTCCTGAAAGATATATAATAGTCTTCTAGGTACGTGATTCGACAACGGCACTGTTAGGAACCAGCTACATCGATCAATCTCTTCAACATGACGGTACCACAGTCTACGAATGGCGCCGTCACACACGGGAACGGCACATCAACTACTCCGACGGGAATAAAGGTAATCATCGTAGGTGCAGGTAAGGGCATTATCGTCGCAGTCTCATTCTCCGGCATCATTGATAACATCTCTTTTGCGTAGGCTTCGGCGGTCTGACTGCCGCCATTGAATGCCACCGTCAAGGCCACGATGTAGAAGTCTACGAGTCATTCCCTGGTAAGTATATGACAAGTGCCAAATACTCTGGGCCTCATCGTAGCCCATAGTTTCATACTAATTATTCACATTGGTACAGAACTCAAATCTTTGGGAGATATCATTTCCTTCGGTCCAAATGCAGGGCGGATATTCCGACGCTGGTCGAACGGTGCCATTGCAGACCGTATGCGACCACTGAGCATTGACCTCCGAAATCACGGCTTCAAAATCCACAAATACACTGGGGAGCTTATTACTACGCAGAAAACTCCCGAACTTGATCCGGAAGCACCAGTCTTCAATGGGCACCGCGGCGAGCTTCATACTGTTGTTTTCAATTACGCCAAGGACGAGCTAGGAATTCCCATCCACCTAGGACATCGCGTCACGCAATACTTCGAGGATGATAAACACGCGGGGATTATATTAGATAATGGAGAGAAGGTAGGCGATCATATTCAGTTAACAATAGGCTCGACTAATCGCAAATACGAAGGTCTCCGCAGATGTAGTCGTTGGGGCCGATGGAGTCCGCTCTAGAGCTCGTGAATTGGTTCTAGGGTACTTCGATAAGCCCAAGTCCAGCGGTTATGCCGTATTCCGGGCCTGGTTTCCAAATACGGATATGATCAAAGATCCACGAACGAAACATTTCTGCGAGAATGGCGATACATTTAATGGATGGATTGGACCTGACGTGCACTTTCTATTCTCGACTATTAAGAACGGTCAGGATTGCTGCTGGGTTCTGACACACAAGGTATGAGTATTTCGACGGGTGGCCCCGTAAGTGATTTTAGTTGACAATATATATCCAGGATGAGGCCGATATCGACGAATCATGGTCTTTCCCAGGAAAGCTCGAAGATGTGTATAAAGTTATTGAGGGTTGGGATCCAATCTGCAAGGCGATTGTCGAGAAGACGCCTTCACTCGTAGATTGGAAGCTCGTTTACCGCGATCCCCTTCCACGCTGGGTGAGCGACCACGGCCGTATAGTATTGCTAGGCGATTCAGCGCATCCATTCTTGCCCACTTCTGCACAGGGTGCGACACAAGCAATGGAGGACGGTGTTACGCTGGCTGTTTGCTTGAAGCGAGCTGGCAAAGGAGGAGTTTCTGCGGGAGTTCGGGCTTACCAGGACATACGGTAAGATCCCCAGCGTAAATATATTCATATAATACCTGGAATCTGACATTTAATTCAGTTATGACCGCGTCCGCGCCGTCCAGAAGACTGGAGAAACGACGCGCGACATGTGGCACAAGGCAGATTGGGATAAAGTCAAGAAAGACCCAAAATCTATTGAAATGCCAAGAGAAGACTGGATATTTAAGTTTGATGCGGAGAAGCACACTGAGGAAGTTGTTGGGGAGATTCTCCAGAAGTTTGCGTAGCATCTTAGAATATACAAATCATATTGCTTCCGAACAGATTTTCCTGTAATTCCTGAAGATATTCCATTCCTTTCTAATGTATAAGTTCATCTTACTAGAAGAGTTGAGCGTATGCTTAATATTACCAGCCTTCCGTTACTGGCCTGTATATCAAAAACAAAAAAGAAGTCAATCTCATATTTGCACATATGGCTTATGACATTATCCACGATGCGAATGAAATTGTAAGGAACCCTAGGCGCCAGCCTAAATCCTAGGAACCCTTCAGCCAAAAAGACTACACAAAGTGATAGCCGCTAGGCTATCACGGGCTGGCACTCTAACCCCTAGAGATCGTTACAGAAAGGCTTCGACTCGGGAGAGCACTGCATATTTTCTAGACTTACCGTATTTCGGGTTTTCTGCATGAGATCCAAACGTGGCATACTGATTTTAACTGAGCAACAGCTAGGTGTTCTGGCAATTTGGATGGCCTGCTAGGGCTCTCCCTATATTTTACTGAATAGAGCATCGAAAAAACGGACTCATAGGAAAAGAAATCGGATTCTTCATGATTTAGTGCGCACCAACTCACAATAACAGATGTTATCTCAAAAGAAGACTGTGGTATTCATTTACGTCGATGGCTGCACAACTATGCATATTGTAAAACAGACACCGCAACACTAATCAAATAAAGTCGGTAGTATAACAGTCCTCATAAACTCGGCAGTGAATACCATTATCATAATGAGTAGCTTAATCAACCTTCTCAATCACCTCAGTCGTCACTTTCTCAGAAGTGGATGTGGTATCAGCATTCTCCTCCAGACTTTGGTCGCGAGCATGCCTTCCAACGCATTTGTAGGAAGCAAATTTTCGAGCTGGGAGGCGCATCTCGAACTGGCAGAGAAAGAGCTGTTAGAATGGCTATTTTGAAAATAGAATTAGAAATATTCTCACGCACCATTTCATCAATCTCTTCAAGAGTGCGATCCTTGACCTCTGGAAGGCAGAAATAGACGAAAGCAGCGGCAATGAGGCATGATGGGAACCATATGTAGCCATATTTTGGCCTATTTTCTCATTAGTATGAATTTTCAATCAGCGTATCGAGTACAGGGACTCACCCCCAGTTCAAAGAATCAGGGTTTATAAAATATGGAGCGGTAAATGTTGTGAGCCACTAGATCCCGTGTAAGCGGTCTCTACAACATCAGATCAATCCAATCCAACTTACTGCTCCGAGGAATCCAATAGCTGCTGCGAGCCCAAACGTATAAGATCGTAGGCGCTGGGATGGGAGTTCGCCACCTGACAACCATGCGTATGTGGAAACCATGCCCTAGAGAGCGCATAAGCTTCTGGAGTTAACCAAGCGTTTAACAAAAACTTACATTATAGCCCATAATGAAGATGACAGATAATCCGACAATAGCTTTTCCAGTAGACTGGGCTCCAGGGTTTGCATTGTAGATGGCAGCAACTGTTATTTGACTAATTGCACAGAGTGTGAGTCCGACAGTAAGGAAAAGCCGTCGTCGACCGAGGTGTGTGATAACGCATATGTTGATCATGATTGCGACGACTCCGACGGCTGTGAGAATGCAGCTGTTCTCGAATGCACTACCCACATGGGCCATTTCAAAGAAGTATGTGCCATATGCTTCGATGCGTTAATATTCAAGAAGCTAATCAACGGTGATGGGAACTCCTACCGATCATATACATCGCACCCGATGCTGCCTGTGTAGTGACAGCACCGACTGCTAAGAGGGTCCTCCGGCGGTCGACAGGATTTGCAAACATGTCCCAGACAGACACACCTTGTGCCAGAGATCTCTCCGTGTCGATCGCGGTCTGTATATCTTCCAACTCCGACTCGACAATTTCTTGTGTTGGCCGTAGCCACGCGAGTGCCTTGCGGGCCTTATCACGCTTGTCATGCTGTAGCAACCAACGAGGAGACTCGGGAATAAAAAGCATACCAACGCAGAGGATCGCTGGTATTATATAGATCAGTCCGAGAGGGATTATATACGAATTCTTCCCAGGTATCTTCGCGGTGAAATTGTCGATGATTGTGCCTATCAAAGAGCCAAACGACGTCCAGAACTGAAACGAGGCTAGCATCATACCGCGATACCGAGCGGGTGAACATTCCTAATCCTTTCCGTTAATACAGATACCCTAAAGTCATATTTTGCATGCCAACCTACCTGAATATAAAGTTGGGAGAATGTCATAAGAAAGCCATTCCCGAGACCAAGGATAAGACGGCCGGCATAAAGCGCTCCGATAGAAGTCGTAACCATCATGACAATATTGGCAACATATACGAGTATACAGGCAATGTATAGACTTGACTTCCGCCCGAGGATAGTCGCCATCGGTCCTAAATGGGTCAGTAATCATATGGCCATGGGATGTATTATTCATAAAGATTACCTGCAGAGCAGGACCCGATAAATGCTCCCAAAGTCATGAGAGATGAGATCAATTGTTGTCGCTCATATGATATATTCCACCCTATGGGAGTTGATGGATCTTTCTGTCCAAAGATCTGTTTCAACTGTAAGCATTTATGAAACCGTTCGAGCTCCTATACAGCTTGCCTCGAGGAATCCAATCATGGCTTGGAAACCGCCGATCAACGTGAAATCAATACCATACTGAAACGGCGACATGGAAATCAAAGTGCAGGCACACAGAGATTTCCAATTTCGCCTAAGACCATTCTCTCTTGGAGGAGCCATCTTTTCGATTCTCTGGATATCCTGAGGTAGGGTTGAGAATGATGGGTGATTCTCAGAAGCACCCTGCTTCCGATCGCTGATCAACCTCAGCTTTTATCAATCCAGCAAAGCCCAAGAACATATAGATGCTATTACCAGTACAGTTTTCAATATAGAAGAGCTAATAGACGATGGCCTGGGGAAACAGTGGGGCTATGCGGAGAACAACGCATTACCCCAGATGGCTTCCCCCATGGGGTTGGAATTCCACGTACGAGCTTTTGCGTGTGGCTTGCGGTTAAACCATACAGGGTTGGTGTTCCGAAGCTATACGTATGACAGGTAGTGCATTAGAGCTGTTCGGGTGCTCATTTAGGTTATCAACATACAGAAGAGCTCTAGGGTAGAGATGATATTACCCTATTGTGGTTGATATCTCCTTATGCCTGCCTGACATATAGCATATGTATCTGTGGTTAGTCCGTTATACTATTTGTGATGTCTACTCCTATACCATCCAAGAGACACATCTTTCCGCGCGAGCTTAGCTCGTAGATTATAGGATATTTTACTGATCTGGTGTTGTCTCCTTTTTTGTGATTGTTTATATGTCTATAACATTTAGCACTTCGAACACGTCACAATGCCAAGTGAATCTAGAAGGTATTTACCTGTCAGCTGATACAGCTGGTCTGTCTTCGGCTTGATAGAACATGGAATTTTGAAGCGCGAAGCACATCGACATACGCATGGTGGGCTCAGAGGGGAACGTGATTAAGGTAGGTAAACAGGGACTGATACGGGCACGTAGCGCCACATGTCAATCTAGCTGGTTAGGTAGAGAGACTTGCATGGTTTTTGAAGACATACCTAAATAATCAGTGATATGTGGCCAGACCAATTGTGGGGAAAGAGAGCTCTGTTGATGCTGCTTAGTGAGGTTTTGCCGCGGCGTATCCTGGAATCACCCTGAGTCGGGTACCGCGCGGGTTCGCATTGTGAGATAGATTTTTGAAACTGGATTCTTGTGACAACGGGGTAGTTACTATGCATTAAATTTCTCCACTTTATGAAAACTCCTAGAACCCTGCGCTCACTGATATTTCGAAGATATTTACAGTGATCGCATGCTTATATCAAACCATGCTATACCGCATTCCCTGTCACCATAGTGCAATGAATGGTTCGGACATGAATAGACTATGTACCCACATCTGTAGTTGTAAATCTCACGCCGTCGCCAAAGCCAACAGAAATATAAACACGTTATGCTGTTGCCTCAGCTTATTCGATTGAAGCATAGTTGCTCGTTAAGGCAGGGGGGTTTGTTACGGATGAGTAATCGAGCGAGGATTTCCATGTGCCGTAGCCTTGCCTGATTGATATAACTCAAATGCCCGACTACGGGACAATGGATGTTGTCATTCCTAGTTTTCACAGTTCCCACTACTGTGTGTCCCCTAAAGAGTAGAACTATTGTTCTACATAAGAGACGGTCCGTGCAATGTCGACGAATGACATGTCGTTACAAGCAAAGTCTCGCCTGCGTAGGTGGATGGTTGTCTCTTAAAATTGCAGAGAGAACCCCTGTTGGGAAATAGCCGCCAGTTATAGCGGTGATTGGCAAGCTTCGTGGTTGCAAGCGTGTCCATGGAAAGAGTACTTCAGCGCCTATGGAGAACACTGCTGCGACGCGATATGTTTTATAAGGAGCATATGCGGGAGCTAAAAACGTCCCAGCTTATGAGCATAAATAACCTAACAGTGATCGGGTATCTCAATGGAGTACTTATTTAGTCGTTTCAACATCTCTGGACATCTCAAGGATTCCCAGAAGTAATCGGTATCTCTAAACCGCTTGAAGTCCATGTTGACGGAATGTCGCGGTTATGCCCAACCGCATTTCCATCGAATTGGTTGCCAATTCCATCGTTAGTACTGCTGCCCCTTCTGTGGGAGACTGATGTTTGTGGATGACTTTGAATGTTGTTCTGTGTTGATGAGGAATGCTGCAGATAGTTCTCGCCGGCAATACTTCCATGATTAGGAAAGAAGCTTTGATTCAGCGCTCCGCAAGTTGTACAAGTGAATTCAATCTTAAAGTGCGCAAGTACCAGTTGCGGCGCAACTGGATGGCCGTTCTGATGCTGCTGTTGCTGTTGATTCTGAGGTTTCGGGTCTGGTGGCCGCAATGCAGTATGAGTAGGTTGCGGATGGGTATACGTATTTTGCGAGATATTAAGAGGAGGAAGGTGCTGATCTGAATTTCTGTGATCCTGGGGTTGTCCCAGAGTATGCACTGGCATCGGTCGATTAGGAGACTGTTGCGAAACGGTCTGGTTATTCTGCGTACTATTCGGCTGAATACTACTTTCCGGGGGCAACGCATGTGGAAGCTGATCGTGAAGCCACCTATTAGCCGTAATATCGCTATATCCGGAACCATCTTGGTGGCTTGCTTGGGACCGATGTGAAGCATCTTGTATTTCGTCACTTCCCTCTCCTTGAGCTGCTCGATCCGGATGAACTCTTGGTCGACGAGGCTGTAATTTCGTGAGAGCACGCTGTGCCTGCCTCATAGATATATCATAGCCATGGTAGCGTTTGACTGCATCGACAACTTCTTGCCCTCTTATTTTATTGTTCATATCAAACAACTTGGGTATCTCCGACAGGAGGAACCGGACATGGGATGCTTCTGAACGAGCCGGTGTAGCCCCTGGTGAAGTTGCAGTTCGTCGACAACTGTGGCTATCTTGCAGACTCGTTATGTATGTTGCATTTTTGTTTGCGCGGCATACGACTCGGAAGTAGCAATTGGCTGAAGATCGACAGCCTAAGACTACGCTCTTCTTGTTGCTCCGTACCACTCTGAGATCCCAGTGTTGCCTTACAGATATACTTCGTATAACGTTCTTGAAGTCCTCCAGCGATGCGAACCTCTGGCCCACATGGAGGCCCGAGTACAACTCCGTCATTGCGGTGTGCTTATCCCGGGGAACCGGAAGGCGGGGGGAATTAGTCCTCTTCAGACATGCTATAGAAGCAAAGATTAGCCTTAGGCGATTGATGTTACGGTAGAATTCGCATACAGCGGAGAATCGCTGCTTGACGCTCAAGGCCTGAGCTCCGCAGTGTTAGATTACCTATCTCATGTCAACCGATGTGACAGACAAGCCGCAGGTCACGAATTTGGGGGGGGGTCTGTGTACTGCTTCACAGCCGTGTTTGCTGGGCTAAAAAACGACAGTTCAAGCATATACTCCGCTGTAAAAATGACTAGCAATATAAAATGACCCTCGAGGTCTTTCATTGTCTTGAGTTGGAAGCGACGAAAGGCGACGTAAAGCAAGGTTGCGGGCAACCTGCGCGACTAGCGTGGTTGGTCGCCGTTGACAGTTAGCTTGCCTTACCCGACTGAGAAGCTCCAAAGATCGCGCCGCTCAGCCCTGCCATAACGCTTCTCCGCATTACCTCGCTGAACCCATTAGTACTATTCGCCATGGCGTCTTACAATCTGTTGGAACAGGCTGAAGAAGGTAAGAGACGGCCTTGTCCGCAGCCATGAATGCAAACTTAACCTAATTGGCGTGGTAGATGCCCTGCACAAATCTCGTCTTCTAAACGTCGAAGAAAAGCCCTTTAAACGAATCACGAAACGCCTTCTCACTCCTGGTTCTCTCACATCCTCGTTTACGACTATTCCTCCGACTCCTCCACCAGACAGTGCAGATGAAGAGACAGCTGCAGCACTTGAGGCTGAGCGACAGAAGAAGCTCGAAGAATGGCGCCACTTCCACGAAGACGTGACCCTTGACTTCGCAGCATTCGAAGGCAGTATCGCTCGCATCCAGTTTCTATTCACGAGTAATGTGAAGGAGCGTGAACGTTATGCCGCTGAGAAGATTCGGATACAATCCACCGCCCAATCCGTCGGTGACAATATAACAGAACTGCGATCTCAATTGGAGGAAGCGCAAAGGACGCTGGCACTACGGAAAACGTACGACGAGTTGGCCGAGAAGATTACAAGCAATAGACTCCTGAAACCACGCGAGGATCAGGAGGCAAATCTCCAGAAACTACAAGCCGAGATCACAGAGCTAGAGAAAGAGAGCAAGGAATACGCGAAGACGTGGTCGGAGCGGAGAGAACAGTTTGGCCGTATCGTGGAAGAAGGCATGCAGCTGCGACGTTTGATTAGGGACGAGAAGGAGGAAGTTGAGCGCAGGGAAGGCATGCAGGAGGGCGAAGATGGCGATGAAAGCGGCGATGTCCCGTCCAAAGACAAGACCAGTGGGTCGAATACACCGCGGCCTGAAACTGGCACGTCTGGACTTCAAGTAGATAAGTCGCATGACGGAACAGCCAGGGCATCTCCGCTGCGTCAAACTACGAGTATAGAGCAAGACGCCAACATGGCAGATGAAGGGGAGGTGACTGGCGACGAAGGAACCGAAAAGGCCAACGAGCTGGAAGAAGGCGAAGAGATATCTGATGAACGAGGTGACAAGATGGACACTACATGATATCCCTATGGTGATGCGGCCTTGCATGTATACACTAGCGTGGCGTTTGGCATGGGTGGGTTGGATTACTTGCGGAACAAAAACATCCTTAATCTGTTTGGCATCTGCTTTCATTACTTTCAGGATTTGCACCCTGTACACTAGAGTTACATGTCGACATTTTCTTGGTCAGGTGGCTGTCGACCTAATTTTTGTCTATCACGAAACTTCCCTCAAAGCCGTTTTGGCCTGAGCTACTGCATCTTTCGCAGCATTGATCTGTTCAACATTGCTCTGGTCCCCTTTCTGTCCTTCCTCAATCTTTGATGTGCATATCAGCCCGTCTGTGCGTAAACAGATAGATGGACATATGACTTACCAATAGAGCCTCCAATTTCTGGAGAGCAGCTGAGATCTTGGGCTTGAGAGTGGGGAGAACGGCCTTGGTTTCTTCCACGGCTCGACGCTATGAGTTGACCGGCATCAGCGAAGTTCCAGACCATCCTCGATCAAGAATAGACGCGACTGAAGTGCACATGTATGACAGGTCTCGCTTATTCCATCTCGTATCTCAACGATCTGACACATAAATTCGAGGGTGCCAGATTGACATCACTCTTTTCATACATACAAAATGAATACAATGAATACAGAGCTGTAAAGGTGCATACCTCTTGGTTCAGGGCATACTCCCTGTTTCCATCTTCATCGGGACCGGTCTCTGCCTCCAGGCGCTGGACGCGCTGTTCTTGCTGCTGCAGCTCGCGGTGGTAAGATGCCTCTTCTTTCACCAAACGCTGAAGCGAGAATGTGGCGATTGAAAGAGGCGATGGAGGGGCCATCTTTTCTGTACATTCGTTAATATATCATGTCACAATGTCACAGTACATCTAGAACGGGACGGCGTTGACGTAATCTTGTCCGCTAGCTTGTGAATGAAGAGATATGAAACACGAAATATGAACAAATTCACGGATGATAGTTTCGGCCCCAGATATAGACAGGCAGAAAGCAATGTTTTATCCAAGAGATGAGGCCTGGACAATAGCGACTCGAGTCTGTTGGGAACTCGCGATTTTTCTGGGCATCGGGCATGAAAGCAACCTACTTACCAATTTTCTCAGCAGATTCTCTCTAACAGCAATATAATCTGAAACACAATGCAAGTTGTAACAGGAAATATGGCACTGTTCTGCTTAAATAGTACTCATGCAGTTAGACGAACAACTGTGATGCCATCCACAGATGTATTTTGCAGTGTTTGATTTGGTGGGGGTCCTTTGCTGTGAGGGGCAGCACGTGACTGCTGTCCATAGATCCAAGTTTCTTCATGACGATGCTTCATCGAGGTTAGAAGGAGTATACGTGTAGGCTATTATTGATAACTTAGTTCTGATCACCACAGCTATCCCAGTTATACTACTTGCTGCCGATGAGAACAGACTATAATAGATCGCCATATCATATGTATCGTATCATCTAGCTTCCAACTTCAATTGATAGACAGAGCGCAGGACCTTTTCTTGTATCATATAATCCCATCTCCGTCTGCACGCGCAAGCATATATCTCTCAAATACACCTGGACTCTGACTTTTCCTGGTGAGACGATATTGTCATTATATCCCGCACTTTGACATCTCAATTCCGCTCCGCTATTACTGTCCTGGCTGATTCTAGTACTCGTCTTTCCCCAAAATGGCTTCTTTACAGAGACAAATCTCTGTGTAGTTGGATTATCTGAAGAACTTTCCACTTTTTGTTCCCAAGTTTCATCTTCCACGTTGTGACCGGTACCAACTAGATGCGCCTTCAGACAACTTTCTAATTCTTTCATCACCGCTGGCTGTCTCCAGAATTCTAGACTGTGTTCTTCACCAATAAGCCATATAAGTCTCGCGAGGGATCCATCTGGAAAACCAAGGATCTTTGCCTCTGTGGACATAGAGCTGGTCTGGAGAGCTGTCACGTTTGAAGGGACAAGCAAGAATGTGTTTTTATATAAGCCGCTCTGGCCGAGTGAGAAAACCAGAGGATTCACGTATGTCTCTAGCATATCTTCAATTCTTCGAGCTCGTACTTCTGCCAACTGCTTCCCTAGGGAAAACGACGAAGCAGGATGAGACAACTCCTTCTTCTCTTCTCTGTAGACAAACTGGGAGGTATCGAGACTTTCTTCGTATGTTGGCGCAGCGTCATCTTGATATCCATCCAAGCTATACGATGTGGAAGACATCTTGTTCGAAACTTGAATTGAAAGACGATTAAATGAAGAACGATATAGCGTAAAGAACGTGTCGAATAGTAGATACTATCTCTGGGACTATCTTTAAAACACCACACCCTGAATCAAAGTTGAGATGGTTTCAGCATCACTGCTTGCTGAGTATTTCTGTTTCAAAGAACGATTAGGTGCCATTTATGTCAATATTATCGACACATCAACACTGAAAAAGGTTATGACATTTTAATTACTAGCACCTCAGCAATTTTCGATTGCATTATAGACACGTTTATCGGTCCCTGAAGTATCATATCTTTGTAGTGGTTGCTGAACCATGAACTTTGAGGGTACCTTTCTCCGCACGGGGCCAATCCTGGAAAGGGTGCCAACCCTAAGAGTCGATTGTAGCCTAGAAGGACCCCTGTATAAGGTTTCTTACCCCTCTCTGATACCCATATCTCTGGACAACAATTATTGAAAGTTGGGCTAAAAAGGTGGCTAGCCTTTCATATCCCATGGTGTGTATGCGCTCTCTTTAAATGCAAATATTACCGACGACTCTTACAATACAAACAGACAGGCCTAGACAATGGATATGATTGTAATGTTCTTTCTATCTTCCCCAGAATGATAGAAACATTCAAAGGCAAATCATAGGGGAAATAAAAGAATGAGATTCTCTCTATCAAATTCACAGCTAATAGGAATAGCTTTTAGTCAGATATAAAACTCCAAAGTCGATTCCACTCCTTACAAGACAATTTAATATTCTCACCAATGCAATTCAAAGCTGATTTGAAGGAAAATACATAATAAAAGAATCGGAGTACTTCTTGCAACACGTCTCAAGTAATACTCAGTAGAAGCAGCACAAAGAAGACCCACAAAGCTCAATATGTAAGCATGATAATCATACTGCAGTTGACTGACTTCTGAGTAATGCATGAACCGTGGAGTGGATTGGCCTAAGTTCTATTCTGGACTGTATGCTACACGATATCTTGACGAAGGTATGATCACTCTATGGCTGGAAAAAGACGCCGACCATTGTAACCTCTTGATATTTATTTAGCAGCCTGTCGAGACTCTCATTCTACCAAAGGTTTCTACCCATTCAGAAGTTTTTGTCTTTAGTCAAATGCGTTTGCCCTTAACCGTTTCCTGTTCGAGTCTGATCCATACAACCAATAGAAATATTGCTCATAACAGATAGCCATCATGATGTTCGGGTGAGTGTATCTCCATCAACGGAATGAGAAACAGAAGAGTGTTATAGCATTTTTTATATTGTCGTATCGTGGCATTTTCGAGCTTTATATAGGAAGCTAATAGAAATTCATCACAGATACAAAACTGCAAAAGTAGGGGAGTACCTCATTATCAATTGCGGTGGTATGGACGATATCCGCATATGCAAGAAGGCCTTCGCAAAACCATGGCAGAGGGTATGTATCTTGTCGATCGAAAGTTCATGTCACTCTGTTAAGAAAATAATTGTCAGGTTTCGCGTATCTCGATGGCACCATACGAAGTTCGCTACAGAGGTCTACCAAGTACTGTTGAGAAACATGAGTTCAATCTAGATATTGCGTTCATAGTCGCACCGGACGATAATGCGGACGGACTTAAGAGATATGCTTTGACCTTTTCTCGGTATGGTCGCAACCCTGTGGTGAATGTCTCGCGATGTGAGAAAGTTGTCAAGGATCTGGTAAACATTATCAAGGCGGAAGTGAATGCAACTGTTTCTCAGTTGACTATCGAGGAAATATTCAAAGAAAGGGATATTTTCAAAGACGCAGGTATACTAAACCCTATACGATAATGGAGGTGAAATACTTGCTAAGCTTGTGCGACGTCAGTTATGGGAAACGTCCAAAAGCAGCTCCAGACATTCGGCATCAGAGTGTGAGTAGTTCAATAACTCTTGGTCCGAGTATCATTCGCTGACTATCTCCAGTATTGGTGCCTCTATTATGGATATTAGCGATACTATGTGTCATCCTTACTTCTCCTATGCGAGCAGAAATTTCGAAGTAGCGGTCAGCAACCAAGCCCAGATTGATAGAGCAGAAACAGAAATGAAGGGTGAAGTCGGGAAGGCCAGAATCGCTGCATTAAAAAGTCAGGAAGTGTCCAAGATTGAGGCTGAAACCATCACCCTCGAGACGGATTGTAAAAAGGCCAAAGCAGATGCCGAAACAGAGCTCTCAAGGCACAAACAAGAGCTTAATAATAGACTCGAGGTCGCGAAAATGACTGCAAAACGTCATTATGAGATGACAGATGCAGAGCTACAGCGACAGGTCGAGGTGAAGAAGGCTGAACGTGAGCTTGAGCGCCTGAGGGCATCTGAAGTAGTCCAGAGCAAGGCGTCCCGCGAGTCAGCACAAGAGAAGGCAGATGCTCGGTTGTATGAGGAGAACAAGGAAGCGGATGCTGCCTTGTATAAAGTGAGGCTCGAGGCTGATGCTCTGTGTAAGTCTCTCCATTCCATACTATGAAACGCTTCACTGACAGTACTTGCAAAGATTACTATCAGAAGCGAGAGGCGGAGGGTATGCTTGAGATGGCCAAGGCATATGGTGCCCTTGTCAATGTTCTTGGAGGACCTCAGGGATTCCTACAGTACAAGATGATCGAGAGCGGCACATACGAAAAGCTTGCAAAGGCTACTGGGCTTGCGATTAATGGGCTCCAGCCCAAGATTACTATGTGGAATACAGGTAAGTTTGACATCCGAATTCTTCACATTCACTTATTTCTTTATCACCCGCTATCAAGTAGCAATTTCTCTGGAATATAGAAACACCTCACTGACGGACCTTGCATTCAGGTAACGGAGATAGCTCCTCCGATAATCCCATTCGGAACATCCTGCAGAGTCTGCCCCCGCTTTTCTCTACCATCCACGATCAAACAGGTATTGCACCGCCATCATGGGTTGCTCGCATGCCCCGTAACAATGGATCAGAAGAAGATGAATCTCAAGAGATCGTTCCCAAGACAACCCTTCTCAATTGAGTCTAGAATATTTGCTGTGATATTTGACGGGAGTATACGTGTAACAGGAGCTTGTGTTGAGAAAGCTAAACTATATCTACGTTCTCTATAATCGAGGGCTTCATGAATCCTGCACCGAATACAAGTACCTGGTTCCTAATTCTATTCTGAAAGGTTCAGTGGGATCTGAGTAAGCACAAATGTACGGATGGTGTAGTTGCTAGTGTAGGAAGTCCCAGGTGTCCCATTCAACATCAATGATATTGTTATTTCGTGTCGCTTTTCTAATCTTGAGTTTAAGACCTTAAAATACCGCCGGGGAGGCTCAAGGTTCTCCAATTACATCGTCCGACTGCGATGCAGGGGGTGATATTTATCATATACAGGGAACAGTCGCCAAGGTAGACCACTCAGGCGTATGGGCACCACACCTAAGAACTGTTCAGATTTCCCAAGAATTGACGAAACTCCCTTCCAGATAATTCTTTCCACAATGCAGCTGCAGCAGATGTTCCTACAATTGGATCACTTTCGTATAGGTCTCTGCCGAATTCATTATACCGATCTTGAACCCGAGATCCGTACCTGTTTAAGAATTGAATCATCCAACGGTCCATATCAAAGTTCTTCTCTGTGGCGTTGATTTGACATGCTCTATGAAATGATCGCAGTCGCGACATGGAGAATTCAAGGAACGGCCAGTATTTTTGAAAATGGAGTAGCATGATGAAATTCTGCTCCAATAACCTTCGTGCCTTGGCGACTTCCGCATCGCTAGTGCTGAAGAGAAGGGTGTGAAGATGTATGGATGATGCGACAACTAGCAGGTGCCCATTGACTGGTGACCACAAGCACTCCGTCCCCGGAGTCGAGTTAGTATCCCACATGATTTCACTTAATGCTGCAGCGTGAGCCTTGCATTGTGCAGCATATGAAACGGCTTCATCGTCCATATCTGCGCCATTGATGGTTGATCCCTTATTAAGAAATTGGTAGTAAAGAAGTTGAGACTGGTGATGATAAAGCAGGTGTAGAATGGCGAACTCCCGTCCAAGGCCTGACTTAGCATGGGTCTCTCGGTTACTAAAGGTGTCAAGAAGATGATCTGGCAGTTCTCGGATCCAGATATCCAGCTTGAGTGACAATTCTACTACACGCCTGCGAATCTCGGAGTAAGGAATGGAGATTTGGACCATCTGGTCATTGAGCTGCACAACTTGGTTGTGAATCTCCGTCAAAGTGAGCATTGAACTCCATAGGCCGGAGTTCCGAAGTCCTAGCGATTCTATGTCCGCCTCGGATAGGTGACTAGCTGGATCAACAGGCTGCATTGCGTTGAATGCACGTTCTTCCAAAGGTCGTTTGAAATTCGAATCATTCAGACGTCTTGGAATCTGTAGTCGTGACGTGTGCCATGCATCCATCATCCAACATTGCCAAAATACTAACCAAGAGAATCAGCGATTCTATCTTGGTATTCAAAAAGGCGTACTTACATCGGATCTCAACTTCTCTCCGTATGGGATCGGAACTAAGGCAATGTGGCAAGCGCATTATTTGCACCATGCAAATTGCTTGGGAGGAAAGCAGGGCGTCCTGGTCATTATCCCCTTCTACGAATGCCACGAATCCCAACAGCACGCTCCCTTGCAAAGACGAGACATCAATCAGGACTGAGCGAGAGTTGAATGATTCCATCGCTTTCTGGTGCCAAATTTTGGCTCTACCCCACGGAGGAGTGTCCTGAAAATAGAGATTGGACGAAAATCTGGTTTCCTCGTCCTCGTCAGACAGATAGAAAGAGACTTTATTTTCAAAGGGTGCCACTGACCGAGCTACCAGGGCGATCATCCCGAAAACCAAAAACAACGGTGCCCGCCCAGCACGCTGGTCAGCAATAAATGAATCCCGATGGAACAGAATATGCTGCTTATCGTGTATCAGATCGAAATAGAGATCCACAAGTTCATCGCAGACTGCGGCCGGTAGGTCATTTTGGGAGACTGTGGATGAAATATCCGTTCTGTCTGAAAGAGGAGTGGAATATTCCACACTCCGTTTTCTTGGACAAATTGGGGCAAACCCATCTAGCTCATATAGAACTGCTCCTCTATCTCTTCCCAAGGGTATCTTAGCTAGATCGCATTTTACCTTTTTCGACATGCACAGTTTGCACGGTTTTCCGAATTCGGGGGCAATGCACTTCTTTTTCCGTGATCTTCTAAATGGTCAACACGCCATGAATAAATCCAAAGAGTCGATTGTTCCATACCGACATGCGGTACATGAGGAGATTGGGCGCATTATTACAGTGGAATGCGTGGTGGCATTCTCCCATTGTCAGCTAGCCACAGCAAATTCCACTCAATAATCAGACCGAGCGAAATTAATATTGGTCGTTAAATAAAGGAGGCCCCCAAGTATTATTTCCTGGCGGCATACATACAGTCCCTCGTGACGCGCCTCATGTCAAACAGCACGGAGAACCCCCGAAATCACGGATCATGTGATCACTACGCGGGGGAAGCAGTGGATTGGTACAGTTTTTTATATCGACTGACACAATGTATGTACTACTCGTATTAACTAGGGGAACCAATCAATTTGAATAGTTAATTGGACTTACGCTTTCCACATTCATAACGGAGTCTTAACCATGAACACAAGCAATTAGGTGGAGTCCTAGAAAAGTAATGTCGATAAGTGCCGAGTCTACAATGAAAGGAAGACAATAATCGTATAGGTTTACTTAGCTCGGCTTTGGAGAACCGCATACTGTTAATGATTTATGTCTGAATGTCAAAATACAGAACCAGGTTGATTTGCCATTTTTAGACATCGGTGAAATTATGATGCGGCTATTGATATAACTAATGATAGCAGATAGCGCAACAGGGATTGTTTCTTAGCTGCCACGGAATTTACAGTAGTCGCAGTGCTAATGGATGCTGCATAAAACCCTTGATAATTACGGCACACCGCAATAGTGTGCCGGGCGGGGTGCGATTTGCCAGGCCCACTGGGACTAAAAGTTTCACAAGCTGAACTTTCCTTTCTGGCCAAAAAGCTAATCTTCCCGAGATAATCTATTGTCAAAAAGGCGTCGATAGGAGAATATAACATTAATGAACTAGGAATATTGGTAAATTGGAAATCAGATGTTATCCGACGGCAACAAAAACCAGGATATCGGTTTGCACACGATACGATGTTGGATCTAACGAAGCGAAAGCGCCCTATACAATCTTGCGATAGATGCAGGCACAGGAAAGTTAAAGTACCTACTAGAACTTCGAACGACACATCGATATGGGGAGATCACTGATTTATACGCAATAGTGCGATCAAGTCAAGCCTTGCCACGCATGCTGCATATCAGGAAGGCCAAACGAATGCGCGTACACCGTAATCAGTCAAGCAATAAACTATATCAGCCAGGCGGACGCCATTGCCGATCTGAGATGGGAAATTAGAATCTTGGAAAGGAGAATACGGAAAATACAGCGATCTACAATAGAGAAAAGGCGTATATCTCGCAGATCTTACCAGCGCCAAAGTGAACAGGGAGCGATACTTCAAATATTCTTTGACTGTATTCGGTCTTTGCCGTTCCCCGAGGCAATCGGGATGATCCATCGAGCACGAACTGGGGCTCCACTGGAGGATATCGTCGCATCTGAAGGGAAAGTCACCCTAGTTTTGGTTCAGACCTATTACTGACGAATATCGTAAGGTGCAGGATCGATCCGCTTCAGCCTCCTGTACCAAGACTTTCTTCTCCACGTCAGGCCGGTGTCATCACAGATTTGCTTGTGGCACGGTTTTTGGACGTCTTTAGCCCAGATCCTAGATTTCACAGCGATACACCTAGAGCATTTCGTCTCGCTGCAAGTGCTGCGGTTCCTTCACGACTGCTCTATCATGCTTTTCAAGCAGTATCTCTTGCACTGTTTGGAAAGGCATCATATAATAAGTCTGTCGAGAGGGTGGCAGGTGAAACATATGGAGGTGTTCTGAAAGACCTTCAGAGATCGCTGTATGACCCTGAAGACAGTAAATCAATGGAGGTTTTGATCACAGTTGGTCTGATGTTTATCTTCGAAGTTCGAATTTCATACAGCTGCTTTTATTGCTTTGTTGGCTAATGCTACTCTATAGGGAATTTGGAAAACTGATGCAAATTCAGTCCTGAGACATCTCAGCGGCATATTGAAGTTAGTCGAGCATCGAGGCCCGAATAGTCACATATCGGGTATAGACCACGTATTCTTCAATGACATGCGTTTCTATCTGGTTAGTAATACCCCATAGTGCTTCACTCCGAAAAGAATATCTAACTTAGGGCAGGTTGCCACAGCATTGACCTCACGGAAGTCCACCTTGCTCTCAACGCAAGAATGGAGAATAATACCTTGGTCGGCAAATCCAGAAACAAAGGACGTTGTCCAACTTGTTCTGGATGAAGCTCTTCAAGTTCCACCTTACCTAGAAGAATACGATCGGTTCCAAAGAGCGCTTAAAACTCGTGCGCCTGACGCTGATATAGGACCTCTTCGAAAGGCTCTCTGCTCACGCGTCAGTAAGATAGAGCAGAGCCTTTATCAGTGGTATGAATACTGGGTTGAAAACTACCCAAGCGGGCCCCCTTCCGAACGTGTACCTGAAGATGAAAGCTCATTCCCCATATTCCGCTGCCGAGACAATACCAAATCGACAATAATAGTCCCAACGGTTCTGATATACCCGGATGTTAAACTTGCTCTGGCTCTCTGCATGTTCTATGCCGTTGTTCTGATAGTGTCAGCAAATGATCCACGAGATATCGGATTGACTGGGCCTAAAGAGCAATATGACTTCGCCTGTAGGATTTGCCGCAGTATGGAATTTTGTCTGCGCACATTTCCGGGACAGGCGGTAAATCGTTTAGGCTTTCCATTGAAGGTTGCATATTCGTACTTTCCGGATGGAATAGAAAGAGAATATGTGAAACTTGTCTCTGCTTTCATCGCAAATCATCGAAATATCAGGTGGTGGGACAATATGAAGGTTATTTATACTTGAGTGAGAGCAATCAGTTATATCTCTCAATGTCATCCGATGTCTGGTCTCCAATAAAGACAAACCGCAGTATGGTTACTTCGAAGGCATGTCGTCCCTTGTGGAAAGTCGATCTGTATTATCATAAACTTACTACATGAAATAGCACTGTATCTTCTGAACCAAAGCGCGAGATCCCAAACTATGTCATGGATATTACCCAGACTTTCGTAAGTATTCCATTCAATGACATCCATTTACAACTTCCTGACAACCATCTAGTCTTTTTGTCCAAACTCTCATTCCCCCTCTGCCTCCACGATTAGCCCGCAAGAAGTACGGGACGGCGACCACCTCGATGACATTGGAGTCGTACCTCCACGGTTGTGATCCATATAAACAGGACCATTTCTTATTGGCGAGTTGCTTCCCCTTAGCAATAATAGGGACAATATCGTAAACGGAGGAGATCTTCTTTGGTGATCCCTCTCTCAGAGGCGTGTCCAGGAGGGCAATATGGTCGACATCAGCGTCGCTGTTATCGATATCTTCGATACAGTAAACAAGAGGGCCTCTCATAATGCAAATCTCATCCTTTCCTGTCATAGGGTTTGCGTAGACTTTACGCGCTTTGATGGGGAAGCTGAGCTTGACCGTCGTATTTGTTACCTGACGAAGATAAAGATAGCCGTCCTTGACGTCGCCGTCAGCTGAGCAAGAGAATTCTTTGGTCCAACTTGGTATACGCAATGCTAAGGTAGTCGAGCCCTGGATATCTATTTCAACCTCCCCAGACCAAGGCAGGTCTGTTTTCTGAGATATGACCACTTCTGTCCCGGGGACTCTGCATTTACTCCCGATGTATAAATGCACTGCCACGAAGTTATCTTCAGCGTTCATTGAATAAATCAAAGATCCCATTGATCCGAGCAATTTAGCCACGTTTGGGGGACAGCAAGCAACTCCAAACCATTTGCTACGATCCTTGGGCTCGCCGTTAAATGTCCTCAAAACGTTGCGATAGTAGAACGAATCACCCTCCAGACCAACAGCGCCTAGGAATCCATTGTAGAGGGCGATCTCCATTGTGTCAGCATATTCACTGTGGAGGTTGAGACGGAGCATCCTCTGGCACCAGTTAATCAGAGCGAAAGTTGCGCATGTCTCAGCGTAGCATGTGCCATCTCGATCGGTATCCCCAAGGCAGTAGGGAGCACCGAAGCCTTCCCATTGAACCACTGACCCTAGGCCGCCAGTAACGTAGATTTTGTGATCAACCACGTCCTTCCACAGTCGATCTAGAGCAGCTTTGACATCTATCGCTTCATCGCCAACGAGTCGTACCAGATCTGTCGCAGCCGTATAGTAGTACATCGCTCGTACGGAGTGGCCCTTGACCTCGTTTGCCTTGACGAGTGGACAATCAGCCTGGTGATAGCCGTAGTCTCGTGGCTCGCTGTACCAGGCTTTGCACTCTGGTCCCATATGGTCGTAGGGGTCGCCTCCACGAGCTTTAGCTTCATGATCAAAATAGATCTCGTTATGTTCATCTCTCTGACCGCGTTCCAGGATAAAGTACTTGGCAAGCTTTAACAGAATCTGCTCCCCTGTAAGTTCATGAAGGCGAAGTAGGCCGATCTCTATCTCTTGATGTCCAGGATAGCCACGCTTCTTGCCGGGCTCCGTTCCGAAAATAGAATCAACATGCTTCACTGCCTTCATCACGGGCTCCATCAGTCTCCCACTTCCCGTGAGCGTCTCGTAAGCAACGGTAGCCTCTATCAGATGACCAAGGCAGTACAGTTCATGCATATCGCGGAGATTTGTCCACCGCTTATTGATCCCACGGACTGTATAGTACGAGTTTATGTATCCGTCCGGGTGCTGAGCATTCCGGATCATGTCCACGGCATCTTCAACGATGGCCATCATCTCGTCATCTGGGTGTTTCATAAGGAAATAGCACGCAGCCTCCATGACCTTGTAGATGTCGCTATCCCAGAATGGATGAGGTTTGATAGGGTGGCCCTCTTTCCATGTTAGACAATACCAATGGTCTAGGGATTTCTGTGCCTTGACAATTGCGGGTAGTGTTTTTGAACGAGAACATTCTTGCATCCGAGACCAAAAGTGGGACGTTATGTCGACGTTGCGAATGTCAATGTTGTGCAAAACCATATTGGCAGAATCTTGACAAGTCCACGGAACCTGCTTCTTCAGAATCTATAGCTATCAAGGAAATGGAACTACTGTCTATTTAAATGACTGTGGCCTGTTATCTATAGGCGGAGGCAGTGATGTCTAGTGTCAATAGTGACTGAATTAAATTATACGGCAATCTGTAAGAGTCGTAATCCCGGGGAGTGGGGGTTCAGAAACCCAGTATATCACCAGATATCAGCAAATTATCGTGGATGAACGCCGTCAACTCCGCTTCACGCCAAAACATAACCGTATCCTGCATGTTTTATCGCGTCAACTCTGTTGAGCTTGTTAGTAAATTGGGTCGCGAGCTACTCTGTACATAACTTGGAAGAGACATGAGACGGTCCAGGTTTTGCTTAGACAGACATCAATAGCAGCGTTACTTTCCGGTTGGATCCACCCACTTATTCTCAGTATGACTTTTGAGTAGCACTCCGTACGTTGTCGCGAGGGACTTGTCTGTGCAGGGCAATGGCGATGATCATCAAAATACGCCACGTCTTCCCCGCGTCGGGGCTTTCCAGTTCTGATTGGTTTTCATGGCGGCTTTCGCGCAGACCCATGCATACATCCCAATCAGCTGCCTGCTCTGCCTTGAGTAGTTCTCAGCAATCAACCAAGGAACTCTGAACGGCTCCAGTTCCGGAAGGCTTTATTATAAAGAATTAACCGACTACTCAATTTTCCGGGCAGCCTTCGGTAAAATATGTCAAGGTTGGTTGCAAAGTCGCAACTACCGAATTCTACTGTCGTTCTGTCTCTCAATTGGCCGTTACTGTACGGGGAGAAGAGTCTTTCCTCGCTCAATTTAGTATTCGTCTCCTCCTACCTTAAACGCCGGTCAATTATCTCCAAGCACCTAAATGAAGCAAAGGAGACTCATGTTGCTGGATATCAGCTGTTCCCCCGCAAATCCGTACCCTCGGGCTGGAGTCCGTTTTGCGGGGCCCCGGATTCGCCATTCGAACACGGATTTCGCATCTTGGTTGTATATTATGATTTATCTTACGATCATCTCAATAATAGACTATGTAGTATGGGGTGAGAAGTGTATGACGGAATACCTCCTACCAGCGCTTTGCCTCTGTGTAAAAGGCTAGGATTCCTCGGTCTGGCCACTATGGCCATACAGCATAGAATATGGATTTCACTTCTTATTCCTCAAGACAACAAGGGCTATGTCTTCTTTGTGGTATTCGATATGGTCCTAATTATGGGACTTTATTGGAAGAGGCTGCCCAGAACACCCATGTTACAGACTAGCATGAGACAGACCAATGAGCAAGTAATGGCCCAGTGAACTTAAACTGGCCGGAAGCGCATAGCTCCTAGCCATGTTTGTCATGAGTGATCCAGGGCCTATGTGTAGGGCGGAGACCCTGCTCTTCCAGTGACTATTTATTGAGATCCCTTTCTTCAAGGCCGAGAGCAATGATTGTTTGTTATGAGATTATTCTGCATAGTCAATTATAGCTCACTACACGCGGAAATTCCATGCCTTTCAGTTATCAATTGTTTTAGGTTATACCATCATGACTGAGACTGTCGTCCCTCCTAAGCTCCAGACATTTGAGTCGAGCAATCCCGAAGCCGTTGAATTTATTCGGCGAGCACAAGAAAGCGATGCAGCTGACAGGCAACTAACAGTACTTCAAGCCTTAAAGAAGTATAAAAAAGCCGTGTTCTGGGCTGTTTTGCTGTCCACAAGCATCATCATGGAAGGATACGATCTGGTCATGGTGAGTACTACATTCCCAAATAGTTCTATGTATCTAACGGCAGCCATATTGATATCTCTACTTTCAGATAAATTCTTTTTTCGGCCAGACACAATTCAAAGAACGATTTGGAGTTCGCGATCCTGCTACGGGCCAAAAGTATATCACTGCCGCCTGGCAGTCCGGCCTGTCGAACTCATCACTTGTGGGTCAACTGGCAGGGCTTCTGGTAAATGCATACAGTCAGGATCGTTTTGGTTGTCGAGTGACGATGATGGCATTCATGACCTGGATGACACTGGTTATTTTTATACCGGTTTTCGCACCATCCTTGTCAGTTTTCGCTTTTGGTGAAGCACTCTGTGGCGTATCATGGGGTGTCTTTCAGGTAGGTACAGCAGTGTAATTTCGTGAGACGTCCAGCTAATCAATTTAGACCCTCTCAACAGCCTACGCATCTGAAGTTGTGCCCACGGTTCTCAGGCCATATCTTACTGCTTACGTCTGCATGTGTTGGGGTGCAGGTATTCTTCTCTCCTCCGGTGTTGTTCGCGCAGTAGCAGGGATCCAAAGTGATATGGGGTGGAGGCTTCCTTTCATCCTCCAATGGGTCTGGCCAATTCCACTTATTATTGCGGCTTATTTTGCCCCTGAATCCCCATGGAATGCAGTTAGAAGGGGCAAGATTGAGATGGCGAAAAAGAGCTTGATGCAGCTCCATCAGGACACGCCCGACAAGGAACACGTTGTGGATTCAACGCTCGCATATATAAGGCATACCACAGAGCTGGAGGACTCGGAGACAGCGGGCTCCACTTTCCTGGACTGTTTCCGTGGGACCAACCTGCGACGCACAGAAATCGTAAGTATTCTAGTTGCTGTAAAAAGTCGAAATAACACCAGCCGCTAATTTGTGACTGCTTCTAGAATTGCGTGGTTTGGGCCGCACAGATTCTCTGCGGTAATGCCATCCTCGCCTATTCAGTCGTCTTTCTCGAGGCTGCCGGTTTCACTGAGATACAAGCATTTGATGTTAACATCTCCCTTTCTGCTTGTTACATCATCGGTGGTATTATTTGCTGGTTCCTCTTCCCTCACTTTGGGAGGGTGACAATCTACATGACAGGCCTGACATGCATGTTCTTCTGTCTCGTGACGATAGGCGGTCTTGGATGGGCCAGTGGAAAGGACGTTGAAATGGCTATTGGCACCCTATTAGTCATTTCAACCCTAATAAATATGATTGCTATTGGTCCCACTTGTTACCCGATCGTGGCAGAGACACCTTCAGGAAGACTGAGGTATAAGACCATTGTCATCGGAAGGTTTGTCTACAATCTCACTCAGATATTCCAGAACTGCATTACACCCAGGATGCTATCCGCAACATGTAAGTTTTTCCTTGTCAAGAAGCTGTCCAGAGGTACAATCTGACATTTATGCTTTCTAGCCTGGAACTGGGGAGCCAAAGCTGCACTTTTCTATGCTGGTACCAATCTTCTCTGCAATATCTGGTGTTGGTTCCGCTTGCCGGAGACAAAAGACCGATCCTTTGGTGAGATCGATCTCCTCTTTGAAAATCGCATCCCGGCTAGGAAGTTCAAGTCTACCAAAGCTGATCGTAAGTCACACAAACCGTGTTCTTCTTGAAGTTAGATATATGATGCTAATAAACGATAATAGAGTTTGTGCATCGAAGCAGCTACGCTACAAAAGCGGAATCGGAACATGTGGAAATTGTGATCTGATAATTACTGTTTTTGTCCTGTTTAAGTTTAAGATTATGCTCAAGGTTATCCGCGATTGTCTCTGTGCTCAAGAATGCACTGTACATACATAAGAACTTTTCCGTTATTGATACAACTCATCTTCTCTTCAATTCATTCTTTCATCTGCTTTCAATCCCCATATTTAGATATTTTATACCAGAGTTTATCTCCACCAGGGGAAATAGCCCTCAGCGTCAGCCACAGAAACGGGGTTGTTCGGAGGCCTCGCGGGGGGCCTTACTGTCGATCCCTAGCTACAAAAAGCTCATATACCTTTACGCCTGGCCATCCTCTTACATTATTTTTCTGTTTCCTTCCTTTCATAACACGGTGTCACCATTTTCATTTAATTGAAAGTTCTACAGTATCCACTACCCCAACCCAAGGTAAGTAAAATATCAACCAAATCAGTAACGTGCTGTACACAACGTATAACTAACCAGCAACAAGTGTCTACATAAGCCTTATTTGATCTCAGAATTAAAAATGGCTTCCTCCTCACGCATCTCCCAATCCCGCGGCCTTCGCATTACCACTGGGGCGCTTGGTACTGTTTGCCTCGGCCTGGGTATCGTAGACATTATGCGACCCCGAGACGCACTCGCGCTCCTCGAATTCAACACTCTCCCTTCAAGCGCAGACCCGAGACTTGCGAATGCCTTGCTATCCATGGTTGGTGTCCGGGATATCTTCATGGCTATGGCTCTGTATGCGGCGTCTTACTTTGGTACCAATAAAACGCTTGGTTGGATCCTCTTCGCTAGCGGCGGGGTGGCATTCGGGGACGGGATGATCGCCCGCGCACATGGCTTGAGTTTCTGGAATCATTGGGTTTTTGTGCCACTTGCAGCGGCTGTGGGCAGTGTTTCACTAGGCCTTTTCGATTGATTTTTGGTCATGAGTACGAGTTATTAGAAGCTCTGAAGCGAGAATAAGTGGATGAAGTCTGCGTGTTCTACGCGATCAGACTCAATAGTTAAAGTTGTTATCAGGTACTTAATGCAGTTTCAATCCCGCCATTTCACTAAGCTCGCTGGATGCTCAAGGGCTGTAAATCAATATATGCTTGCTTGCAGCTACACTTAGACCAGGCTGGACACGACCATACATACATGATGCCTTATGGTTTGTTTAGTCCCTCTTTAATCCAACCCTTCCAACCTTACGTAGTCCTAAGGCACCAATACCAGAAGCTAATACCATCAGTCCAAAACAGGTCCAAAAGACGGCTCGATAACCGATCATTAGGGCATCAGGTGAACTTTTGTTTTCGTAAGAAGATCTCTGCGTTACGTTCGCTGAGATGATAGCGAAGACAGCGAGCCCAACGGATGTACCAAACTGTGCAACCGTGTTGAAGACAGCGCCCGCGAGACCCTGAGTCTCTGGGGTGAACACATCTGCAATGATCAAGTTTGCTACCGTAAATATTACTACGATGATATTAACACTCGTAGTGATGAAAGGAAAGAGGGGGGGGACAATATTTACCATCCGCAGAAAGGGGGCTTAAAAGCATCGCCCAGAAAGCGCAATACCACCAGGACCACCTCGGGCCGATAATAGCCATTAACAACGGTGAGCCTGCACTGAGCATTGTGGTGACAAGAACTAAGTGATTGGCCTTCAGTCGATGCACCATGAGCCCTGTTCCAAGATTGAGGATAACGCCAATGAGTACATTGGGGAGGAATCGAATGGCCGCTTGAATGGGAGATAACTTCTGAACTTCCTGAAAGCTGCAGTTCCAGTTAGCTACTTATATATGAGTGGCGGGTATATAAACGCACAATAGACTCATGAGAGTCTCGATACCGTTGACAACAGCCCAAGAAAGGAATATCATCGCGCAGATAGTAGTGAAACCGGTGTTTTTCCACAACGAATTTGATATCAACGCAGACTTTCCCGTCTTCTCTCTCCAGTTTATCCAACCTAAGAATAAGGGAATCTCGATAGCAGCAGTACAAAGCAAAACAATGTTTTCTGCACGTTTCATTTTGGACAGATCGCCGGTGATAATCCTACATTTCAGATTAGTAATGTTTTGAGGGGGTAGTATCAAGGCTCTGTTACGAAAACACATATGATATAATTCCCAAGCATGAGCTGGAGAGAAGAATTCCGGTCCAGTCGATCTCGGTTCTCAGTTTGTATAATGTAAAGCGTCCCCGAGGCCTATCCGCCGGCAACTTGAAGAAGTTCACAGCCGTCAAGATGAATGTTATTCCGGCACAGAGATAGTATCCAATTCTCCATCCAAGAGGCGAGCCTTGGAATAATCCGCCAGAGACCAGGCCCACAGAGAATCCGAAAGGTTGGCTCAGTCCCAGGCAAGCGAACCCAACATTTCGCCGTTTTCCCGCAGGCATAGAGTTAGTTAAAATACTGAACATTGTTGGTAGACACATCGAAGTCGCAATCCCTTGAAACGTGCGAAATATAATCAGTTGAATACCTGTTTGAGCTACGCTGCAGCCCAGAATAAACATGCCCAGTAAAAGACAGCCGATGAGATTCATTATCCGGTTTCCAAAGAAGTCTGCTAGTGAACCAGCCAGCAATAGGAAACAGCCATTTGCAAGACTATCACAGCTTAGTTGGTCTCTTATTGCGCAGCTGAGAGACTCACGAGTACACAGAGGCCGGCCTAGTATCGCATCGGTGTGGTTAGGATGCTCGACGTCCACTCTGACATTGGTACACTCACCATAATAGTAAGTTATCCGGGAGTTTTAGATCTGCTGCAATCCATGGCAGACAGATAGTTAGCAGACCGTTGCTCATACTTCCCACAAAAGTGACGCCCGTGAGCGTGGTAATCAGAAGGATCGCCCGGCTTCGAGAGAGGACACCATTCTGAACTTGATTGGTATATTCAGCAGAAACCTAACCTGTGTTAGGATCCTATTGAGTCTATAAATCTTCTTGAGTCCTCCGAACATGATTATACCTGCAAGCTATGAGATGAGTCATCTACTCCCAAAGAAGTCAGCTGCGTCTGAATGTGAACGCTGGTGGCCATTCTTTCTCGATTCAAAGCTTCTATTATTATAAGACAAGACCAGAATTAGAGGGGGGGCCAGATATTAGATACAAACAGACAAAAATATGAATCGTTTTGCTGGCCTCTCATGGTCGAGGCGGAGATTGCAACTAATGACTAATGTATTCAACGAAGCGAGCGGCCCCCATTCTCTATACTGTTAGCATGAACCCACGGTGCTTCGCCGACGAAGAACAGGGCAATTCGCAATCTCCAGTATTTACCGGGTACCAGCTCATCATGGTCTCTTATGTTTGCACTCGAAATGTCAAACAACAGAGATGACAGTATTAGATCCCCATATATCTTCGATTTCAAGAAGGTGGTATGAGTTTTGCGAGTACCGGTAAGGCCTGGATTGCAATATCAATTCAACACTTATTAGTTCCGGGGGCAAAAAGAATGAAAAGGAAGCATGATCATGGATATCGTATGGAGACCGCTTCCAATGTACTGCACATCGGACAATGTCACTGTTTCTGGACCTTGCAGCTCTTATGATTCGCGTACAGTCCATAAGCTCGGCCAGGGCAAAATTAAATCACCCCAACTCCATGAAACAGGAGAATTCACTTCCGTTGCACCCGGCAATATGTGCCATCTTGAAGGAATAATACATCGAGGGGAAACAGTTCGTCCTGCCAGAAACGTGCCTGATCTGTGCTTTACACGTGACATCCGTAAATAGACTAGAGCCGCCCCTCTCGGCGTCACTGCGGATTGTCCTCGACCGCCTTCAGCCACTGCAGCGCCCGGAGTGAATGTACTCCATGACCGTTATTGCTTTGTTCAATTGGCGACATTCACTAGATTTTTGCATATCAGCCAGCCTTCTCCTTTTTCATTATAAATATTAAGCCCCCCATTTATTCTATCTCGCACACAACTTCTACATGCCATCCTCTCTCCCGCTGTCGAGTGTCCTACAACCACCACGATGCCGCCGCAATCGCTCTTACAGCTGTGCACGAAGACCGCGATAAGGAGCGTCAAATGTAAGCGAGCACCGTCCTCTCCTGTCACATTTGAAGTCGTTCTAACTTGATGACTAGACCTTAGGGATATTGGCGAACTTCCTTATTCTCTTGCAAGACCCTTTCTTCTGAAGGTCGAAAGCCCTCAGCAGCTGGTAAGATCGAGCGCCCATTTCCCCATATCCAGATATAAGTTCCGCGGCTAAAATCACGTCGCACAGAGATCGATCGAGTTGCAGTCGCCTCATATCATGAAGGACGATAAAGAACTCTGGCTAGAATTCATCAAACGAGACATCCCCTCTTGGGAGCGATTCGAGTTACCGGAGGAGTCCGATTGTTGGTACGACGTCTATTGCGACTTGCAGGAACAAATCTCCAGAGAAGTGGACAGGGATGCGGAAGCGATGCATATGGCCCTTCAGCGGATCAACTCGCAACGTGCTGAGCAGGGCGCCAAATTGGTCAATGAGAAATCAGCCCGTCTTCTTCCCAAGGAGCGGCCTACGGAAGCACAGAAGTACGCAATGTATGACAGGAAGATGGGTGGAATCGCTCCTGTTTTTGTCTCAACCGTTGGAAGGCCTTGCTTGGATCCTCTTTCGGCTCCCAGATGGACTTACGAGAGGCCCGATATTCCTCGAGAGACCAAGAAAGTAAAACCGGCGGGCATATTCGCTCCTGTGAAAAGAAAGAGTAACTTGGCAATTCCTACCCATCGCTTGAAAAACAGAGCCTCCCAAATCAAACAAGCCCCTCGTTCGCTTGTTGAGCAACACAAACAACCTGCGCCACCAAGGGTCGTCAGGCATATCAGCAGACCTGTCTCTACTGTGTCTAAACCAACGGCTTCCTTTGCCAATACAAAGCCAGCTTCTCCTGGTCCTTCAAGTCCGGATCCGTCACTGCTCGAAAGAGAAGCGAGACTCAGGGCTCTCACTTCAAAGAAGTCGGGCGTGCCTGCCACACAAACAACCCCGAAGCCCGTATCTAAGACGACGATCAAACCGTCTATTGAGATGCCTCCGTTATTCGCAACTTCTCCAACCATTAAGCCTATCAAGGCTTCGTCTCCTACCGCGACTGCGAAGGCAACTCTCTTTTCGCCGTCCTCTTCATCCAAATTCAAGTCCATCGATGAGTCTTCATCGACTGAAACAGCAGCTTCTACGCCTGCTACCACTGCCACGCCCTCGTCGGAGATGAAGAGATCCACGAAGAAGCGCGCGGGCTCATTTTCTCCTCCGGTGATGGGCTCGCGCAGAACCTCCGCAAGTCCATCTCCACAGCGCCAGCTCAAACTACCTCTTGAAGACATGGACAGTGGTATGGGAGAACCCTCCGATTCTCCACAGGCCCGTCCTATGGTCATCAAGAAGCGGCCTGCACCGAGCATTTTCATCCAGCCTAAGAGGAAGAAGGTTACTTAAGATGCAGCACCATTGAGTGGACATGTCCTTGTCCAATTTGACACAAAGCGAGTGGACGGCGTATGGTTTTATTTCATGTTGATTTGCGAGGCGGCGCTTTCGGATGAGCTATTGATTCGCTCAAGCATTTGTTGCGGCGTAACTGTTGCTAGGTCTTACGATATCCGGGGGCGACTCTGCATCTACTGGTGGTCTTTTATTTCTTTTCATTATGGAAATCTCAAGGTCCAAGTTTTCCCTTCCACAATTCCTATGGCGCTGGGTGGACTGGGCGTGCATGTTAGAGATCACGATTGTCCTTTATTTCTTTACTTTCAAGGTTTAATTATGGCTGGCCTACAGGGCAGAGGACCATGGTGACACCATTTCAGCGCAGGACCATATCAAAATCACAGAGGATCTAAGCCTCATAGATGTTTGAACTTGTGTAACTAATAACATCAATGGTATTCCGGTAATACATTAAGTTAATGGCAGTCCGCATAGCTGTGCCACAGCCCACCTACGCGATATCGCAATGGGTAGCTATGCACGACTCGAGGACAAACACAGATCTGTCATGAGTCCTCGTCGATAATCATCATCTTGTGTTTTCACCGTATCCGCTGCTCCATAACCCAGGTCTCTTGCTGCCTGTCTCCTCCAAATGAGGGTGTCGTATGTGACCCCTTCGATCCCTCGTCAAACTTCATATTGCGATTCAGTTCCACTTATCGACCATTCGTTTCACTGCGAGAATCCTCCACGCAGGGCCAGGACCAGATGTAATGTCGCACCACCTTCGAGGTTGTATTCAGCAGCAGTCTTGTCATCCGCCCTATACCATTATCCAAACACATCAGCAAGGCCCCGACCTTTTACATCCAGCTAGTATCTTCTTAGATGCTCACTTACATCTGCTTTCCGCCAAAGATCAGACGCTGCTGGACGGGAGGAATGCCCTCCTTCTCTTCGACACGTTCCTTTATCCGAGAGACCTAGACAGGACAGTATTAATAACCCGAGTTTAACGATAAGATATGGGAATGAGAGTTGAAAAGCGCGGTGTACGAAATGCGGTTCGTTTGGTGTAATCCGAACGGAGGGGTCGCGACAGATTTAAGTACCTTGTAGTCAGGCTCGATATCGAGCTCGATTTCCTTTCCAGTGAGAGTGCGAACTCTAGTTACAAGAACAAAAAAAGTTAGCAGCTTTCTATGAAGTTCGTGGCCAGAGGTCGATGGTGCTGTGTCGCAGGCAACTTTCCCCGATGCTTGAGTGATGAGCAAGAAAGAACGCGCAGACTCACTTGATCAACATCTTGGAAAGTGACTAAACAGAACAGCCTGCGGATGTAGAACTGAATGGGTTGAAAGCACCACGCTAAATTGGAAGAAAACGAAGAGAAAGTGAAGCGCGGCGTGGTATGGCTAATGCTGTTTTGAGTACCGGAATAGCTGTCGGAGGTAGTTGGCGGGGTTAAGTAGTTCAGTGGTGGGATGTCATCGACGAGACAGGCTACGGCGACGCCCGCCTCCATACCTATCAGCGGGATGATACTTTGACACAACTAATGTCTCACGCTGCAGCATACTTCATGTAATTTTGTCTTTGTATATACAATATCTCACGGGTATTATTCATACTCATTTCTGTTGTGTGCACTATAGTATACAGATATTGTCGTCTGGCGGTAGGGGCTCCGCTGAAGCTATGCGTATATATAAAATTTACCCACTTCGGTTCCGTTCTCATTGACTCAGCTTCATACTTGCGAACCGTCCAATGTAATGCACGCGGAATTCTTATAATAGACTCATACTTCCCCTCTACATTCCCGCAACCAGTAAACTACACACCGTACCTAGTTCCTACACTCATAGCCATGGCAGAACGCACTGCGCTATACCAGGACTTATCTGGAACCGTCACCCCGCTTCCGGAGGGAAGCAATCCATACCAGCCGCTCATACTGGCCTCGAATGACGAGCCTGTATATCCCATATGAATGATATATAACCCCGGATTCACCTACTAACATCGATCTAGGTCGAGCTACAAGCGCGCTATGAAACACATCGGTCTACGAGAAACGCACTGCAGAAAGCGAAGCTTCTGGATCCGAGCTTCGAGAGTTTCAATTGCGATGAGATTCTGGCGAAATTGGATGGCCCAAAAAGAGATCCTGGATTCTTAGATCAAAGACACTGCTTGGTATTTTGGGCACGGCCACCACAGCATATTAAGGCAATGGTTGATATGATCCAACGAGAGATTCGAACGGTTGCTCCAAGTCAGTATTGCTGCTCCATATTGCTTCATAGTCCAGTCACTGATAAGCATGCCCAGCACTTTGGTTTGCACCGCCTGAAAACCTTCATATGACAACTCTCGAAGTTGCGAATACGTTAACTCGCGAACAGATCGAGGAACGTGTTAATGCTCTGCAACAGGCAGGCGTGGTGCCCGACATTATCGACTACACTTATGGTCATCGAGCACGTCTTATCAGGCCTATGGTGAGCTATGACGCGTCTGCGATGGCTCTTAGCTTTGTTCCAGCAGCTGGAGAAGCGACGGGTCCAAATCGCAGCGCAGAGGATGACCGATATACCTATCATCACCTGCGCCGGGATGTCTACGACAAGACTGTCGAGGCAGGCGTGAAGATTGGTTCTAGATACACTGTGCCGTCCGCACATATTACAATTGCTCGATTCATTACCGAAGATGGGTTTTTGGCCAATGATGCAGGAGAAAGCGGGAACCGGATCGCACATGGGCGGGTGAAGGCACTTATTGAAAGAATAGGGCAGATTAACGAACGACTGCAGAATGAATTCTGGCCCCGCGAAGACGGCTCTATCAAGCACGGTGGGGAATGGATCGTGGGTGAGGAGAAGGGTCTGGATTTTCATAAGGGAACGCTCTGGTATGGGAAGGGCGAGAGGATTGTTATAGGAAAGGGCTTCTGAGCTTATGGTTAGATGCGCTCCCACTTAGAATTATCTCTAGAGGAATAGACAAAATCTGGGAGGCGAGAAGTTCGGCGTGGAAGATTACTTGTCGTAAGGAATCCTTCTCTTAAAGAGAAAGTCATCAGAAAGTCGTGAAGATAGTTGATGGAAATCAATACTCTTTCACCATACCAACTAATACGAGGAGTAATCAAGTCTCCACAACACAATAATTATGAGCCAGGCTATCGAAAAGAAAGATGTTGATGGACTGTGCAGTTGGTCTTGGCATGGCGGAAAGGGCTGCGTCACCATATCCGGTTAGCGTGGTCCGGATAGGGCCTAAGCGAAGGAAATCCCACAACCCACGGCAAAGGGCTCTTGATACCTCGACCGAGACACCCAACGACCACCAACAACCAGCGATCCGGCCAAATCAGTCAAAATGGTAAGAATGACCTTTCATTACTTTTCTGTCGTTCTCGAGGTGCTTTATGAGATGGAAACTGCATTCGAACGGACGAAGGATCATCGGGAATTTGCGAGTTCGATGAAGGTTTTAACGGAAGGCGTGCGACGACCTCGAATATCGATCAAAAAAACTGGTGAAGGGAGAAACGAAGACGATACAACGGGCATTTTATCTCGACTTGAACGTCCAAGTTCATGATCAAAATTGCGGTTCGATAATTCGAGGTGTCACGATCTTGTTTCCTCGATGTGTGCGCAGCCGTCATACAAACCTTGAAAGCTTCAACCGACCTCGACTTCCCGATCGTTTCGATCTTATTCGCGGCAACCACAAAAGCAAGACGGTGTATTCGATGATTGGGATGCCTGGGACATCGGATCGGATTAGCAGTACACGAAACATTGTTGAACGGACGCTGACATCTATGCTCCCATCAGGTCAACGTTCCCAAAACCCGCCGGACGTACTGCAAGTCCAAGCAGTGCCGCAAGCACACGCAGCACAAGGTCACCCAGTACAAGGCTGGAAAGGTGAATATCGCCCGACATTATCCATGATGGAATTACTCGGTCGGGCATGTGCTGATGATGGCAATTCGTGATTTCAGGCCTCGCTGTTCGCTCAGGGAAAGCGTCGTTACGACCGGAAGCAGAGCGGTTACGGTGGTCAGACCAAGCCCGTCTTCCACAAGAAGGCTAAGACCACCAAGAAGATTGTGCTCCGTCTGGAGTGCACTGCTTGCAAGACCAAGGCTCAGCTGTCTCTGAAGCGCTGCAAGCACTTCGAGTTGGGGTACGTATTTCTGGCTATCAAAATGTCATTGAAACCGTGTGCTGACGAATATTTTCTCTACAGTGGTGACAAGAAGACCAAGGGTGCTGCTCTTGTCTTCTAGATTTGTGGTTTCCTTACTTCGGCTCTGGGTCTCCTGCATTGCGCAAGCGCTCTACTATTATAATGGAGGGCATACGATTTTAGCAATGAAAAAATGAATAGGAATTCAAATTACATATGAGTCAGAACCGTGCCAACTGAACGAACCTGTAGCTGGCGTGCAACGAAGTCTTGGAATAGCATGTTTCTACCCTTTGCTAGCTCGAGTATTGTCCATACCTACCTACTGGACGAGAGGGATTTTCGGCCGTATCCTGTTTCCCGCATCATCTCTACAAAGCACGTCCATTGACACAGCATCTTAAATCAGTGGGTAGCTGCTGTCAGACATTTTCCCTTTTGCTCAAATAGCTGCTAGGGAAATAAAGCAGAGCCGAGGATACATGCAATAGAGCTAGCCGTTAGTCAATACGAGCCATCGCACACGCCTTCCATTCTGCCCCTAGATGGGATGCTCCGGCCAATTCACCCTAAAGAGACATGACAGAACTTTACACTACTACAATAATCTCTATTCGACCAATAACGCCCGTGACGTATGTCATCTGAAAGCACCGATTCTCGTCATTGTTTACTCACCGAGATACAGCGTGAAATCCTCTGCAATAAGGCCTCCCGCTAATATCATTGACATAATGGCCCTTGTCAGAAGACGGCCCGACTGCATTAGCGCGGAAGCTCTTCCAAGTGCAAAAACCTGGTAGCTGAGCATTGTAATTGCCTAGAGCCCCTAGACACACCTCTATGTACATGCTAGCTAGGATAGGTTATCAACCTGTCTCTGCTATTTTCCAATCATTGTAGAACCCCACTTTTTGTCTCTAAAACCATAATACGGAGATGAAGCGTTGAAAAGCGGGGAGGTCTGATCGTCGTATTCAACAGCCATGCTTTCTCCGCAGTTGTCGTGATGGTTTCGGATAGGCGTCTTAATCTTCTGTATTATCCATGCAACCGGCGTTGGTATCAACGGAATTTGACTTAAGGGCAACGGAATACCTTCATGATTATCCCGATTGTCAATAGATAATGTAGCAGAGCGCCGATTGCGAGATGTTACATCCTTAAACAACTACACGTATCCTATTCGTCCGTGAGGGATGTCGCTCTTAACGTCTCTCGCACATGGGTGACAGCTGCAGGTGGCCTATTCGAGGAGCTGAAGGAGACTCGTCGTGGCACGCTATCAGCTTATGTTAAGGGGCCATTGCATACACGGGGCGTTGAGGCGTCCTCCATAGGCTCTCCTTGTAGCCCAGCTCAGGTCTAGTCACTCTTCGGGTTGGGATGGGAAACCATAAGTATATGACAGGGCTGGGTCAATGCGCAGTCGCTCGTGCCTAGAGCTGCATAACTGGGCGACTTAATAGAGCAGCCATGGCCTTTGTTGTATTGTGATAACCTGTCTTTAAATGAAGAAAGCGAGAGCCAGACAATAATTAATCTTCAGAGCGGTTCAAGCATTGCGTTGAACAAGATCTCTCCTTCACATTACAAACAACGCTTTTCAGCGGCCCAGCGACAAAGAGAGAAACAAAAAATGGCTCTACAAATGCTTCTCATTCCTCTATCTCTTATATTCTTTACTTTTATCATTCGCGTTCTCCGAATAGGACGTCGACCAAAAGATCTCCCCCCAGGTCCGCCCACATTGCCTATCATAGGAAATATTCATCAGGTAGGGAAATATAACCTCTGAAGCAACCTTTGGTTTTTCCTCTCTCCTATTAACTGCATTAAGTACTAACAAATGACAAAAAACAACTAGATGCCCACTCGAGATGTGCACAAACAGTTTCGAAAATGGGCCCAGGAATACGGGCCTATATACAGTTTGATTCTAGGAACGCAGACATTGATTGTTTTAACGAGCGACCAAGCGGTGAAGGACCTCCTCGACAAGAGGAGCGCTATATACAGTGACAGGATGGATATGTATATCGGTATGAAACTGTGCTCGGGAGATCTGAGAATGCTTATGATGGTGAGTTGGTCCTCCCGCTTCGAAGATCTAGCATGTTAGGTATCTGTTAAGACTAAACTACTGGGAACAGAGATACGGCCCTAGATGGAGAATGGTGAGTTGGGTCTCAAAATTCGTGTTTCTTTTCCGTGGCTACAATTAAACCCGAATATCTAACTGTCAAATGTATGTACAAACATCCAGGTACGAAAACTAGCCCACAGCCTCCTACACATAAACACCGCTCGATCCTACGTTCCGTACCAAATGCTAGAAAACAAACAAATGATGTTCGAGCTCCTTACCAAACCGAAAAAATTCCTACAACACATTCGTCGATACTCGAATTCTCTGACCACAAGTATGATCTTCGGGTATGCCCTGTCAATCCACTGTCGAATGAGTGATACCATTCTCACATAAACTCTCGTGTTTACAGTTGGCGAGCACCCACCTACAATGACCCTGACATTCAACAACTTTTCGACGGCTTCGAGAAATTCGCAATTATAAACCAAACCGGGTCTGCAGCCCTTCTCGACTCCTACCCCTGGCTACGCACACTCCCTGACTGGATGCTTCCAACACAAAAATACGCAAAGGAGCTACATGTGCGCGAAAAGGAGCTCTACATGCGCCACTGGAGGGATTGCAAAAAGTCTATCGTCGAAGGGACGGCAAAGCCATGCTTCTGCGCGACGATGGCGTCCATGCAGAAGATCGAAGGATTCAGTGATGAACAGGCGGCATATATCTCTGGGACGTTCCTTGAAGCGGGATCTGATACGACTTCGAGTACGCTTTATGGGTTCGTGCAAGCCATGGTATTGTTTCCGGAAGCACAGAAGCGGGCACAGGAAGAGATTGACTCTGTTGTTGGTGACGCCAGACTGCCAACTATGGAAGATGAGCCTGAGATGCAGTATATTCGGGGGTGTATAAAAGAGTCGCTTAGATGGATGCCGACGGTGCCACTTGGAGCTGTTCCTCATGCAGTAACGCAAGATGACTACTATATGGGATACCGTATTCCTGCTGCTGCGGGGGTAATCAATAATGTCTGGGGAATCCATCAGGATGAACGCCGTTACCCCAATCCTCGCCGCTTTGATCCCGACCGTTTCAAAGACGATTACCAGACGGCCTATGATGCCGCGGTCAACCCTGACGTGTCGCAGCGGGATCATTTCACATTTGGTGCGGGACGTCGTCTCTGTGCTGGGACGCATGTAGCTGAACGGAGTCTTTTCCTGGCCATTTCACGAATGCTGTGGGCATTTGATATCAAGCCGGATATTGATGAGGCAGGTAATCCGATACTGCCCGATCAAGACAGATTGACACAAGGTTTTGTTGCTATGCCGGAAGAATATCAATGTAGAATCATTCCTAGGAGTGAAAAGCGAGCGCTGCTTGTGCAAAAAGAGTGGGAAGATATACAAGAGCTGCTGGAGCCGACCACAAAGCAATGGAAGGACATACCAGAAGGCATGACGGGGAAAGCAATCTCCAAGGATGCTCAATAACTATGAACCACAATCTTTCCCAAGTATTCTGTCGAAAACTTTTTACGACTACGCCTGTCCGGCCAATGGAGTGTCGACGTGAAACAGCTTTCTCGAGTTGCCTTTGTGCCTACGAACTATCTGGCATCTATATGTAATGTCCATGCACATTGAAGAACTGACATTCTGCCGCATATGGAAAGACGATAGCGGAGAGACAAACAGATAGTAGTAGATCATTATCGTAACATCAGTATTAAGCTATCTTCCGTCGTGAGCCACGTCTAATCATCAGAATTCGTGAATCATCAGCTGCTCTTAAATCATCAACAGCCATAATCATAAAACAAAAACCACAGGTTATAATCAAACAAGCAAAGAACCAAATAGCCAATCTAGCAAAACTCAAAATGGAAATATGGAACCACGGAAATGAGACTACCTTAGCAACACATTCCCTAGACCGTTCAGGAGTTTTTCTATGTGGTCTGCAAGAGGATCGTCACCTGGCTGCGGAAGAGGACGGCCTTCCGAGTCGAATCTATCAGGTAGGTCAATAGTTGAATCGGAGTCCGACTCCGAAGCCTTGCCAGAGGCGCTTTCCTTGTGCGAACGTGATGAACTACCCCTTTCAGGATGCGGTGTCGGTGGCTGTGAGAGATGTGCCCTATGGTGCTGACTTGAAGAGCTTCGACGACGGCTTGGGATATTTCCGTCAATTGTCGCTTCACTATCGTCGGACTCATACCCAGTGTCGGGTTCACCTGACCGGTCGCTCTCATTCGAGTCGGAAGGGAGGTCAAAGGCGACTGTTTTCGCCTGTGGAGAGCGTTCGTGGTGACTATGCTCCCCAGACTCGTGACTTGTTGACAGACGTGATTGCTCTTCAGCGGCCACAGGCGAATGTGCTTTATCCCTTAGACCTAGAGCTCGAATGTTAGCTGACTAGTCCAAATACAAACCGGACAGACTTCACTGAAACCCACCATCTGCCATGTGGTGTGCATCAGTGAAAGGAATAGGAGATGGTGCAGCACTCACATTCTCGTCGGCCCTCCGCGGTCGGGGAGCATAGTGGTCCGGCCCCGGTGGAGGTTGATAGCCATATGGCTGGGGCGGTGGTGCTGCACCTGGCGGAGGAGGGTACTCTCCAGGATTGTATGGTGCAGGCTGGCTCTGCGGGGGGGCGGGGGCCGATGCAGGAGGCGGAGGAAATGAGTTAGTCTGGGGATAATAGTGATCATATGGGGCAGCGCCTGCTGGTGGAGGTGGTGGCGTATATGGCTCTGGATCATATTGATCTTCGTATGGGTCGTAGTCCTCATCGCTTTCATGTCCTGGTAGATTGTTAGATGCGTCCATGGTCCTGGAGTTTTTCGAATGGTAATTGAGTGACTACTCACTTCGCCGCTCTTTTTCGGCCTTTTTGCGCTCCTTCTTCTTTGCATACTTGTCCGCAGCAAAACCTCCTGCTGCTGCAGCCAAGGCCGCCTCGGCAAGATGGCGGGAACGACTGCGACTACCGTGATGCTTGTGACGATGACGTCTCCTAGCACTTCTATCCGACTCAGAGGCATCACTGCTGTAAAGACTGTCACGACTAGGGCTCCGGTGACGCCGATGATGCCGTGAAGCTCCATAGGCCGCAGCCCCAGTCGCAGCTGGAACTATAGCGTCGGAATAGTACCCGTCCGGGCTTGTTGGTCGGCCATAGTAGTCGGCTTCTGGTATATTACCGTATACAGGCCGATCGCCATACTCGATCAACCCCGCTGAATCACGAGGAGCGTCCGGATTAGTGCCAGATCTAGACCGGCTACGCGACCTAGACCGTCGTTGACGTCCTTCTTCATTTTCCTTTTTGGCCTTATTCTTCTCGTATAGACCAGCAGCGGCAGCACTCCCAAGTCCGGCTGCGACGATAGGCAACGCCTGCCTGATCCTACTACGGGAGCGAGATCGCTCTCCACGACGTGAGCGAGATTTGCTTCTGTGCCTTTCGATTAAGCCAGCCACTGCGGCTCCTGCCAGACCAGCTTCCGCCATACGCTTATTGCGATGGGCAGGATTTCGAGCATCGTCTTCAGGACCGCCTTCAGAGGGACTCGAACCGCGGCGATGGCGCGAGCGGCTCCGTCTGTCACCACGGCCATCCCTAGATTTTGATTTGTTCCTGGCCAGAGCAACTACACCAGCAAGAGCCGCAGCTCCTAGCCCTATTTCTGTCAGAGTTTTGGCTCTCGAATGGGAAGAGGAGCGAGACCGGCTCCTGCGTCTGTGCCGATGACGGTGTCTGCGATGTGATCCACGGTCCCAGTCAACTGATTCCGACCGTCGGCGGCTTTTGCTGCGATGGTGACTTCGTGCTCTCTCGATTGCGCCAGCAGCTATTGCACCGAGTGCCGCTCCTCCGACGTCTCTTCCCACCCGGCCAACGCCATGGGAGACATCATCACCCTCCTTCTTGTTATGATGTCGAAACAGTTCAGCCGCGCCAACTCCTAGCAGAGCACCCTCGGCGAGATGTCGCCTGTGTGGGCTACCATCATACTCTCGAGTCTCTTTGCGCACATAAACCATACTGTCGTCACTGCTGTAGTCTCGATCGCGGCGGTCCCGTTCCCGTTCTGAAATGGAATCTTCCGGGCTTAGTTCGCGGCGAGAGCGCCGTTCGTCGTCGTATTCACGGACACGTCTTTGATAATAGTACTCCCTATCGCGGGGTTCCCTATCCACGAGCTCCGTTTTATGTATCACCTGATATTCAGGCTCTTCTCTTGGAGAAACGTAGATAGGTCCTCGAGCTTCGTGAATGATTATTGGCTGACGTTCGTGAATAATGATGGGTTGAGGGGCAGGTTCTGGCCGCGCCAGATACTCTGTGGAGCGGGAATAACGACGAAGACCGTCAGATTGGCTATACTCACGATCGTAGTAATCCTTCTCTGAGCGATGATCGCGTTCATAGAGCCGTAGGTTGTAGTCCCTGTCGTAGTCCCTATCATCGCGCTCCGTGGTGCGTCTAATCACCAGTTCCCTATCTCCAGTGACTGGATTTTCGCGCCTATATACAACATCGCGCTCACGCTCTTCTTCGTGTGGTATGACGTAACGTTTGACGGTAGTATGAGAGCTGCGTGGGTCAGAATAGTCGTCCCATTCACGATCACGCTCTCGATATACGAGAGACATAACGGCAGACCCGGATGGGCAGAGAGTACGGAGAGTCTGGATAGGTGGTGTGGTCCAGAAAAGTGGAGAGGTACGACGGCAGGAATCGTAATGTCGGAAGATGGAGGAAGACTGAGTGAATCGTGTCCAGATAGCAAGTGATAAATGCCTGACTTTTGGAACTTGAGGGGTGGCAATTTCACGGAAGGGCAGCGGAAGGCCTAAAGATGACAGAACACTGAGGGAGGGGTAACAGGGTTATGAAATAGTTGAGTCGTAGGGGCACCGGTTTCTAGAATGACCAGAGCAGCGACAGGGTATGACGGACTGGTGGTTGGTGGGCTGACAGGATCGACCACTCAGCTGGCCCAGGGCGTCTTCTAGAACGAGGCGGCTTAGACTTGGTTAGGTAAAGGATGTCTCGAGAGTGCAGTCTCGTATTGGCGGGGCAATCGTTCGCGGCAGACTGATTATCCAGCAGTTCGAATGATGTTGTGGTTGAGTGACGGACCAAGCTGGCAGCTGAAAAGACAGAGATATGAGATAGACCGAGAGAGAAAGAGATGAAGAATCTATTCAGCGAGAAGAAAAAGACGGATGAGCACAGGATCCAAATAAGGAAACCGCCCAAGAAGCAGGATCGCTGCTTCCTCTTGGAGATCGCCCACACGTGATAATGCGGGCAGGCGATGACGTCGGCGAAGAAAAGCGAAGAAGGCTGAAGGAAACGCGGACGGAGAAACACCAGAGAATGGACACTGCCTGGCTTCTTGCGTCTTGCTTCTCTTCGAGGTTCCGCTTATCTCTCTGTTCTGGCTCGTTCGAATGCAGCGGGCAGCAACTTTCCGTGACTCACTTTCTCATGTCCTCGAGGATGTATGTACGCCCGTTACGGTGTTCCAGCACAGTGGATATCGTATCCTGTTCGTCTACTAAGCCTTGTGGATCAGATACTGGCGCGCCCTGCTCAGCCTCCACAGCGTCACTCCCCCAATTTCATCTTCTTTGCAGCAAACTCTAACGCCCGGCCACTCACCGACTTATGACCGTTAGTCTCAGAACATTTCCGGCACCAAAAAACGGTGACGCTCCCGTATTCATGTCGCCTCAGCGCTGTCTGGAGGTCTTCTCCCCGCCATTGCGTGCAGACGCCAAGCACAGACGCAAGTTCTTTGGCAGCAACTGCCCCTGATCCTCGATGTTGACGTCCCCTTAGAGTTCGGGAATGGTCCAGAGGAAAACAATGGCTGCACGTGGAGAACCGGATTTCCGGCCCGGGCATTCCAAGGATCGCTCACAATCGGTTCCGCAGAAGTGTACCAAATAACGGTCTGCACTGGAAGACCTCGCCTGTAGCTTCAGTAGGCAGATTTTTTTGATACCGCCTGGTTATGGACCCAAATTGAAGTTGTGCCCGATGATTTAGTGTCAAAACTAAGCTGATAAATCTATGACAGAGTCCTCCAGGGAAATAGTGCTGAATCTTCGTGATGTGTTTACTTGGGGAGAAACTGCCCAGAAAACCAGTTGAATATGGTAGCATATTCATATTTTCGACCGAGCTGCCCGATAAGTACCCGATTTTATAATGCCTTAGTGCATCGCGCCCGACTCTTCAGTCCACTGTTATTCGATACTACCATCTCGAAGTGCCCGGGAGAACCTATAATCTATCTATCATATATGTTTTCTTCGCGGATTATCGATGGATGCTGTCTTCGACATGAATATGTGTGGTAACGTAACATATTCAGCCCAAGGGAAACACCGATGATCAGACCGTGCATGGGTTCTATTCACAAGTTCCTATTTCGATCTCTTGCATCGCCAAGAGACACTCATGTGTACAATTCCCAGCTGATGGTAGTGGACATAATGATAATCAAACGATCAACCGCGTGTGATAGTGCAATTTCGAAGGAAGTATGATTGTTGGATCCAGAATTTATAGAGAATATACCCCCGAATGTTTTATCTCAGAGCAAGCGGCCCTAATCTACAGGCTAGACTGACCAGCTAGGCGGGCACCTTGACATTGGCAATAGCTTGTACAGAACAGGGTCTTCCATTGAAAAAAACATAAAGTTTCGAATTCATATACTTCACAGGATATACAAGTTGAGATGCAGGATAAGTAGTTTGTATAAATACGTGCAGAAAGCCAGGCCCTTTTTTGCGGGAATAAGTCTAAGAATTTCCGATAGTGCGATGAGAAAATGGAATATTCACGCCCTCCATAAACAGCACATCATCCGCTTTTAGCCAGAGCTCTTTAACCGAAACATGGGCGATTCCCAGCAAGTACCTATGTTGTCGCGGAGAACGCGGAGAACGTCTGGAGAGAGCCCGACGGAGATGGCGGAGATGGCGGAGATGCGCGGTCAACGAAGCGGGGATGCTGGAGAAACCCCTTCGTGCTCAACAGAGAACGCGCCCCTCTCCATTTTCAACCTAGGTTCATGAATTATCGATTGGATTATTGGCGCAATGCATCTACGGAGCTCTCTCCCTCTATCAAGTCGATGACGCCTTCGAACGTTGACACGCGGAGAGTTCTCCGTGAGGGGCAGAATGAACCCCTCCGAATCTCACTCCGCAGGCGCTCCGCGTGGGGGATGTAAAAAGCTATAGCTCTGTTGAGAATGCTATTTTAACGTGGGAGTCCCGTCCATACATTCAATAAGGAGATTTTCTGTATACATATCTTTTATTGTCTCCGAAACCATGAGCGGATCTTTGACGAACTACATAGCCTTTGTGGGCAGCGGCAACGCACCTCGCATTGGCCATCTAAACGTCACCGAGAACACCATTCAGCCTCTTTCTTTTGCATCGGGGACCCCTCTGACGGATCTCTACCAGGTGATTCAGGCTGGCGAAGAGAATATCACCGCGACTGGCGAACCTATTCCCGCAGACTCCGTCAAGATTCTTCCTCCCATCAGCGGCCGTGATATCCTTGCTGTCGGAAAGAACTATGCTGAGCATGCAAAGGAATTCAATAGCTCTGGTTATGATAGCTCAGACAAAGTTGACCAACCTACTCACCCGGTCATCTTCACCAAGCGGGCCACTTCGATAATTGCGCATGGCGATCCTATCTTGCCGCATCCCGAGTTTACTCAAACACTGGACTATGAAGGAGAGATCGGAGTTATCTTGGGCAAAGGCGGATACAGGATCAAGGAGGAAGATGCACTGGACCATGTGTGGGGTTATACAATCATCAACGATGTCACCGCGAGAGAGAAGCAAAGAGATCACAAGCAGTTCTTCATCGGGAAGTCCGCAGATACTTTCTGCCCCATCGTAAGTACCGACTAAGAAATACCTCTCCTGATTTCTCGCATATTAAGATTTACTATAGGGCCCAATCGCCGTACCGGCGAACCGCCTTCCTAAAGTCCTTCGGGTGCAGACATTCGTCAATGGAGAAGAGAGGCAGAACGGAACTACCGACGACCTGATCTTTTCGGTACCTGTCTTGATTAGAACGCTATCTGAAGGCCAAACCCTTCAGCCTGGAGATGTGATCGCAACAGGAACTGTAAGTGCACCCTGATCCGTGCCATCACCGCAAATACTGATGATGCATACAGCCTGCTGGTGTAGGATTCGGTCAGAATCCACCCACGTTCCTGAAGCCCGGGGATGACGTGGAGATTAAAGTGACCGATCTAGGCACGCTACGAAACAAGATTGCGCCGGTGAATGCTGAAAATGCAACAGTCGCTCTTGTTCAGGAAACGTCCAGATCCGCTGTCCCAGTTGCCAACCTTTCAAAGTCAGTCAACGGGGCTAGTTTGACAAAGATAAATGGAAAAGCGCTGTTTTACCAAACACGAGGCAGCGGCACCCCCGTCGTATTCATCCATGGTTTGGGCGGCACGCAGGACTTTTACACCCCCTTGATCGGAGCATTATCTCTGGAAAAATCTCATGCCCTGCATCTGTTCGACCTTGAAGGCCATGGTCTTTCTCCCACGTCTGCTCTCTCTACTTTGACCATCGATTCCTTCGCTGCCGATGTGAAGGGAGTGTTTGACCATGCGGGGATTACATCAGGAGCTACATTGGTAGCACACTCGATGGGCTGTCTGGTAGCTCTGTCCTTTGCCCTTAAGAATCCCGGTCTTATCAGCAAACTAATTTTGCTGGGACCACCACCAAACCCTCTTCCGGAAGCAGCTAGTAAGGGCTCTATTGCCCGCGCTGCGCTTGTTAGGGAGAAAGGAATGGCAGCAGTAGTTGACGCAGTGACTACAGCTGGCACTTCAGAAGCAACAAAGGCTAACAATTTCCTTGGCTTGGCTGCTGCCCGCGTGTCTTTACTTGGTCAGGATCCAGAGGCGTATGCCAAGGCTTGCACTGCTCTTGCAGGTGCAACAACTGCTTTGCCTATCGACCAAGTAGACAGTGAGACACTCATTGTAACTGGCAACGAAGACAAAGTCAGCCCTCCTGCACTTGTAACCAAGTATGCATCGACTATTCCAAAGAGTCGTGAGGCCGTGGTGCTTGACAATGTCGGCCATTGGCACATCTTCGAAGATGTCCAAGGTGTAGCCAATGCTGTCAAGGGATTCATTTAGGGAAGTGACCCAGAATAGTCACTCCCCGCTGCTTAGAGATGTTTAAATGCAGAAACCAGAAATATAGATAAACTACTTACCAGTAGAAGGCATCCTACCCTTTTTTTTAATAAGTTCAATCGGTTCTTATATCGCGTAACGCCTTCTGTTTCAAGATAACTAGTTAAGCCTTGTGGACCATTAGTAATACATCTAGCTCTGTAGAAGAATAGCCCAGGATGTGTTGTGATCTACTTCGGGGGTAGGCTATTCCCTAGTTCTAGCCATCCTTGGATGCCGGACTCAGTTAAAACTCTCCCTCTCCCCGCATTTTCCCCAATGGATCCTCAACTAGCTTGTTATAAGGGCACACATTCTTTAGCATGTTTTGTTGAGAAAACAACAAGGACCACATCTTTGAAGTCAAGGACCTCAGGAACCATTCGTTGAAGCAGCCAAAAATTCTATATTCTCTCCTAAAAATGGCATCCCATCCTGTTGGGAAGCGACTCCCCATCAGCTGCGAGCCCTGTCGGAAAAGAAAGATCAGATGCACTCGAGATCGCCGCCCATGTCAAACGTGCCTGCGGCGTGGAGTTCATGCTGAAGACTGCATTTATCTAGGTCAACCCAGACTGCCATCAGTCAACGATCCTCAGACAGAGTCCAATGTACAGAAAGAACTTCTCGAGCGAATCCAGAAGCTCGAAGAATTACTGAATAGACAAACAGGCACACAACCATTACTACAGAATCAGAATCCGGTTTCACCGCCCGTTACAATGCACAGCAGTTCAACGCCAGGCCAGGATTCTGAACATATCCCCACCGAGTTAGTACCGTCTCGTGCGGGGAATTTCGGTTCCTTGCAGTTCTCTCCATCTGGTCATGTCCGCTTTGTACCTCAGTCATCACAATGGAATTCAATTCTACCCAGAGATGGTGAGGGTGGCCACTTAGAGGAAGTGAACGACGGACCCAATGATGAGGATGCTATGTTTCCGTTCAATGGTTACGGGCATCTTAATAAAGCTGAGCTCCTGGCTCTCCTGCCTCCTAGGAAATACTGTGATTACTTGAAGGAAACCTACTTCAAAGTCTTCTCTCCAGTGTGTGGCCAATGATTTGTTTCCTACCAAAAGGTCGCATTGATACTGACAGACGACAATAGCTGTTTCACATTTTACACGATCCCACTTTCGAGGATGAATACGAAAGATTCCAGGAAGATGCGAATTCCGTCTCGTTAGGATGGTTAGCTTTACTTTTCATCATATTAGGGATTGCCGTGACCGCTCTTGATGACAACGATGAGATACTCCCAGATCTGGGTCGTGAAAAGTCAATCAGCACCAATATCAGGGTCGTATCATCGCGATACAGATCTACCGCTATGAAATGCCTTGCTGCAGATGGAGTGATGACACGCCATTCTATGAACTCGCTCCAGGCCCTTGTGCTAACCTTATATGCTCGGAGCCACGTGAACCTACCTACGTGGACTCTTTTGGGTTTCACTCATCATGTAGCGATAGCGATGGGTTGCCATATGGACCCCTCGAGATTCAATCTGGGAGTTTTAGAATGTGAACGACGAAGACGCACTTGGGCTGGGTTGATGATGATATCCACGATACAAAATACAGCTCTTGGATCCTTTGGTCATAGGCCCTTCTCACAGGATACCAAGCTACCATCTGATGTGAACGACATGGACTTGGTGGCACCTTCTGGCAAGGAAAGTCCGGAAGGGCCTACTCAAATGACATATATCTTACTGAAGTTCCGTCTTTACGAAATTTCCGCTAAAATATCCGAGACTCTATTAAGCAGTCGAGAGGGGTCACCTACTACCCTAGCACAGCTGGAAAGTGAAGTATCATTCATCCAGAATATGTGCGCTTCTAGGTACAGGTCCGACAGCGACCGCAGCTATCTGCCTGCTTACCATATGGCGAACTACAATATCCTTCAGGGCTACATCCATCAGTTGAATCTGCTCATACACCGTCCAAACTTCACTCGATGTTTCCAGGGAGACCACTCTGAGACTCTATGGAGACACAGAGACAAATGCATCGAATCTGCTAAAAGCTTATTAGCAATCTACAGGAACCTTTTTGAATGTCCTATTTTCGCCCCTTATAAGTGGTACACCAGCGGCTTAGCAAGCTTCCACGCATTTCATGCATCCGTTGTTCTAGCAGCTATATTGATGGAACCGGATAGTGAGTATGAGTATAACGAGATAAAAGGCTTGCTTCTGAGTTCTCTGGGACTTTTTTCGGCTCTATCCCACCGTAGCAGTGTCTGCGACAAAGCGGTTACTATACTCCAGAACCTCATGTAAGTGCATTCATTATCATGGCTGCTTCTAGTGCTAATCTTCTTTTTCCTTTTTTAGTGACGTTGCAAATAGTTGTCGTTGTCGAGTCCAAAGTACTACATATGCCTCGGGCGCAAACGGTAGTTCTGTCGCGTACAGTGAATCCGAATCACCAATGGCGAGTTGCCACATCGAAATGATGTTCTCCCAACTGCAACCACAAAACTGGCTCAGCCCAGCTGCAGTATCTTGGGATGGATGGGACTTCCTATCTAGAGATGACCTGGCCGCATCATAGATGACAATCGACTGGCGTTCGTCATCCAGAATTTCATGTAACCACCAAGGCATTCAGATGAGCCGGAACCGAGTTGACACTATGCTAAAGCTGTCACGCTCACCGATATACTGCGGATCCGTGATAGTGGAGTTAACAGTCTAAGTATGCGGCATTGATTTTTGGAGCATCCGATTCGCTTACCTTGCATGCGGAATTTTGCATGATCTTATCAGATATGATGCGGCCCATTATACAACTACATGTCTCGCATGAGCAGGACTTCCACAATGGCTGAAAGGAAACATGTACATACATCACAGCCAAGGAGACATCTACCACACATCATCGTTCATGCAGCCTAGGGTACTCAGACAGAGATGCCTCGGTGGCTCACGGGAAAGATTCGTCATATTCCCAGTGCAGCCTATCCTCAGTGCTAGTCCATCACTCCGCATCTGTTGCGTCCCAAGGAATTAAGCGTTGGGACTACTGATGAAACCTTGTGGGAAGTCATGTACGAAAGCAGAACAAGAGATTATCTTATCACCCTGGCTACCGAGATCTTGTTTTGGGGTTTGAAATGATTTCGTCATTTAATGGCTCCTTCTGATGGATGTAATCGGAAGTATTTGACACTGATGTGGGGGAATAGGGTACTGTCGGCTGATCATCTGAAGGAACCTTCTAGTCGACTTTCTCATTCATTGAAGCCCTCGATTTGGCGGGTTGTGAATTTGACGACCTGATCACCTTCATTTCTTCCATAGATCCGACTGGATTAATCCCGCTGATACAGGTTTCCTGCCCTGCAAGAACTTTTCAATCAAGCAGTTGCAGATAGAAGTCTGGACAAGTCAGCACGCCACTACCACGTCTGCCAGCAATATTGCTCGAAGCAGGAGATAAATGGGATCTTCTATAACTGACAAACCAACAAGACAATGTATATGCTGCGATTTTCAGAACGCAGTAGTGGCAGATGCAAGATGCCCGATGCGTGTGTCAACAGCACAGTCAGGTTTCTGAGTCAGTCGAAGAATACCATTGAATAATATTCTGTAATTTACGATTGGAACTAAGTGATCCACCTGGAGAGAAGCAGAATACCAAGATGGTATGCCGTGTAACCGAATCATGACTTGACCCTACCATCCATGATGCTCAACATCAGTTACAACACATCAAGAGAGGACATATTGCGTTGACAATGAGGATACTAGGCCGAGGGATAACCCGGAATCCCCGCGATCTCCGCCAAATTTCGCCTCTTTTTGGTAAATCTCTTATCCATGACACCGTGAAATTGGCAGACAAATCTCAAGATGATTCGGCTCCTAAGTGATCTTCTAGCTGCGTGGATAGATCATCTTGCATGAAAATGCCTTCTTATTCTACCCCATCATCGATTCGTTAACGCCCTCTGAATGACTGCGTCCGAATCTGCGATCGCTGATAGCGAGGAATGAGGGGGTTATATTTTTCGAAGAATATACGTGGCGGCCTCCATCGTTGATACTCGGCATAGTCCTGGGCGTATATATAGTTGGAAATAATACTGCTTAACCTGGAATCCTTTCTCATTCCAAAGCAGCACTGATTGAAGATTCGAAGATATACAAAAGCTGCAAAAAGAAGAAACAATGTCACCAGGACTTCTCCATGACCCCAAGAATGTCTCGTGGGCAGAGTCTGCCTCGAAACTTGAGCAATATGATGGTCCTCCGAGAAACGCGAAGTATATTGAAGAACTCAACTTCGACAAAGGTGTGAAGCCGAAGGAGTATCAGCTCCAGGGTACCCATTCGGATTCGAGAATTCTGATCCTGGATGTCGAGATCATCGACTCCACTGGAAAAGAGCCGTACCGTGGGGATGTATACATTCAAGGTACTTAAACACTGTTATGCTTTTGGCACTGGCATGTCCCTGGCTTCGTCGATGAACGCTACTAACGGTGGGAATAAAGGTGATCGCTTTTCTGCCGTGGGAGATGTGCCCAACAAGGAAGAACTTATGAAGGACGTGAGAGTGACAAAGTTCTATGGACACGGAAGGACCCTGATGTCCGGACTAGGAGATGCGCATACTCACCTCTCCTGGAATGGAGGAGACTTCGGTCGTTTGGGGGAGCTGAGTACCGAAGAGCACACGCTCCTGACGGCTAAGAGTGCTAAGTCCTATCTTGATTCAGGATATACTTTGTGAGTCCTCCCATATTAGGCCGTTTGCTATTGAGAAACTGGATTTTTCTTACTTAATATTCATTTAAGGTGCTGGGGAGCCGCGTCCGCCAAGGACAGACTCGATGTTGTTATCCGAGATGCCATCAATGCCGGAGATATCCCTGGCCCACGGTACCTTGCCAATGGGAAGGAAATGGCACGCAGAGATGGAGAACTGTTTGCTGGAATCAGTGCTCTCGCAGATGGGCCGCTTGAGATGCGAGAAATCATCCGGCGTCACGTTGACATTGGCGTCGATCAGATTAAGCTGAGCATGTCCGGGGAAGAGGTCCGTTCTCCATCCTATTCTTCGCAAACACACCATAGTATAATTGCCAGAGGAAGTAAGCTAACTACCACTGGCTTATACTAGATCACAGAATCACGATCCGCCCAGGACTGCTACTTCACCGACGAGGAAACAGCGGCTTGCGTGGATGAAGCTCACAAACATGGCCGTATGCTCTGTGCGCATGCGCGTGCGAGGGACTCCGTGACAATGTGTGTTGAGCATGGCGTGGATGTCATATTCCATGCTTCCTATATCGATGATGAAGGTAAGCTATGATCTTTCAGTATCTTTTGCTTCCTCTTTAGAATATTGCCCGCTCACTTAGTACACAGGCATGGACATGCTTGAAGAGAAGAAACATAAACATGTCGTTGCGCCTGCACTTAACTGGCTGGTCGGCACCCTGGAAGATGCTGAGGCGTGTGGGTATCCCATATCCAAAGCAGAGAAAGCCGGGTACAAAAAGGAACTCGATGTAGCAGTACTAGCTCTACGCGAAATGCATCGACGAGGAATCGTCGTTTTGCCAGGAGGGTAAGTGCAGTCCCAGTCAAATCCCTTTTTACTTTCCATGAGACACCTCTGAGTCAACAATATGCTATCTATACTAATACCAATCAAAAGTGACTATGGCGTCGCCTGGACTCCTCACGGAACCTACGCGCGAGACCTTGCGCACTTCAAGAATTTACTCGGCTTCACTGCCCACGAATCGATCCTCGCTGCAACTGCGGGCGTCGCTAAGTTATTCATGCGAGAACACGAATTAGGACAGATCAAGCCGGGCTACTATGCTGACTGCATCTTGGTCGATGGTAATCCGCTTCAGGAGATTGAAGTTCTCCAGGACCACTCGAAGCTGAATATCATTCTTATCAACGGTCGTGTTCACAAGGCCGCGCAGGAAGAATACCTTCCCCCACCTATTCCCGCTGAAAAGAATAAGAATCGCATAGTCGCCGAGGTCGACTTCCCAGACATGAAGAAAGAGAAGCAGAAGCAACACTGCTAGGTTATGTCCCTGGGACTATTACATGATAGGGATTATATAGTTAGCTTTTACTCGACAAGAGTGCTCACTCCTTTAAGTTTCCTATGTTCAATGAATTACATGGCTTATGTTATTGTGATGAGCATGCGTGCGGCTTCTGGGCCAGAGATCCACTAGCAAAACAACAAGAGAGTTAGGTCCCTCATACTTAGATGCCCATATTCCGTAGCTTAGATCAGTAGATCGCCTCTCTCAATAGTATCTTTCAACACATTATCCTCTGCCGTCACAGGCCGCATTTCGAAGAGCGTCTGGCGCATATACCATATTTGCTCCTCCATCCAACTCTTCATATAGTCCAAATTGACTGTTTCTTCAAGACAATGTCCAGGTAGACCATCGGGGTCTGTTCTGCGCACTGCATCCGCATATCGTCTCCGTAGGTGATCAGCCTCGTGCTGGAACCGCTCGCTAAGTAGACGCAGCCGGTACTCGGTCCACTGGTAGTACAACTCAGACAAGCACGACTTGGTCCGCACGTTCATGCATGTCGAGTCATCTAAGAGCAAGGACGAGCGTGGCCGGAACGACGTGACCATCGTGATACGTTCTGGCATATTTCCCGCAGGAATCGCAAGGTGGCTGACATGGCGACCCTGGAGAACAACAGCTCCACCCTACACAATTGACGTTTATGTCAGTGAATAAACTCTTCGATTATGAAGATTAAGACAATCACTTACAATTCCTGGTGACTTCACCTTGATCGTCGTTCCGTCGCCTTTCCGAAGCTCCGTCTCCCCACCCGTCATATACCTCGCATCAGAGAGCATAACCACGCAGACAAACGGATGAGAATCGCGATGCCATGGTACTAGTGCGTCTACCTCTGGGGCCTTTGGCGGGTAGTCATTGGTTTCAGTCTGCCGAGGAGCCTCTGGTGGCTCAACTGGCGTGTCTTTGACACCGTCCACTCCGTTAGGGCCCAGCTGCACATTGATATGTGCAATTTCGTGGTCCATGACAGGTACTAGGTCGACACCCGCTAAGCTACTCATAATCCCTAGGACCTCGGGTGATGTCCAAAATCCATGAGTGAATGGAGCGTATCGTGGTGCCATGCCCCGTATTTGCACGGATCCTGAGCGTGTATGGTACATGCAGTTGGCGAGAACATCTGGAGAGAAAAGCTCACGGCGGAAGTCACGGACACTCTCCGCTGATAGAAAAGGGAATGGGTCGGTTGAGCCAATAGGCGAAATGGGGGAGTCGTCGAGATGCAAGTCTTTGAGGGTATGCGTCCTGGCGGGAGGTTGATATGCCAGATGTTTGTCTGGGTTGAAAGTTTCTGACGAGCATTTCATAGATTTTGCCGCAGAGACTGGCTCATGATCCTGGATGTTATTTCCGTGTTCTTCGATCATTGCTGGAGCCATGTCGAAGGTGTTTACGCTCGGTTAATTTGGCAGATAAAGAGAGAGTATATACTCGACTTGTTCTCAAATGATGATCAGATTAAAACAAAATAAGATACAATATTCAAAAGACAGAATAAAGTGGCTTAATATATAGCTTGGGAATTACAACCTACATCAGGCAGCTAATCCAGCCGTCCACGCCGGATCATCACGTTGTTGCTTCAGTTACTGGAACAGGTTATTCCAAGCGCTATACATGTCAGGGCTTGCGGGGTGATCATTCAACGCGTCCAAGCCATGAGCATCATTAGCATGAGGTATTTACCACGAAGCACGTCCTGCTAAAATTATAGATAGATGTCTGGATTCTGAGAGGCCGGTGTGGAAAATGATTCATATAGTTAATTCTCAGTCCATACCCGAAACGGTAATACGAACCGCCGGCCACAGGCTTCCCGAAAAGATATGTCAAAACCAAAACCCCGCCTGAGATGGATGTAATGGCTAGGAAACGATCACCAAGTTTGATGGGATAATGCGAGATACCTTTCTGCTTTCTCCGTATCTCCTTGTCAATTATTCGTTATCGTCTTTGAGCGTCTCAATAGTCGAGGTCGTCGTCGTAACTTTCATCTATCGGATAGCTTCCTCGCTGCTCCGGACCTGATTCGGAAGTTCATCCCAGATGGACGATCGATATAAGCTGTGATAAATTAAGTATCTATTCGGTCTTCTTCAGAAGTATCTCTCGTCTTGTGAAGTATGATCGGAAATATGACGTTCCTTGTCAACCATGACATCTGAGACATCAGGGACTCGACGTACGCGAGATGGATGCTGGACATGTAGGAAGAGGTATGTCTCTGACTAAGCTCTCTTTGACAACTTTATATTTATCATTCTCCTGTTCTAACTCCATGTACTGATATAGGAAGAAGAAATGTGATGGGAGAGCCCCGACATGCCATAACTGCGACAGGCTTGGTCTCTCATGTGCCGGATATGCAGCTGAGATTGTCTGGGAAGATGATCAACGTCGATTAGGGATGAAGAGGCGAGGTCCAAAATGTGGTAGTGAGAGAGGTGGTTCAAATAATCTTATTCCAAGAACATCCCCGGTCTCTCAGGATCTTGCATCTCGATCCAAAGCCGGCTCCGAGTCAATCCACAAGGCTGTTCACGACGATATTGAAGCCATGCTCGACAACGTAGAATCTCTCGTGACGCCATCAAATCAACATATCTCTCCTCCGAGTCAAGCTCTGCGAACCATCCCGCGACATCTCAACCCCAAACAAGCCCTCCTCTTCGACCGCTACATCAATCGCTTCTCCAGAATCTACCCCAGCTGCCAAACCTCCTCGAATCCATTCCTGTCCACCCTTCTTCCAATGGCCCTTGAAAGCGACTTTGTCCTCACAGCTCTCCTCGCCCTCAGCGGTACCCAAACATGGGGCGTGGAATGGGACTCTCTCCAACAAGAAACGCTCCGCGCCAAACAACACACGATCGAGATCTGTCGAAAGACACTAAGCGGCATCCACCATGAAGTCTTCAGTCCCCACACCCTCAACCCCACAGCAAGCGCAGAATTATTACGTCTGATGGCATGCATTATAATCATGCTGATCTACGAAAAGCTCTCGGGGGAAGATCATCATAACTGGAAGCCGCATCTTGATTTTATAGGTCACATATTCAATAACGCAGAGATGATCTTCCCTCTGCAGTACCAGAGCAGTGAGGAATATCAGTTCTTATTTCATCTTTTTGCATATAATGACCTTGTTGCTTCGACGTCGCTACGGACGAGGACGCTATCGCAATTCTATATCGATGTAACCACCACAGCACTGTTGGACGATGAAACGTATACCGATCAATACTACTTTCCGAGCTTGATCGCGCGCCTCAATGCCGGTGATAGATCGATCGCGTTATCTCATATAAGACAGTGGGACGGGAAATTGAATTGGTTTCCTAGTCATTGCCTAGAGCGTTCCAGAAGAATATCATCGTCGGGTACTGTGGAATCTGTGCAGTGTTCGGATTACGATATTGTTGCAGAGATCTACAGAGCAGCCGCCATCATCCACTATACTCACACGGTTGGGGCTGAAGATGTACAATTCCCGTGTTGCATGCGGGACCACAGCGATTCTTTCCACTATCATCGTCATGCAGTCCGGCTGCTGAATCTGCTACCGGTTCATTCGCCAGTGGGAAATATCCTTCTCTGGCCGATTAGTATTATCGCACCGGATCTGATGAGCGAGCACACGCTGGAACGGGAGTCGGTAGCTAGAGTGCTATATAATCTGGAGAAACATTTCCAGATGAGGCATTTTCGTCGGACACGAGAGACTCTCCGAGAGATCTGGCGCGCGAAAGATTGTGGTTTAGACTCAAGAGATATCATGCAGGGGTCGATATTGCAGGGTTAAGGTTGCGTGTTATAGTCATCCTACTGCATATATGTGAATAAATGAAGTTATTCCAGTCTTGTGCTGAGCACTCTTGAAGAATCTTGAAAATAAAAAGAAATATATCATGTTAAGTTATCGTCTTCAGTTGCCTGTCCGCACGGTGGGTATCTAGTATACATGTACATTCACATGCCAGAAGGAAAACATAGGGAAAGAGCCCGTGGTGGCAGAAGAAAGATGATGGTCAAATATCTGACGAGATGTTGTCACAGAATTTGGTTCGAAGGGATAATGTCGCTGTGTCCGAAGTCTGCCGGCGGTCCATGACATCTTTTTTGGGACACTAACCCTGGTACAACACACATGTCTGTTCTCGGCCGAGTGACGATCTTTGCATGGTTCCATAAGCTCATATGCTGACATCAACACCCCTCTAGCCAGACTGGCCACACAATGGTATGGACAATTCCTAGAGAACAGGGAATCACATAAAACAAAGCGCTTGTAAACAGATATCATAAGGAAATCAATAGGGCTGATGGTGTATATGGTAAAAAAAAAAATAACAGAGAAAAGACATTAGACGCTCTCATCATACCCATGTCATGCGCCTTAAAAATGCGTTACAAAAATAAACCGAATTCACATCTCTCGTAACATGTCTACATTGAGTAGACGACATGAACTGTACAAACTGTTCCCCGAATGAGGGGAATATGATTAAAGGATACCGCGTGATAGATGTTTTGTTGTGATAGAGGATAGGCGGATACTAAGAAGATATCGAACGATGTGGCCTATGCTGCAAGTTTGGCAAAGTGCTTGTTCCATATCCACCCGACTTGGCGGGTAGAGTCATCCTGGTTTCTGGCAAGCCACAACTCGCCCTTCTCAGCAATGACATCAAATATCTCACCGGCCACGTATGTTAGATAAGGATAGCCGGCTTCTCTTCTCGCACGGTCAATATTGAATTCGTAGATACTCGCGGCCAGAAATAAGACCTTAGGATCGGTCGCTTGGCCGGGGTCTGTCGGGTTCTCTTGGCGAGGAGAGTCCGACATGGGCATGGCGGATGAGAAGAACCCAGAGTAACGACCACCAGGGGAAGCAGGGTCCTCAGCAGTCGCTGTTTGGTGATTCTCTGAGGTGTTGGTGAGAACATCGTGCAAGAATGGTGTCTCCAGACTGAGTCTGGGAAGAGAAGGGAAAGACTCCCCAGCTTGACCGGAACTAGTTCCAGGACGGGTGGACGCGGCTGATTGTGTGGACATAGACTGCAACGCTTGTGCAGACTGCGACGTAGGCATCTCCGGGGCTACGGGAGGCGCGATTCGGCCCGAGACAGAAGAGTTGGCTCGATTGCGCACGCCGTTGACATGATGCGCGTGTGAACCGCTCGAACGTTGCGATAAGCCATCGGTAGGCGGAGACTGAACTGAGTCTCTACCGCCGGAATTTTCACGCGTAACATGCGGCGACCCATCCATGTTGAGCGAAGCTGATCGCGTATTGGAACTGTTGATGGTGGAAGGTCGTCTCGGCGAGGTCGCGTCTGCTCCTGTTGACGGAGTGTTGAAGTTGACCAGGTTGATAGCCTCTGCGAGCAAAGAACCGTTGCAGATACCGAGTGAAAGAACTTGGGCTTCGGCAAAGTCAAAATCACTAGCCCAGTCGCTGATGACTTGGGCCAAGTCTTCGGGAAATCGATCGATCAGGTACCCAAGCTTTTTTTGCAGTAGGCTAAACCAACTTGCCTGTATCTGGACGAAGTTGGTCAGGCATGATTCGATCAATTTAGCCGTCAGTGCGAAAAGCTTGGGCAATTCGTCTTTGAGAGCTTCATTCAGCGCGACAAACTGCTCTCCTTGCTCCGTCGTTTTCTTGTCGGGTTTGTCACCACGGTCCTTGAGAGCTTTGAATCGAGTATAGTCCATCAGGCGTTTGTTGCGTTTATGCATGACTCGCTGTGGTCCATCGTGAAGCTTGAGAAGAGTGATCATAGGTTCGATAACGCTTTTACGAACAGTCCCAATCTGCAAATGCGGTTAGACTATTTCAAAGAGAGTCAGGGTGTTCAAACTTACATGATCAGGCAACGCGACTGCCATGATCTCTCGGACGGCCAGCCTGAAACGTCGCCATTTGCTCTCAAGCTCAGTATAATTGGATTGGGCCACGTCGATATATCCTTCAATAGCCACGATGAAATCGCTAAACCGTTCCATAGAGGTTTGAGCTTCTTGCGTATACATTTCCACGTCTCGCATAACCACCTGGAGCTGAAAGAAGCTGTCGCTAAACTTCTGCGCTAAGGTATCATAATCCTTGTCTTCGAACATGTCCGAAAGGCCGACTTGCTGTCTGAATTTCTCAGTGCGACGGCCGAAAGCCTTAGACAAGCCAACCCTGACATCTGACTCCTTTCGTTTGCGACCAACCACTTGGCCAACAACATCTGCCCGCTTCTTCATTTCATTGATCTTCACTGAAATATTTGTCACACCTTCAAGAGCGGCCATGATAGCTTCGCGGTCAGGGTGGTCTTCCGGTGTCGCATTCAGAAGCTCCGTCAAGAGAAGGGGATACTTTAGGATCCGCTGCACAGGCTTCACAAGCAGTGAATCCAAATTCCATGCGGAGGTTAGATCAGATGCCCACTCACGACACTCCTTGAGCCAAATTGCAACCTTTGGGTTTCGCTGGAGAGTCTCTAGCTTCTTGTTTGCAGCGTCATGGTTCTTCAAATAATCGGTGTACACCTTCTCCATTTGGGACATATTGGTCACGAAGGACTGACCGATTGATGTCAGGCGGTCCTTCTCTGCATCAGACGCATCTACGTCGGCACCGTCCTCAGATGGAGTGCTCGCCTGCGTCGCCCTACTGCGACGCTTGCTGCTCCATCGCTGGGACTTCGGCATCACGTAGACATTCTTCGCAGCGTTCTTTAGAGCATCTTGGAAGGCCATGGAGAATTGTACTATCTGGTCAGAATTGTTGAACAGCGTCTTGACATCTTCCGCAGATAGATCTAAACAAGAACTAGACGTTCCCTTATAGATATCCTCGACGACTTTCATATCTCGGCCAAAGGAATATTCTGTATCCACAAGCTCCTTGATCACGTGGCGACGCTTCTTGAGACGACGCTGTTCGGGAGAAGGCGTACCGCGTTTGACTTCTATTTTAGTGGACTCAATAGACGTAGCCTGGGTTGTGTCGGCCGACTTCAAGGTCTGAGACAGACTGACGTGTCCAGAGTAACGGAGAGATGCTTCCTCGCTATTCCTTGCGCTGCGGTAGTAGTTGGCAACTTCGGGTGGCACGCTGGAGAAAATACTTGACGGAGGATGGCTCGAATAAACGCTCGGTGACGGCTGTATGGGTTGCTGGGGCTGTGGTTGCGGAACAATATTTCCCATCTGAGCCACGGCGGGAGGCGGAGGAGGCGAGTGATCTGGCAGTGGAGGCGGAGGTGGCATTATTGATGCATCACCTTCTTGGAGAGAAGGCACTTCAATTGACAAGCCAAGACCTTCAGCAGGACCGCCGAGAGCAGAAGGTCGCTGTTGACCAGGATACGATATCGAACCCACATCAGGAAGAACCTCGTTTTGATCATTTATCACTGGTATTTGCGGCTTATCCTCTGCAGCAATTTGCATCCAATCGGCAATTGACGGTGATGCGCGCTCCCAGTCATCCCGGAAAACGAGACTCGCCCTATGCTCTATGTGCTCGGGTTCTGACATTCCCTCCGTCTTCGAGACTAACACTGCATCATCGGTGAGACTGTCTGTTCTATCGGTGGATTCTCCCTGATTAGACAGATCGGGGGAGTCCTCTGAGAACTTAGAAACCGACGGAGCAGAGATATTGATCTTGCCCCGAGAAAGTTCTTCCAGATACAGTTGGGACACACGCCTGGAGTCCCATCCACCTTGTCTAGCAAGACTATGTCGGGTTGAAGAGCCTTGGGTAAGGTAGGATGAGCCTCCAGTACGAATCTCCTGGGATTGGTCAGTCGGATGGGAGGTGCCTCCTCGAGGATCAATATTCGAAGGCGGGAATCCTTGGAAAGACCAAGGTTGAGGTGTCCTTTCAAGCTCTTCTGGTGCCAACGCGACTTCAATGCTCTGCTGCATGTCAGAAGGACACTCGTCTCCTGTTTCGACGGTATCATCCGTAGAATGTCGATTATGTGTCGAAGACCATGAGCTCATGCTCCATCTGTTCCGTAGCTCGTCGCTCATATGGCCATGATCCTCGTATAGTCGTGGTCGTCGTTGATTCTCACTGCTGCCGACCGAACGATCGAAGTAGGTAGAGTCTCTCAGCATAATCTGTATTGATTCCTTGTCATCACGGTCAGACGATGTATATCCGTTGTCCTCTGATGATGTCGGACTGCTCGGACTCGATTCTCGCATCTGCATGATTTGGCTCAACACCGTCCGGTGCGAAGCATCTGCATAAGACAAGCCTGCTTGAGGTTCGGTGTCAAAGTTGGTGGTGTCAGTGTCATCAGAAGGAGCTGTCAGTGCAGAAGATGCCATGGTGGAGCTATGAGGACCTAAGCGCTCCACCTCACCGCCATGACTGATCGTCAATGGCAGTCCTAAGGTTGGAGAATCTCCCGAGTCAAGTCGACCATGTTCGGGCGAGGGCTCGGCTGCATCAACTGTAAGTTGAGGTGCAGCCGTCGCTTGTTCCTGCGTGTTACCGGCTTCCCCTTGCTTATCACCCACATTAGCCGCCTGAGATTTGGATTCCTGAGGTGTGTAAACAGTAGCTGGCAGAAGTAACTCTGCAGTGTTTTCCTTCTCCTTCTGCTCAAGTCGCCGCTTATTTTCCTCTCTCTCCTTGGCCTTAGCCCGACGACGAAGCTCGACAGCTTCTTCCCTTTTTGCATTTTCCTCGACTGTCTTGTTGAATGCTTGCTGGATCTTTTGTCGCCTGGCAGCAAAGTCCACAGTCCCGAGTTCCGGAAGCATTCGCGCCCTCTGTCGAGGAACTCTGCCGTTTCTATCGTAGTCATCCTGCCTCTGAAGCCCAGATACCTTATCCACCACCTTTGCGCGAGAAGATGATGTAGATGCTTCGGACACGGGCTGACGAGGTCTTGAACTCCGTAGCGGGGGAGACTTCTTTGGGGGAGGTGCACTTATGTACGCTTGCAAAAGTGAACTCTTCACTGGCTGCGGTGCTTGCCGGCTATAACCGCGGGTCTTCTCTCGCCTTTGAGGAGAAGTGACTGTGGGAAGGTGTGAGGGAGCAGTCCGCGTCTGCGTGGGCGATCTGGTCGAGGGCTTGGGCAACCGACTGCTCCCTTTGGGAGGTAGAGCTCCACCATTGGGCGAGGTGGGAGAGCGTAGACCGTTGGCCGAGTTTGCCCTTGTTGGAGATGAATTACCCGAATCGGAAGTATGACTGAGTCGGTTGGAGGATAAAGGGATGCGCGATCTGGAATGTGGGGTGTCCGCGAAGGACGCAGACGCGGATTCTTTAGGCGAGGCGACCGCCATGGGAGCACCTAAGGAGTTTATAACCGGCGATTTCGAACCACTGCTCAAAACGTCGCTTCTTGTTCTTCGATGACAGTGTGGGTCGGGGCCGATTCTGATAGCCTCCAGAGATGGTGTGTATCCTAAGTACCAAGCCGTAGGCGACGAAGGTGATATGCCCGTTCCTTTCTCGAGATTGCCGTCTAGGGTCTTCGAATATGGTCGGTATATGCTCCCCTCAGAACCTCTTCGCCGCGGATACGACGGTATCCCATATCCCGGGTCGTTGACACAAGTATCAAGCGCGAGCAATTCCCCAAACAGAGGTCGACGATTCTGCTTACCCGACGGGCTCCTGTCTCCGAACGGATGGCTGGACACAGAGTTTAGCGAAGCCCTCGTGTTGACCAGGCGCTCGCAATAGGTGCGCGACTTTGGAATCGTCAATACCCCGTCTTCTGGCTTGCCGCCTGGTTGCCGCCGTCGGATGAAGCTGATATCTTGTTTGTCCCAAGGACGCGTTCCGGATTTGGAAACTGATGCCGCGCGGGATCGGGGAGCTCTCACGCTACCAACTGGACTCGGGGCTCTGGACGTCGCTCTCGAACTCGAGACCAGCGGAACCGGGGGTACTTCATCAACCGTCTTGTTAAACTTCTCGATCAGGTCTTTAAACGATGGCTGCCGGGATCGAGTTTGTCTAGGCAGTGACCTCGAACCGTCACTTACAGTCCTATTCGAAGTACTGGAGACAGAGCGATATTGTGTCGAGGGCGCTGCGCCCGGTGGGGTTGTATCTGACTGCGCCGGCTCAACAGGTTTCGGATATGTGGCAACGCTCATGCCGCCATGAAATGAGATCGAGGATTGAATATGCTGGCTCAAGAAGTCATCATGCTGCTGCAGTGATGACTCTAGACGTTGCCTATAGTATTCGCGACGATCGGAGGATAGGTGGTTAGCGGCGGGCGGTGGATCGTGACTCTTGTTCGGGAGATCGATCGACAACGACAGTGATTGCGCATGTGAACCCACTGCCGGGTAACGAGAAAATGCGTCTGCTGGGAGAATAGGAAAGGGAGAGGACGAGACGGTGGGCGCAACGTTGGGATGGTTCTGAAGGGTGTTGTGCGAACGCTGATCCGACTGCTGGGACGACGACTGTTGACAGTCGTGCTGAAGTGGGTTCCTAGAGTCATAGACGCTTTGCACATCGTTGACAGACATCTTGCAGTCAGGCCGACGAGCAGCAGGCGTGGACTCGTCAGGCCCGTGCGGTTCGAGGGGTCCACCAAGTACAGGAAACTGGTCGGGGGTCGTGATGTGTTGTTCACGGCTGGTAGGCCGACGACGATGTCGCAGACAGACCGACTACTATCGGGCTACGAGGCTTTCATCCCGGTGGCACCTCAGTCCAGCGTCATATTAATTTGAGGCGACAGAAATGCACACTATGGCCAACTCGTCACGGCCAGTCCAGGTTCCCTGTCAACCGCAGAGCCAATTCGAAACGACCAGCTGCCAGACTTCGAGTTATAGATAGACGCGGTGGACCGATGTGGGCGGAGCGATCGAAACACCGGGGGTCAATCTGTTTCGCAGTTGTCGTCTGCGAGGGGTGTTCAGTTAGACCGGATTCGAAGCCGCGGCGACAGGACAGGCGGTACCGTCAGTTCGAAGAGCTTCCTGTTAGGATGTTGGTCGCCTATAATAATCGCCCAGTGATGGGAGGTGCTGCTGTTGGACAGGAAACCACCCAGTCTAGGCTTTGGTTTGCAGCGCAAGGTCGTGATAGGAAAACACGCCAGGGCGAATGACGAAGAACGCCGTCGTACGGATGTGCAGACCGGGGGAGGGCGATGAAACCACGAACCGGTGCCGTGGATGTACGGACCACTTCGATGCAGTGATCGAGATGACTGGGTAAACAGGATGCGTCTCGTTTGGGCCAGCACAAGAGCAACAGCGCCCCCAACGACAGTAGTTGTATCTAGCGGCTGTCAGCAGCGATCTCAGTCACTCTTTGTATCTCTCTGGTCGATGCAAGCAAGAGGGACGATGAGGAGACGCAGCGATCGTTTTTCTGTCTTCCCCAGCCCGCCTAAGCCTTGCTAAGTCCTGTCTTGTCTTTCCCCCACTGGCGGACAGACCGCTGGGCCGGAAGCACAAGCAGTGGAGAGCGACAAGCGATTAGACTTCTGGCCGCGCGATTCTGGAGAGGATGACAACTTTATCACCGCTAGAGTAGGATAGTCTCCGACAGGCCCTGTTTGTGCTGTCGCGAAGCCAATAGTGCGGATTCGACCTGGATTGCCGTGCACGCTCGATGCGATTTTCTGGGCAGAGACTCACAGTAATTATTAGTTAGTTCACTAGTAGTCTCGAGCAGGCGAATCCACAGCCACGCAATCTCCGGAAGACTTTGTCCGCTGCTGGAAGAAAAGCAGGACGGATGTGGCTGATCGATCGCGATGAAGAGGGACTGCGCGGCGGGCGATCCGGTTCGATGGTCCAGCGTAGTGGTAAATGTACGGAGTATCTAGTGCAAATCGCTAGTTAGTATTATTAGTCTGTGTGGGGAGTGATGCTACAGTTGTTGTAGAGGAACTCTCACAATCACAGTTGCTCTTGTCAGTCGTAGAATGATAAGTAATTAACCCATCAAGTAGACAGATACCCAGATACTCATCAATGTTTCTGCAGAGACGCCAATTGACCTGAGTCGATGGTCTCGTTGTTTTTGTTCCTGAGAAAGTGGGTGTTGAGGCTGTTTCACTTCTAGCGAGACTGGGGAAAACACTGGTTACTTTAATGAACACCACGAAAACGAGGATCCAGGTGGAGCAGCGAGACACAATCTACTCACCACGACTGGCTGTTCATCAACAATCATGGCTAACTACGGAGTATCAGAAGACATTATTCTGGTACAACGAGTCTCGTCTAGCGAACCTGGTCTCACTTCGTCGTACGCATTGAAGCTACTCCCCACTGCGACGCCATTTCCACGCGGACACGACCGAGATGGAGCAATTGTTTTTCTTTTTTTGGGATACGCACCTAGAAGATCCTTCTCATTGTGCGACTGACAAATTATTTCGAACCCCTGTCTCTGCTCCTTCGAGACAGAGTGCTGCTGTCTACTCTGTATGCAGCTGATCGAACGGACCCTTCGTTCGTTTGACAGCTGCTGGGGCTGATATCAAATAGTCGGTTTTGTGTAGTGACAGCTCACAAATACAACTGACCCCTCGGTATCCGCCGCAATGATAACGAGATTCTCCTCGGCCCTGGCAGAGAGCTAATTAATTTAACAGACCGGCCTGAGCACGCACAGCCGCTTTTCTCTCCCCCTTTGTCCCCAGCTAGACTATCTATCTATCCTGTGGCTCAGATGGTCTGGACCAGCGCCGTCTGGAGATCCGCAAACAAAAAGTGGCTCTGCGCCTTGTGAGGAGGCCTCTTGGTCTGTGCTAGAGTTCGCTCCTGTCTGCCTCCCTCCAAATCATCTTCTTAAGACAAAGGCTGTTCCTGACCAGTCGCGATTAACTTTCGACTTCCCGTCTCCAGTGTCCCTTTAGCGTGTCCAAGCGCGAGCCGCCATTGTTCACGATCGGCCCTCATTGCTAGACTGGGCAATAGGTGATGTTTTGACAAATTGACGTGCAGTTGATCTTTGGGGTTCGTGACTGTCCAGAGTCCAGGTACACACAGTAGACGCGTCTGTGTGGCAGCGCCGATCCCTGTCAGAACCACCAGGGGAAAATAGATCCCGCATGGTCCCTGACGCTAACTGAAGCCTCTCAGACTCCAAAGTATGGTATGGCAATGGATGACACGATCTGATTGAAGTTGGACATCCTCGACGTCGAGTCCAATCACGAGTGCACTGTGGTCCTTGACGTGGAATATCATGGGGAAGAAGAGAAAGCGTCCCGCCAGACAGACAGAGACGCCATCCAAGCGCGTTCAAGTCGCGTCTAGGCCCTCCCGCGAGAACGAAACAACCCACCCGGTGATATCACGATACTATCTCCGTGTATTGACCTTGAGGCAGTATCTGCTGGAACAGTTACCCCCATCATCCAAATCCAGACGGCGTCGAGTCGCCTCGTTAGGACGACAGGGCGGTGACGAAGAGAACATCGAAGCTCTCGCGACACTCTTAGACTCCACGCTCGTGGGTATTCTCCGCGAGACTAACCGGAAAGACGATCAAGAAAGACAGAAAGACTTTGCTGCCTTCACCCAGTCGCAGTACAAGTCATCCTTGACCAGCACAGACACGGGGCCCACCTGTCCACAATCAGAGGTATGTTTTTATCATTGTTCTGCAGACAAACGCTCCTACACATAGAATACTATCTGGCTGTCTGCATTGCAGCTATGATCTCCACTGCGGAAGGAGCACGCCTACCCTGGGGAAATCTGATATACTAGACCGCAGCTGGACCCATATATAACCCAGATGGTATCTAACGGAGACAGATTGTTGACTTTGTAATCCTCACCCTATTCAATCGAGTATCTTTCTCCCATCATAAGCCTCAGCATATTCTTGCTCATGGGTATCAACGTACCACAACCCATAATATCGACTCCACTGAGTTGGGTGCTCTCGCCAGCAGCATTCCGGGTATAGTAGCTCGTTATCCCAACCCCAGCGTTTCGGCATTGAAACGTGCGCCATGGACAGCAGTCCTAGGCCTTCTAGGAGAAAATGGGGAGGAAATCATGTTGAGATTGCTGTTGGACTGTGGCATTTTCAGTTGTATGGACCCTGAGAATGGGGCGTTCTACCAGTTCAGCGGTAAGTCAGTGATTGCTATCGAAAGACTACTTAACTCATAAGGTCATTGCAGGAACTCCTCTTTCTGAGCTGGAACTGGATCCAAAACAAGCAGGAGAACCGTGTCTTGGCAATGAAAGGAACTCCAACCGCGTGTCAGTCCTTCGTAAGCCTAACAGCATCATATTTTGCCGTCGACGTATGCTGTATGCACGAGCTGCCCTAAATGCGCAATGCCACGTCCGTTTTGGTCTCAAGCATACTCGTACGTGGCTTATTCTTATCTGTCAACTCGTGGATTGTCAATCGTCAACTGACCCTTTGCCAGATGTATTGAACCGCTTTCCGTTGGCAGAGTTGAACCACACAGTGCACGTGATGAAATACATCTTCCCAAGACAGTTCGGTTTACATAATGTCTTCACCTCATCTGTAGATTCGCGCAAGACTTCCTTTCCGTTCATGGACTATACTTCTCGCGAGGAAGAGATCGATTGGATAGAAGGCAGAAAAGCCCGCCATAGAGACGCATCGGCGACTAGTGAGGAGGTTAAGCCTATCGAGCATGAACGACGACCGAAAATCCCCAAAAGGCTCCGCGGAAAAGCCCTAGAACTGGTTCAGAAACTGCAAAAAGGGAATCAGCGCTGCTCGTACACTGAGCTTCTCAACCACTATTGTCCTATACAAGTAGGTCCTGCTTTATCTGCCTCTCCAGGGGAAGGCTAACTGATCTGCAGCAAAGCTACCCATCATGCTTTCCTCCCATGCCTAGTCATGATCTTAGCTCTCAGACGTCGGAACAGTTGGTCACTCAACCAAACTGTCCTAGCTCATCTGCAGGATCGAAGGATACGCATATGTCGGTCGAGTCTTCGTTAGAATCACCCTCACAGTCCAACGTAGACGCGGATCACAAGAACCGCAAGCTCCGTTTGACAGACTATGCTACCCCGTCTTCCTCTGTCTCTGCGTTTTGCCGGGCGGTCTTGCAGAAGCTAGTTCCCAATGAGTTTTACGGCATTGGACAGGATGGGCAGTGGAACAGACGACTCATATTGAAGAATGTAGACAGATTCGTACGGCTACGCAGGTTTGAGAGCCTTAGCCTCCATCAAACGTGTATGGGCTTGAAGGTCTGGTCCTTTGCCGCCCCCTACATGCCGATGAGACTGACTCCGATTTAGATATCATGCATGCGTTGGGCGGAGTGTCGAACTCAACAAGAAGATCCTCGCTTTACACAACAAAAGCTTTCCCTGACCGAGTTACAGAAACGTACTGAGCTTCTTCATGAGCTTGTGTACTACATATTCGACTCGTTATTAATCCCGATCATCAAAGCTCATTTCTATGTGACTGAGTCGCAGATGCATCGTAATCGGTTATTCTACTTCCGCCATGATATATGGCGTATGCTTTCGGCTGATCCCCTAGCACACTTGAAATCATCGATGCTGGAAGAGATGAAACGAGAAAAAGCAGAACGCATATTGGCGAGAAGGTCATTAGGGTACGGCACGTTGAGACTCCTTCCCAAGAGCTCAGGAGCCCGTCCTATCGTCAACCTTCGAAGGAGAACGGTAAAAAAGCGGATGGGCAGGCAAGCGCTGCTAGCACCAAGCATAAATTCTGTTCTGGCCCCCGTGTCCAGCGTACTCAACTACGAAAAATCGACTCGTCCGGGGATTTTCAGGGCGGGTATGAACTCCGTGGCAGAAATGCTTCCGAGACTCAAGGCTTTCAAATATAATTTTAACCGTCAGATCCAAAGTGACGGGTCTGGAAAGAAGCATCTGTACTTTGCCAAGTTGGATATCCAGTCTTGTTTCGACACGATCCCGCAGGGCAGTTTGATCGCATTGATTGAAGAGATTGTCTCCGAGCAAGAATACTACATGACCAAGCAAGTTGAAATTAAGCCTGCGAGAGGTGACCAACGAAGCAAGCCCAGCAAAAGGTTCGGTGCCAGAGCTGCTCCGCTGCACGATCCTACGGTATCGCGAGGGGCTGGCAAATCCATCAAAAGTAGCAGTGTCCTCGTCGATACAGGAACGCTAAAGGAACATAACAAGGACGATCTACTTGATTTGCTCGAAGAGCATGTGAGACGCAATATAATCAAGATCGGGAAGCGATACTTTAGGCAGAAGAATGGCATACCTCAGGGTTCGGTCTTGTCTAGCATTCTGTGTAATTTCTTCTACGGAAAGTTGGAACAAGAAGTGTTAGGGTTCCTTTCTTGTCGGGAGGCAGTTCTTCTTCGGCTTATTGACGACTTCTTACTCATTACGTGGGATCCTAACCTCGCAATGCGGTTTTTGGAGGTCATGGTGAGAGGGCAACCCGACTACGGCGTCACAGTCAATCCAGAAAAAAGTGTCGCTAATTTTGAGGCTACCATCGATGGAATCTTGATTCCACGTCTGGTTGGGTCGAAATTTGCCTACTGCGGAGTCCTCATCGATACTCGCACTCTAGAAATCCAGAGGGACCGGGATCGTCTTTTCAGTACCGGAGATCCCGCAGCCAGTGTCATAGCAGATTCACTCACAATTGAGGCAAGCCGCGCCCCCGGAGACGCGTTCAACAAGAAGATTCTAGAGGCATTTCCTTTCGTGTTTCGGAATACTTTCATAGACACGGCGCACAATTCACTCCCCGTCGTGCTTTCCAACCTATATGCCACATTTGCCGATTGGGCCATGAGGATGTATCAATATTTGAAGAATCTCAGCAAACGCACGCGACCCTCCTCGATGGTGATTATCAGGACTATCCGAGACGTGATCACCTTAGCGACGAAGCTAATCCAGAAGAAACGTCTGAATAATCCGTCAACGCAACAAGACACCAAACGCGAGGCCGTTTGCAGTATCAAGCGATTACAGATCGAATACCTCGCCGCAGCTGCCTTCCGCTTCGTGCTGGGACGCAAGCAGACGCAGTTCCCAGAAGTATTGCACTGGCTGGAGCTGATTGGGAAATCATCTCGACCGACGGTGGATCGCGAAGCAGTTCTGCTCAGGAAGGCAGTGAAGAACGGGGAAAAGATCTTTGAAGGTTGGAGGTTCTAGTCTGACGAATATGTTAAAAATACATACCTTGAGAGTTATGCAGTTGTCCATGCCTATGATACCCTTGGTTTCTTGTCTATCGCTGGGTGTATAGTTGTTCTATCGGAATTGGGCGCATATACATTTCCTGGATATTCTAAATCTTCCTTGTCTATTCCTAGACTATTAAGAGCCACTCTTCACAACAGGCATCAATTCATTCGACAGCACGTATTGATATATATTTAGTTGATGATGGCTTTCCTTCTTCCAGTTAGAGAACTCCGGTATTGTTCTTTAAACAGCAATGACTGTTCGAAGACCAGTTCCAAGGCGCAGTATCCAATTTGATAATCCAAGCACAATGATCGGGAATAAATAAATATCAACCACAGCATCTTTCTTTGTTGGGTAGCAGATCGAAATTATCCCACGGATGAAAACTGTCACCATATTTTCCATTATAAATAATACATAATATACACAGTACTGAATATAACATCCTCATCCAAGCTAATAGATCTAAACGGAGCATTGTCTGCAACAATTATTGTCCTGTTACGCACAGACCACATACGCTACTTTATCAAATAACCTTCCCGGAGCGGGATGACTTATTTAAATTTAAACAACAGCAAAGCGACTTCGCCGAAGCAAGCACATTTGCAAACTCGTCTCGGTCGGGAAGGGAACTTGGCCCCGAGTTTAGTTTATATACTTAGTCTACAGTCGAGCGCTCGCCTACCGCTCTGTACCTACCTATCTTAATAACCTTAGACCCAACTATAACGCCACATCATCATATCATCATCCATCGATCTCAATCTACGATTCTGATCATCGAACAAACACAACACAACACTACAAACAGCAAAGCGCAAGAAAAAAGAAAAGCAAAAAAACAAACAAACAAAATGCTCTCCTTCTTCCGCCGCATCCTGCCCAGACCAGTCGCGAACTTGGGCTCCGAACTCCGCGACCACCTGGCCAATGAGCGGACTTTTCTCTCATGGACGCGAATGGGTCTCGCGTTTGCAGCAATGGCGCTCGCGCTGGGTCGACTGAGTCTGATTGATCATATGGTTCATTCGCGATGGGGTGGGAATCTCAATGGCAATGGTAATGCTTTACTCTCATCCTCGACTTCGACTTCACCACCGGCCGACAAGAAAGAAACGACGACCGCTTCTTCCGAAACACGTTCCCTACCCGGAGCGGACCTCGTGGCCAGTCGCGTCTGTCAGGGGATTAGTATCTGGTGTTTCGGGTACGGGTTGTTTCGATACGTGTCTGTGCGAAATTATCTGACGCGAGGACTGTTTGTGCCGGGGATCTGGGGGCCGATTTTCATGACGTGTGGCTCGTTGGGGGTATTTGCGACGGTGATGCATTTCGACTGGAGACGGGAGCCGGTGGCTGCTTTGGCGAGTCATGTTGCGAAGGAGAGGAAGAGGGAGTGATGGATAGGTGATGTGTTGGCTTTCTTGTGTTGAGGCCAGTGTTCTATAAAGGGCTGTGGATGTAAGAGATATATTAGACTTGATGTTTGGGCTTTAGAGGGTTTCTGATGGATTAACTAGATATATGCTAGATTCTACAGGTTTTGGGGTATTCTTTAGACTATCTTTGAGAGTTGATGATTACAGGAATAGAAATGTTTGTTACATATCAATGTTCGTTTGCTTTAGCACATAATACATGGATCACTGCAATCAATGTACTCCGTAGAATGCCGTTGTGTTCATTAATTAATTAATTAGACAGCTAGCCGGGCCGGGCCGGTACGAAGAAATGGCAATGTCCCAGCAGGCTGGTCTAGTTTGAAATCCAGCTAGGTGGAATACATGAAAAATGGGTACTGGTGATCTATGTTATGATGTATCGAGTACGCGTCCACCGGATCATTCATCCTATGCAGTGAGCTTTTTATATGGAATGAGCTCAGACTGAAGTAGTTAGTGCTGGTGTTCATGAGGCTCAGACCTGCAATGATAGCGCTTCTCTAGCCAAAACAGCAGAGATACATAGATGCCAGGCTGCGGCGAGGATTCCCGGTCCTGTTCAGATTTCATAGGGCTCGCACGGATAGCCCCCGCGTTCTTGGCGGTACCGAGTGTTCATCCGGTTCGAAACGTGTGCGATCCTCCCGCGGACGCGTCAGTGGCGGGGAAGACACGGATTGAGATGTCCGAGCGGATGATATTTGTTAAAGAGGACATGAATCGGTCGTCTGCTCACACGTCATGAGTGGTTTGACCCGTGGATGTCTCCAGGAAGCAGAAGCGATACTCAGCTCGGCCAGTGGGAGCACAGTCCGCGATTATCATGGTCAACGCGTCCCTGCGCATGTCACTGCCACTGGAAGAGCAAGACATCGCGATCTGTGCTAGACAATGACCCCGCTCATCGAAGACGCCCCAGGCCATTCTGCGAAATGTACGAGGGGAGTGGCTTGTGCAGCCATGACATAACGGCCAGCAGCGTCCGAGTATGTGAGGAAGTTAGAACAGTAAGGTTGCTGGAACGGGCCATGAATAGCGATCGTTATTTGGCCATCTAAGTGTACTTCTGCGATCCTGCCAGGTTTCACCGCCTTTTAATTGGTATTCTCCCTTCATACCAGGATAGATGCATCGCCCTTGGCACGAGATGCTACGCTCGAGTCATGGATCATGTTCTGCATGCTGGCTGGGCAGCAAGGTGAACAGAAAGTCCTGTGCCCTGAGACATGCAACTAATCTTTGCGTGTGGCGGAGAAGACATGCCAGAGGAAGCCCTCTCGGACTACTGCAGTAGTTCCCGATTGACTGTGTGGAACCAGCCATGCAAGCCTTGTGCATGACGCCAAAGACTCCGGGCTCACCCATTGTCATCTATCTGCTATACTGTTAGCTGAACATTATGCCCTCTTGTTAGAATTTTTTCCGTGTGCGGCTGGACGGACTGCTGCTATTGTTGCCTCGTGGCCGAGAAAGACCCGCTGTTCCCGGCATTTCTTGAGAGAAGATGCGTTAACCGAGTGCCTAACAAGAGTAGAGCGAGCCCTAGCCACAGGAGCACAGCCTAAGGGCGCTGGGTGGGACAGTATGTCCAATGATATGCTATATACGGACGATCAGCCACAGCGAGGCGAGGGAAGGCACGCAGTGGATGGACCGTCCGAGGAGGAAGGAGCGAGCCACGGTTGCAAGCTGAGGCTCGATAAAGATCACGGGCTGGGTCAGGCCAGGGGCTGCGAGAGAGAAGGACAGTGATATAGGAGATCGAGGCGGACTGTGCAGACAATAATATCTTTAGCATCACTGGATTGTCGTGGTAATCACTGTTCTTCTTCACTATCAGGGCCATGGCATGGAAAACACAGCATGGCAGCCGATAATCTCAACTACTAGACCGAGGAGACACGGAAAGCAGACCCAGCTGGAGGGCCATCCTAATCTGCCAGCATCGTCTCGCCTGCACGCCAGCCGGGCCCCTTCATGACAGCCAGAGGCCTCTAAGCCCAAAGCCCACTAGCCGGCATGGTCCAGCTGTCCTACCGATCAGATCGTCGCCCGTGGCTGCCAGGCTAGACAGACCGAAGAAGCACTCAATGCGCCCTGGGGCCATCCCTGATCTCGCAGCCTCAGGCACCGCATGCCCATCCCGTCCACCATCCCGGATTCCAGACCGTATCATCCCTCTCCACCCCGTCACTACTGTCTCATCGTTCTCCAACGGCTTTGTCGTCGTCTTCTTCTTCTTCTGCTTCTTCTCCTTCTTTTCCCCGTTGTCCCCTTCTTCGATCGTTCATACGCTTCTCGTCCCAATGTCCGCCATTGGGCCTTTCCATCGTCGCTAACTCCGTTCATCCCAAACCCCAGACTCTCGTTTTTTTGGACCAATTTCCCCTCGTGGTGCTCTTGCTGCACCCTGACCTACTGCGAGCAGTAGCCACCGTGACCAGCATCAAAATCATCAGTGTTCGACTGATATTCTCTCCCTTCGTTTACAACAGCAAGCACCGCATCAACCGCGCATTTCCGGAACGTCCGTGGTTGAGCCAGGTTCGTCGAGCGAACCTCCCGAGTACTATCGTTTTGGTCACTTCCCGCCTAGTCGCGGTCGATAATTCCCCCCGATCCCCTCGTTTTTAGACGGCTTGATATTCGTTGCAAGCCCTGGTGGAGATGGCGACGGTCTGCTCGCCCAACTCTCCCCCCGAGTTGTCTGGGTCTAAATCGTCCAAATCCTCCTCCTTCCAGTCATCCTCCCAATTCTCGGGCACGGATGGCCTGTTCACGGACATTTCCAACTTTGAAGACATCGGTCTGGAGGACGACGCGGACGTGCCCTACATGGATCCCTATGCCACCGCCCTGCCGCGATCCTCGACGCGGACGACACCCACCGTCACTCGCGTCAAGAGCACATCCATGATCTCCTGCAGTCGAGAATTAACCTCCGGTTCGAAGACCAAGAACGATTATCCGCCCCTGCAGGGTCAGATCAACGGGGCACTGGCCCAGAAGAACCTGGAATCCCTCAATCCTTCACGCAAGAGTGGCCGCAGGGACTTCACCAGTCCATCTGTTGCCTCGTTGCCAATCCGATCATCAGGACGTCGACGGTCACGCTCTCCCTCTCCCAATCCGCCATCCGTGCTATCTCCATCCCCGAGCAGCAGCACGCTTACGCTTTCTCCCCTCTCCGCCCGAAATGGAGGGCGCAGACAGTCGTGGCAGCCAACTCGCAAATCCGTCAAGGAGTTGGAAGAGGAGTATCATGATTCTGACGAGGATCTGCCCGACGATGCCAGCCTGTGGAACGTCCCCATATCTCCTCGTCCCTACCAGGAGCGAGCAGCGTCGCGAAGCGCAAGCCCTGATGCAAGGGCCTCGACCCCGCGACCTCTACCGCTCTCTCATGCGGTCCCAGAGGGCCGCCCCGTGTCCCCGGGGGCTTCTCCTCGGACGTCACCTTCGCTCCCTCGTCCCAAATCAAGGGTTTCAAGGTCAACCTCCGCCGGTCCGAAAATGGGCCAGATCTCGCCCCGTAATCCACGTACTAATTCCTATAATGTTGTAATGTCGGAACTGTCTGAGGAGGCGAGGATATTGACAGAAGCTCTCGAGTACCATGCCGACGATCCCCAGAGAACATCGGATGGCAGCCGGAGCGGCAGGTCCTCGCGCAGAACCAGTATCGACTCCAAAAGAGGATCGAATGGAATTGTCGAGCTACCGCCACTCCAGAAATCAAATATCATGATCGACCCTTTGCCCATCAGCAAGGAGAAAGAAAAGGTCCTCAGTCGGACACGTCCCAGCTGGCTTCCTCCAAAGGATCAGAAGGAAGAAAAGAAGCACCTGAAGGAGTACAAGCGAATGATGGCGCAATCCAGAGAAGCTGGTAAGTCACGGTCATAGCTCTTGCCTGACCTTGTGGGATTCGAGTTAACAAATTATTCTAGACAAGCGACGAGCTGCTAAAGCCGCTTCGGCCCAGTGCGAGAAAGACAACACGCGACAGACTCTGCAGCGGATCTGGGATGACTATGTGTGCCCAGATTGGGACCGCGTGGTGTCAGAACATCGTACTCGCGAGTTGTGGTGGCGTGGAGTCACGCCTCGTTCGCGAGGAGCCGTGTGGCAGCGAGCCATTGGCAACGAACTTGCTCTGACCGAGGAAACCTACAAAAAAGCGCTGATGAGGGCCAAGGAAGTGCGATCCAAGACCGGGGATGACGCGGGGGAAAGCAATCGGAGGATGCGGGAGTGGTTTTCTGCCATCAGGAACGATGTCTCCAGCGCCTTTCCCGACTTGAATCTCTTCCAGGAAGGGGGACCGTTACGAGATACCTTGATCGATGTCTTGGAAGCGTATTCTATGTATCGAAGCGATGTGGGATACGTCTACGGTCTACATGTAAGTGAACCCTGAACCTCACGGTCATGGCTGAGGCCGTACTGATAAGCTTTTATAGTCCATTGCCGCGTTACTCGTTCTCCAGATGCCCACTCCGGCAACAGCGTTCTTGGTCATGGCGAATGCGCTCAATCGTCCCCTGCCGCTCGCATTCTTAACATCAGATCCAGGTGCTAAGGGCCGAACTTATTCCCTTGCCTCTGCAGCCCTTCGCTACAAGTTTCCGCGTCTGTCGACTCACCTCTGCGAAAATATGAACCTGTCAGACGAGGATATCTGGGAGCCCATGTTCCGCTCCCTCTTCACCAATGGCCTTGACCTCGAGCGAGTGAGCCGTGTCTGGGATTGCTGGGTGTTTGAAGGCGACCGCGTCATGATTCGCGCTGCAGTTGCGATCCTTGGTTGCTTGCAGGTGCAGTTGTTTGGCTTCGGGCCTGACGAAGCCGGCCATGCGGCTATCAGAGATATCGTTGGATGGGGTCCCCGTGATATCGGGAGCAAGAACCAAGGCACTCAGAACTCCTCTGTCACCTCCGGGTTTGGTGGTGGACAGATTCCCAATGCTGGCGTGGGCAAATACTGGCTTTTGGACTCCGCCGGGGATGAAGATGGTTTCATGATCCAGGTTAGAGAGGCCGGAAAGACGCAGCAATGAGAATGCGCCTTCGCCCCTGCTCTCGTCTTTCGTGCTGCTGCACTCACAGTGCATTGATACCTTGGACGGATGGGCATATCCGCTACTTCTTACAAGCGTTCCATTCATCATCGCTATTGTTCTTATATATCGGCTGTCCGACAGCCTACATTGACGAAGATTCGACCTGACGGATTGGATGATTCAAATTGCCTACCGTTGACATTCTCTACCGATTTCATAAGTGTACTACTAGCCGCATCACTTTCCCTATTTTCACTTGTCTCAGTCGTCTCTTCTTTATCGGGAGCCCGAGTTTCTCGTATTGGTTGGTATCTTCTCGTTTCAGGATATTCCTCATCTTTGTAATGACACAAGCAGCCGTGACAACGGCTGAGTTCGTCTCTTTCTGCTTAATTGGTTTCTACTGTGTATAGTTGGGGAACTTGGTATTTCAATTCGGGGTCCAGCTGCAACGCTGAGAAGGAATTGATGTGCTGAACGATTGGTCTAGGCCATCCCTTTACTAATTATTAACAAATGCAACGACTATTATCTATTTTGGAAATATCCGACGTCAAGCGCTTCTCTATTGCTATAAGTGAAATCGTGCAGGAGTTCAATCCACACATTCCCTTTCGCTTCCATGGTTATAACCGCAACTCGTTCCCAGAAAACTCGTCACACATTGCACATTAAGGTCTACCTTTTTGCACGTCCAGTCGCAATTTTTTGCAGACGCAAGTTGGTCCCCTTAAATTATTATTTTTTTTTTTCTGCAGTTCTACCAGGCGATTCGAGCAATTGGTCCTTTGGGAAATAATCGAACAACGACCTTTCGGGCTTCGTCCATCAGGAGAATGCCAAAAGCCAGTCCAATAGGTATGAACCAAAACTCAAGCGGCACGCTCGCGGTATTGAAAAGAGATTGTATCCCGGGGACTTCAGTAACGAAAATGGCAATGATGAGTGAAATCAGCATCGCTAACGGGAGCCAGGGATTTCGCCTCTCTTTTCGAACCGGGTCGGCCTGCAAGATAGACATCCTCTTGTTCCGGACAGACAGGATGTTACCCCATTGCATGATAACCAGACTGACGAAATACACGCACTGTCCGACGTTGTTGTAGTGGGTAAGTTCGTCCTCCGTATGGCCATAGAAGCCGTCCGAGTATTTTTCGAATGCGAAAACGAGAGCGTGGAACGGAATACCCGCAGCTTTATACATATATAGGAAAAACATGGAGTGTGCACATAGTGCTTCCAGCACTCCAATAAACAGGTATGATTGCCCATATATCTTGAGGTTGATAAGATGATCCTTTTTGTGATTCCTTGGTGGTCCATCTAGGAGATCGTACTCCTCTTTCTCCATGATGAGGGAGAGAGAAAGGAAGAGATCGGTGAAGACACAGATGATGATCATGAGAAACGAGCTCAAGGGTAGAGGAACCCCAAAAAAGACGTTCATGAGCACTGGCCAGATCTCAGACCAGCTTCCAGCCGGGAGGAGATATGCGATCACTTTCTGGAGGTTTTGGAACACAAGTCGACCCAGTCTTATTGCTTGGACGATGGAGTCGAACTTGTCCATCAGCACCAGGTCTGCTGCCTCGATCGCCACGTCGCTTCCAGAAACGACCGCTATGCCAACATCCGCAGCACGCAGTGCCGGTGCGTCATTGACACCATCACCTGTCACGGCGACGACATTATCGCGGTTTCTGAATTCGTTCACTATACGGAGCTTCTGTTCCGGGGTCGTACGTCCGAATACTATTTCCTGGTATTGACAGATCATGTTCCAATCTTCCTCCTTCAATGAGGAAATCTGAGATCCGTCGACGAGAAGGCTCTGCTTCGAAGATATCATATCCTTATCGACTGTAAGATCGGCGAGGTCAGCCACTGTATCTGGTTCCGCGGTGCCTGTGAAGATGCCTATGTCACGAGCAATCGCCGCCGCAGTCAAGCCAAAGTCTCCAGTGACCATGAAGAACCGGATGCCTGCCTTGCGGCAAGACGCAACGGTACGAGCGGTCTCCGGGCGGGGAGGGTCAACTATGCCGAACAGCCCGATAATTGTAAGATTTAGAGCACCCTCTGCCTGGATCTCATCCGCGAAGTCGTTCGATCCGAGAGTCGCCCGCGGGCTATAGTATCTCTGGCAGAGCACAATGACTCTTTCAGCTTTCTTTGACATCTCTTCTTGGAAGGCAGAAAACATTTGCTTCGCGGAATAATCCAGTTGCTTCACCTCGTTGTCAACGCCTGACCAGTATGACGTGCATTTTGGCAGCAGCACATCAGGGGCTCCTTTAAGATACATCAGATACATCTCATTGGAATCGTTCAGTTTAACGCCTTCGGGCTTTGCCGTGGTCTTGTGCAGTGTGAGCATCCACTTGTTCTTGGAGTTGAAAGGGACCTGATAAAGCCTTTCATACTCCTCAAATTTTGTGGTACTTCCAGGGTTGACGGTTTCTGCGAAACGCAAGACAGCTTCATCCGTGGCATTGCCGTTGACTCCTCGCTCACCAAGTGGAAGATGCGCCGTCTCTGGATCGAAGAAGGCATCGTTACAGAGGACTGATCCTTGAAGCAATGTCTGAACGGGCAAAGGGGCCTGGTCTTTCTGAAGATCCTCGGTGAAACTGTCGACACTGTATCGCTTATCGATAAAACCGACTGATCTGACGAGCATCTTGTTCTGCGTCAGTGTTCCAGTCTTATCGGAACAGATCACGTTAACGCAGCCGAGAGTCTCGACCGTCGATAGACCCTTTGGCAGGATATTCGCACTCTTCATCCTCCGCGCGACCATCATAAGCGTGAGCGCAACTCCAACTGGCATGCCTTCTGGGATGAAGGCTACCACGCATCCCATCACATCATTTAGCATGGAGACAACATTCATAAACCCGCTATGGTCGACACGCAGCCACCCAGCCCAGGTGAACAGAATCGTACAGGCCAGGATAATAGTAAGGCAGATGATGATTCTCACAAAACGATTGATCTCCTTTTGGATGAGAGTCGGTTTCTCTTTGACATCCGCTGTCAGGCTAGCTATGCGGCCCATGACAGATCGAGAGCCGGTAAGGACGACCACACCGACCGCGTTGCCGTTGGTTACACTTGTGCCCATCAAGGCGATGTTTCTTGTCTCGAGGAAGTTCTTTTCCGTGGCATCGGTGGCCCCCTCGACCTCTTCAGACTCTCCTGTCAGAACGGCTCGGTCGAAGCGTACGTCTCCGGAGGTCTTCAGGATCCGGATATCTGCCGGTACCTTATTTCCAATGGAAATATGTACAATATCACCCGCCACAAGGTCTGTCGCTGGCATCTTCACAAGCCTCCCATCACGTAGCACCATCGTGTCGGATGGAAGTAGCCCAAGGATCGAATTCATCACCTGCTTCGTCGACCAGTCCTGGAAAGCAGAAAAGCAAGCTTGGAGCGCAATGACGATCATCACTAAGATTGCCAATGCCAGGTTCGTCGCGGAAGGAGGGTTGCTCAGCGGTCTCCAGCAGATGAAAAAGATAATGACTCCGACCCACAACACAGAGCAGAAGCCTCCGAAGACGTAGAAGAAGATCTTCTTCAGATAGTTCTCCCGACGTTGGGCGACGGTGTTCTTTCCATCTCGCTGCAGTCGTGTTGCTGCAGCACTCGCGCTCAGTCCTTTTTCTGGATCAACATTGAGCTGTTGGCAGAGACGTTCCTGACTGAGAATATGGAAATCGAGCTGTTCGAAGTAGTCTTGGTTCACGAGGTCCTTGTCTCTCTTGTCCTTTTTGCCCTTGAGCAGCTCCTCAGAGGTATTATGTGACTCGGATATCTGAATTGAGAGGGTGCGAAACTCGATGGGAATACCCGGTGCCACAGACGATTCACGATTTTCCTTATTGCTGCGGCTACTCCGTATGGTGTCGATGCTTTTGGAACGTGAAATTGAGCGGAGACGCTTAGAGGCGTTGTTGCGAGAACGGCGCGTTTCTGATCGTGGATCATCCGCGGGTGATTCAAAGATAACACGCTGTGAACCCCGTTGTTCTTGCGTTTCGAGTTCATAGTCTCCTCCACTGGGGACATCACTGCGAGCATTTGCTTCGACATCCGCCTCAGAATCGTGTTGATTCTCTTCGGAAGCAGGCTCCTGAGAAGACGGAGATGAAGGCATGACTTGATCCGATCGAAGCGACAGCTCCTATCCTCACTACCTGAACAACGGGGGCAATATATAGAATATGAATGATACAGAAAACAGAAGAAAGAGGTACAGAGAGGGATTATATGGACCACACGAGCTGACTCGATAGAACCCCTCTTCCGGCTCTAGCTACCTGTCTAGGATTCTCACGTTTATCGAACCAGAACCGAATGCAGCGGAATCCCACGTGGATTAGATACGATGTCATATTTTCATCTTTACCGCAGTACCCCATTCGCATCTATGAGGGATTTACCCTGACCACAACCGGCCACCGGGGTGAAAAAGAACCGTCCGTACTTCTCGCGGAAAAGCAGCAGTCTAGCCCTAAACCCCTAAGTAGTTGATCGCGATAGATAGGAATACAAAGTAATAATTAGTATCCAAAAAGAAACAGACTGGGTGCAATAAAATGCTCAAACGCCGCACACTCAAGAAGCTCGCTCGTCTAACTAAACTTTTAACTTCATTATGTTTTTCCCTTTCCCGCTCATTTCGAGCTCACACGCGGGAAGAAAAGAAACGACAGAAAAAAGCCTAGGTATTATCGTGGCGTAGCTTAACTAGCTGAAATTAGGCATTATTTCTCCGGTGGGCTAGTAATATTACCCAAAGATCATTATACCGCGTTCGACTGTACCTTTGGTTTGGTTTGACGGTATAAATCCCTCGCAATGTATAGAAACTTGCCATGTCTGCGGTCATCCGCGCTGGCTTCTGATTGGTCCGTGTAATTCGCTCACGCGCTGCAGGTTATGGAAACGGTGAACGGGAAATGTGTGGAATGTGCTGATGCTGTGCGGATATGCGATATACTACTTGAAGAAATAGAGTGGGATCCTTTTTCTGCTTTTATTTTCTTATCTTGCTGTGCTAGCCGTGTGTCTCTATGCTGTATCAAAGTGGTCGGTTTCGAATTCTGGTCTATGAGCGCTCGGTGCAGGGCTCAGCCCGAATTCATATTGAGATTTAGACCAGTCCAGGACACTCTTCGAAACAATAAAGTACCCCTGTTGACGTGTGATTTGCTTAATTCTGTTGATTGAGTTCGTGCACATTGCAGACAGAACCAAACTCGGTAATCCTATCTCCCTTTTTTCTAAGGCTCTTGGTTGCATCCTTTCTGCTCTAAAGAACCTAAAATACTAGCTCATAGTTATCGTATATAGTTGTTATAGGAATACGGGAGGTCTCCCTAATTAAATATGTGTATATAACCTACGTAATGAGATCAGGAGCAGGAATGAAAGGGGCAAGGATAGTTGCACAACGAAGACATTAATAGCGGTAACGCATAAAACTCAAGAGAACTGGGAGTGCTTCACTCCTACACGGTGCAGGGATAATGTATTATTAGTGTTATTGATACCAGCCATACTCGCCAATGTTTTTCTTAACCGAGAAGCGATGGACTACCTAAGTGGTAGAGGAGTACATCACCTGTCTAGATTGAAACCACCAAGAATCCAGACTAAGTTCTCATATGCTACATGAATGTACGGTATAACACAACTCTCAAACGATCCGAATTTTGTTTTCTTATTTGGAATCGGGAACCCGTAATAGAGGTCCGGTGCCGGTCTATAATTTTATGGATAACGTTTGCCCGCAAAAGACAAAATTTATTTGCTTGATTAGGTCTAGGCGTTTTAATGACATATGTCCTGTTTCCCTAAAAGTAATATTATCCTCGTGATTGCATCAAATAGCCATTAGAGATATGTTACTGCTGGACTCCTCTTTCTGAAAACTTCCTGCTAGAGGTATAACTATATTTGCTAACAACAGTTAAGAGATGTACATACTTAGATGGCAACTTAAACGTATGCACTAGCATTGATATAGTAAAAAATTGCTATCGATCACATCATATTTCAAAAAGAAAAAGAAAAAGAGAGAAAAAAAAAAGTTCAGGTGCCGCCTGTAGCTTTTGGTGGTCTCCGTCGTCTCCATATCATACGTCAGTTAGGCATCCATAGTTCTTCTTTTCTCTTAATGACTCCCATATCATCAGTCTTCTTCACCACCAACCCTCACTAAAACTGTCGTACTGCTATCTCTTAACCATGAGTTATTGGCTAACTGTAAGTTACTCCAAATCCCCCAGGCCCTTGCCAGTGGTCTAACAAAAGCCAGCCCGAAGAAGTCCCCGAAGGATGGACTACTGAATGGCCCCACGTATGTTTCCTCGACGGAGAATGGGGCAGGGTTGTGAAACGATGTGGTCTTGAAAACCCAGTACCCATTATGCACACTACTCCGGAGTCAGGGGAAATCGAAGGTCTATTTACAGCCGGAGGGCGTTATTACTTTGCTGGATTCGGACTGAGCTGGGATATCCACGAGGTTATTAAGCCGACGACTCTGGATCAAATTGTGAAGAAGATTAGGGACAACAAAGAGAGATTTATTCAGACGAGAGAACTGGAGCAAGTGGAGACGCAGGAGGATTTGGAGAGGAATAAGGAGAACGATAAGGCGGGTCGTGAGTTTATGGAGAAGATGCAGTCACCGGGCTTTCTAGACTTTGCGATGAGCAAGGATTGGTCTAAGTAGGAGGAGATGTGAAGAACCGGCTGTGCAGGTTCTTGCTATTCAGGCATATGATTTAGACTGAAACTCGCGGTAGCTGAGAACCCAACCAAGATCCATTTTTAAGCGACATTATTTGACGAGTAAGCAAAAGCAGATTCTAGTTTTCGAGAACCATATCAGTCCATCGGCCAATATCCGATATCTAAAAGAGTGAGCCATGAGCTCAAACACCGCAGTTACATTTCCATTACCAAAAACAGGCAAAAAGGCCGCAACTGCGAGAGAAAATAAAATGAGGTTTGAATGTGTCCAAAACAAAATAAGAGACGCTCGGTGAAACTGTGGTGGAAAAATCAACGAGGGATATAACCAACCTACCGAATCAAAGCTGACAAAATTACCGCGGGAACCTCGTCCGCAGATTCTATTTGCCAATCAAATGCCGCTTCCTCTGGAATCCAATAGATACCTTTACCATAACATATCTGCATCGAGATGAGTCGTACGAGGCGTAAAATGGCGCCTGCTATGGTATCTATTAAGGGGTCGTAAGGTATAACTAACGGGTTTTTAGGTGATTTCCTGCAGTTGAGCTATTAACTTTACTTGCGATTGATGTTTATTGATTAATGTTGCAATTGTCAAGAGAGTTAACTATATCAGCGACTCTGTCGATTGAGCTCATAATCATTCATCTTACGATTTGATCAATCCATTAATACTGGAAGACTACCCAAGTTCCTTCTACGTCAAGCACTGGGCCTACATGCAGCTCATGCCAGCTGCTGTTTCAGAACAAGTAAGAATACAGAGTGAGGACAATAATAACAAAGGTCCTCGATCTGCGACTACAGTGTCGTCTTTAGCAGACACGTATTGTCGCGACGAGGAAGCTGGATCTCCTCTGGATCCTGATCCTCCCACGCCGTCGCATCATGAGATCCATCATCATCATCATCTAATCCAGAAAGTCGACAAACCATGGGGATTTCTTGATGCGGTTCTCAACATGCTCCCAACCTGGTGGTGGTGGTCTGGGACTCATTCTGAAGATCAAGATCCCCTCATCGCCACGCCATCCGCGCCTCAGGGACAGTCCTCCATACCTTCAATGTCCCTGACTCAAAAATACGGCAAGTTCAAAGAATTCATCTACTACGGCGAAACATGTACGATACGGCTACACGAGAAAAGGCACCTCCCAGCAACTTCATCTTCACCTTCATCTTCTCCCACGCGGACAGAACTATACGCCATCAAGGTATTCCACCGTTCGTCATCCAACCTCGCCCGATCCGAATACTGCATCGCTTCATGTCTCCAACATCCCAATATCGTCCGCACCCTCGACCTCCTCGTTGACGAAAGGGGTTCTCTTTACGAAGTCATGGAATACAAGCAATCGACAACCCTGTATCACCTCATCAGCGTCTCGCACAGAACCAGAACCAGAACGAAAAGGGAAGGCCTGACCACCATGGAATCGGACTGCTTCTTCAAACAACTCCTCCGCGGGATAGACTACATGCACACTCAGGGTGTCGCGCATCGTAACATAAAGCCCGAAAACATCCTCATTACGCTCCGCGGCGCGGTCAAGATCATCGATTTCGGGAACGCCGAATGCTTCCGCGCTCCGTGGGAGCAGTGGCCGCATTTAACCAAACGGTTATCGGGTACAGTTCCCTATATTGCTCCAGAGGAGTATGTGAACAGAGAGTTCGACCCGAGGGCCGTCGATGTTTGGGCTGCGGGCGTTACGTATATTGCGATGCGGACAGGGAAACTTCCCTGGTTCACAGCCGTGGAGAGGGATGATGAGTTATATGTCGCGTATGTGAATGGGAGAAGGGAGGAACGGGGCTATGAGCCCATTGAATCTTTTCGAAAGGTATGTCCACTGTTTATTTCGCTTTGGTTTCGTCTGCTCAACATGGCCAATCTCTTGCGCTTTTCAGGAATGCTGCCGCAATGTAATCTACGCGATGTTGAATCCGAATTGGGAACGACGCATTACTGCATCTCAGACCTTGAGGTCGGAATGGGTGACTAGTATTGAGGTCTGTGATGCTGGAACCGGGGGGTTATAATCGTAGTGGTAAGGAATCGAACATGGATTTGTCCGGTTTTGCTGATCGCTGCGTGATATACACCTACGCGCGAAAGTATGAAACTAGAGAACTCCTGCATCTTATTTGTGTCAACACCCATGTGTTCAACTCCTACTAATTATACTACAAGAAGCTCTCGAGCCTGTTCTTACCAATATTATACATAACAAGGAGCTATTGTGGAATAATTGAGAATTTTAATAGATGAGCTACTATTGGATAGTTTCAAACATCTGTTGTGTAACTGTAGAGTGCTCTAGACTTCACATCTTCGAGAACAAGAATTCATTCTATTGATTATAAGAATAAACAACTAGGCAACAAATAGAAAGTCTATAAATAACTAGAATACAAGACAAGAATCAGACATCAAACAACCGGATTACACCGTATAAATCCAAAGAAACAAAATAACATAGTATGATACATATGAGAATTCTATTGAATGAGAGTACGTAAGTATATAAGAGGCCCATATGTACTGCACGGGCATGCTTTCTTTCAAAAGGCCACGGTCATCGAGCCACCATGACGACACCATGCTGTTTTGTTTACACGTCCTCCGTGGGTATCATGGATCCACGAAACTGTCACTCTGCTGGTTCTGTATATTCCATCCATTTGCAATCTCAAGCTTTTGGTTGCTCTTTCTCTGGAGCTCTGGATAACCGCCAGTTCTAAAGGAGCCTCACCGGAAACGATAGGTTATAATCCCTAGAACGCCAGACCACAATGCAAAGATCAAATCAAGTGTGACTCCGAGACCCTCGAACGGAAAACCCGCCAATATGCAACAGACAAACAACGTCAATCGAGGTATGAATTCCACATCTCACTTTCTTCATGCAAAGCGAGCGCTCAGATTTGCAAAAGCATCAGGGCTGTGTCTGCCGTTCTGAAGCCCGTTAATATCAACGCTTGCCTGGCTGGCGTGGGTCCGTGCAAATGGACTGTTGGACTGCTGGACTTTCTGTCCCATCCCAATGCCGAGGCCAGATGGAACGGCTGACATTGGAGAAGTATTGGCTGCAGGATTTGTCTGTCCGCCAAAAGGCGAAGAGGTGAAGAAAGGATTCCGTGCCCCTGCAGACGGGGAGTCAAATGAAACAGGCATTGTCACGCTGCGCTGCTGCGGCGTTGCAAGACTGAAAGGGGACTGTGTCTGGGGCGTGGAACCCATTGAGTTCGTTATCAGTGAAGGCGCTGGACTGAGGCCAGGGGTTGACTGGGTGTATGCTGGTTGCTGTGGCATCTGCTGTTGTTGCTGCTGCTGCGCGTTCGGCATAGGGGCTGCCTGAGGGATGCTGTAAAGGGAGAGTATACTACTCTTGTCAACTCGTCCAGTTTGCTGTGGTGTGAGGTACTGCGATTGGGGTTGGAGGTTTTGCTGCTGCATCTGCGGCATTTGCTGTTGGGAGTAGGGGTTCGCCTGATTCGCCGTCGCAGGAATAGAGTCAAAAGGGTTATGCGAAGACGAGAACGGGCTTTGTTGCTGCTGTGGCTGCGGCTGTTGTGACTGAGGTTGTTGTGGCAAAGGACCAAAAGGCGACGAAGACGAGAACGGAGTTTGCTGTTGTTGCTGTGGTTGAGTTTGGTGCTGCAAAGGACCAAAAGGTGATGAGGAGAATGGGCTTTGCTGTTGCTGCTGAGATTGCTGCGGCTGTTGTTGCAAAGGCCCGAAAGGCGATGAAGATGCAAAGGGCGGTGCCGTACCCGCGTACTGAGGCTGGCTAGTTTGCGGTCGAGGCTGGAAAGGAGAGGATCCCAGAGAAGGTTGAGAATTCAACTGGGCCGAAGCAGAAGTATGCTGTGGCTGTAATTGACCGAAAAAGGGATTGCTTTGAGGCACGTTCTGTGCTTGGTTGGCATATGGGTTCGACATATTGCCCTGCTGCTGTTGCTGGGGAGCCGGTTGAAAGAAAGGATTATAGCTGCCATTCAAGGACTGAGTCGGAGCTGCGAATTGTGACTGAGATGGCATGGTCACTGGTGGAGTCATAGGTTGCTGAAAGAGCGCCTGGGCCTGGTTTTGCTGACTTGGATATCCGCCAGTCGAATGAGGGAACAGCGGCTGTGATACCTGGAGGTGCTGGAAGGAAATCTCGAGTGCAGACGTTGGCTGCGGATCAGGAGCATCGAACGGATTGTACGACTTAGTAACAGTCGACAGTCCACTGCTTGTCTGAGGCTTGGAATCAAGCTGGTCGAAGGGGTTCGTGGAGATCGCGGGCTTTGGGCTCGCGAGCGACTCGCCAAAATGAGCAGTAGTAGGCGTGCCTCTTTGAACAGGGGTTCGAGTACCAGAAGCAGGATTGCTATTCTCTCCCAGTCTCGCGAGCGATTCGATCGTCTTCTCGAGATTCCCACTCAGCCCCTTCAAAACAGTCGCGTTTCTCTTATCGTCAGGAAAGCCCATTTCCTTCAAGATGCTCAGCTTCTGTTCGAATGATGCGCTCAAATCACCGACACTCGCTCCAAACACCCGGGACTGCTTGTTTATCTGTACTGGGGGCGAGCGAGAACCATACGTATCGGATCGGGGAGAGGTTGGATTGGATGACCTTCCGGAGGACCGGGGCAAATGCGAGGCTGACGACACAGAACGAAGTCCGAATCCGAATATTTTACCAGTCTTAGGAGGTAACGGAGGAGGTGAACCCTCAGGAGACCGCGTGTAGCCGGAATCATGTCTGCTGGGGGGCTTTGGCTTCCCATCTTCCAGCGATCTCTGTTCGTATTTCTGGCGTATATACCGTTCCATCGCCGAGTCAGCCTCATCAATGTCGACCGGGATTGGTGGCTTGACATTTCTGGGGTTGTAGATCTTGTTTGAGATGGTGTTGCCATGCGCTTTCATATTCTTCCCCAATATTAGCTGGTGCACGCACGAGTCCGGGTTCGACAACTCACATCTACCTGCTCCGCCGTCCAGGAATCCATGGTCAAAGACTTGACCTTGGATATGTGGGTTCCCAGCTTCCGGTGAAGGGCTGCACAACGCATGCAGAGAAATATTCCCAACTATTCACCATTTTTGTAAGTATTTCGATCAACCTGTCACCGCTACAACTCGGATACGTGGAAAGGGGAAGTATGGCCTGCTTACATTCCAACTGGCCCATCCTAATTGAGAAAATGTGTGTTAGAACGAGATCCTGCTTCGTTTGACGCTCGATGACAACTCACCTGGATTATATGCCGAACAGTCTGCACACCTGTCATTTCCTGGGATCGATCTGATGAGATCCTGCAGGGCTCTTTCATTGCGCGCCTGCTGGCGCTTGCTCAGTCCTGCCACCATGGCTGCACTGGAACCGGGACTGTATGATAGTGTTTGTTGCAGAGGTCACGGACAGACTGGCGAGTCTGGACTCTTGTTTTTCTGAGAAATGTTTTGGGGCGGGGATTCCGGTTTCGGTGGCGATGGACGGGATGCAGCGCTCAGTCAATCACTTCCAGACGGGAACATTGGAGCATCCCACAGAACAAAAGATCCCCAGAGCCAACAGTGTCCCTCTGCGATGGAGGCGACGTGCCGTCAAGTCCAGGAGAATAATAAGTCAATGGTGTTTCGGAGATGGGAGTCGAACCCAGCCTACGGTGCTCTAGCTCCAGGGTCGGGCCTCTCCACTGGGTCACAGCCGAACCTTCCACCCTGGCGTTCCTGGAGAGACCAACAGTGCGACCTCCTCACAGTCACTACTACGAATACGCTACTACGGGCGGGGATCCTTTTGACGTCGTCCCGTCGATTCATTTGGCTGGTGGAGCAGCACTGACGAGGGAGATCAGGGACGATTCCCCAAAACAGCTTGGAAAAGGGGCAAACCCTGTCTGGCGGAAGCTGGCCAGATAGACCGTTGCTTAATGGCGTCCGCGTCCAAAATGCGGGATCGCACCAAAAATAGTTCGGTAGGAGACAACCGACAGCTTCAAATCAGATATTCTCTGTTGGAGCATGGCTATAGACTGATTATACCGACGAGATCAATCAGGAACACCTTCTTCCATCCATTCCTGTGGCTGCTGCCAAGTGAACGCCGTTCTACATGGCTCTGCGGCCATATCGTGGGCTGCCGAAACCCAAAGCTTCCAATGATAAGGATACTCTAAGGAGACAGCCACGAGGGTAGAGACCCACGCCAGGCTTGGTGATTCTGACAGATCAATCGAAGAACGCCATCCAGGCTTCCAGAGCCATGCTAGCGAGACCGGAGAAAAGCCAGCAGTAAGGTATTACTGCCGGCCTCCCAGCAGGATCCCTTGATGTATCTCAGCTTATCACCGTTAATCTCCTTCCTCCTGGCAGGCAGGTTTACTTGTAGTAGTGGTTGTATTTACAACATCCCTAATTCAGCACGGCGCTACGAGGTACAGGAGGCCTACTCATGACCATAACTAACTACCAGGTGGCATCTCATCAGATTCACACACGGTAATTAAATCCAAATGGTGTCCGAACAGCAGGTGACTCGCACCCGTCATGGCACTCGGATTCTTTCAGAAGAAAAAAACCCGGCACGGCGAGGGAGCCATTAAATGTCCGCAGTTCTTCTAGTACGCCAATATGACCTGCCATCCTGTAGGTGTAATCGTGCCAGAAAAGGCACGGCAGGAGCTGGAGGTTGATTATGCGTTCATTTTCATTTTTCATGAAGTGTGTGAAAAAGAAGAAAAGGAGAAGCAGACAGATTTTGCAGCTGGTAGAAAATCTGCCGCTTGGTGCCATCACGTGAGTCGGTAGCCGGATTTACCCTGCCCGTCCACAACGCGCCAAAAGCGAAAATATCTTCTCTGAACTTGACGGCTGCGATCTTTTGCTTCCTCTTTTATCACAGACGGTCAAACTCTCTCGTATTTGAGGAGGCCGAATCGTCACCCTCTGGGACATCATTTCTCGAGGCACACGAACTGGATCAGTGGACTGTTACAGATGAGTGACTGATCTGCTGCACCAATACGCCGGAATCGTTACCGCGTCGCGACTCATGCATGCTATGACAATGAGAGCAAGATATCGTTGAGTTGGCTAATGTGCCATAATCACTGGTTGCTCGACATGCTTTTTGATGCTGGAAGCTATGAGATCGCTCCCACGGCATCCTTTCTATCTCTACGGAGTTAGGCATCCAACTGGGATATTATGGGTTTGCTCAACAGGTAGGAGATGCCAGAATGCGAGATCTCTCGGGCGGAGTGAGATTGAAACAATCTGGCCAGCGTAGAAAGAAGGTTACGATGCAACAAACCACCATAGTCCGCTTCTGCAGCCTTTCAATGGCGTAGAGGCCTACTATTTTTATAAGTTCGTTCGAGTGGAAGATCAAACCCCATACGGTTTTTAGCAGGACCGCGTCTACTCCACCCTGCTGTTCGCGATTCTATCGAGCAGTAGGACTATTTATATGACGGACATTCTCTTCTGTAGAGATCAATATCTTGTGTGTTTCTGAACCAAAGGTAGTTGTTTATGCGTAAGACTTTTGAAGGGCACCAGTCATGGACTCATGGCCTTTCTGCGCATTAGCCGGAGAGAGCAATGATGACTAGATTTAAAGGCTTGTTCTTCAAATGTAATTACTACAGTGCTGTTCTGGCAATTGTTATTCAACCATCTGGGTATGGTGGCATAGGCACGAATAGCATAGAGCGCTTTGCCAGCAGTATATGGCTACGTCTGACAATAGCCATGGCGCCCTTGCGCCCTTGCAACTCTCTCTGCATGGACAGTCATCCAGTAGCCCTTCTCTCATAGCAAGACCAGGGCTGGTATCATCCGACACGAAAAGAATCGATGGGACCTGAACTGTCATACCATGAAGGGGGCATCATACGATGGACGACAAGCATTAGACAGCCAGTAAACAACCATTTAAGGATCGAAGCATTTGTCTTTCGGGAACTCTGTTCGAAAAGACTTAGCGAGGAGAAGCATCTCCGCGGTTGAATTTGATTAGTTTCTATGGCACGTCATATCCATCACAGCGGTAGTTATCCTACCTTGGATGACACCCGTAACTTAGACGATGCGCTCCCAAAAGACTCGTTCTAGTTAGTAATGATGGCCGATGATTCGCTTGTATTATTTCGCAACTCCATACCTATTCTCTCAAACGAAAACCTCGTCGAGCTGGTGTGTCAGAAAGACCGAGGATGCAGCTGAATAATCAGTGACGGTCTAGACGGCATGAGCGAGGACTGGATCACGATTGGACCCAGATGATTTCAAAGACGACCCGGGGGGAACCGACGTTCGTGCCGTCGCCGAGGGCACGTCGCCGACATGGATGGCACTTAGCGTCAGCATCGACGGATCTGATGCGGAGGGCCTGCAGGTCTCCCACGTAAAGACGCCATGTCGCAATTCCTGACGACGATTGTCTCTGCGTTCCACAGCGATAGATGACACTCAAGTCTCGACAACTAATGCTGGAAGTGTTTCTCTGTCGTCGTAGAGAGTGTCGCAACTCGTCGTGTTGGAGAAAAAAGGGCAGGTTTCGGTTGAGTGGCCAATGACAAGCTGCGAAGTGGGCCCGACCCGAGGAAGAATGCGGAGTGTGTGCTTAGTCAGGAGACGGCGTCCAGAGCTCACCAATCGTGGTGCAGTGATTGGTCAACCGATCCCCGGCATAGATGGCAGCGCCGATTACTGTGTTTGGGTCGTCGGGAACATCGCCTTCACTCGGCTTATCTTCGTGGTCTTCTCTCCGCCGTGTTTCTTTGCTTTTCTAGATCGTCTTCTCAGCTGCTGATTCTCCTTCTTCCTCTTCCTCTCTTTCGTTCGTCTGCTGTGCAAACCTACCCATTCCTTTGCAGGTGTGACCAGCTGCCCCCCCCCCCTCTATCACTCCACCCCTCGCGTACATACGATCTTCGAAAGACGCAAAATGGCTTCTGCTGCCCGAACCTTCTCGCGGGCGTTCGCTCGCTCCGCCGCCGTCAGACCTGCTGTGCGCAGCTCCCGGCTGGCCGTCCCTGCTCAGACCTTCCGTACCAACTTCCGTCGCGGTTATGCTTCTGAGGCTGGCTCAGGAAAGTCCTCCAACACTTTCCTCTGGGTCGGTCTCGCTGCCGCTGGTGGCGCGGGTGCATACTTCTACCTCAATGGCGCAGATGCCTCGGCCAAGAGCAGCAACTTCGTGCCCACCAAGGAGGACTACCAGAAGGTCTATAACGAGATCGCCAGCCGTCTGGATGTCGAGAACTATGACGATGGCAGCTACGGACCTGTAAGGATTGCCCGATAACAGAGTATCACGGAACGTAAATGCTGACTCTGCTGAAGGTTCTCGTTCGTCTGGCGTGGCACGCAAGCGGTACTTATGATAAGGAGACTGGCACTGGTGGTAGCAACGGTGCGACTATGCGGTTTGCGCCTGAGTCGGACCACGGTGCCAATGCTGGTCTGAAGTACGCCCGTGACTTCCTGGAACCCGTCAAGGGTATGCACCCGTCTATTCCTATAAACTGCGTCAGTTCTGTTCTAACTCGTAACTGCAGAGAAGTTCCCTTGGATCACCTACTCTGACCTGTGGACTCTTGGTGGAGCCGCCGCCATCCAGGAGCTGGGAGGCCCTGTCATTCCCTGGAGACCTGGCCGCCAGGACAAGGACGTCGCGGCCTGCACTCCTGATGGACGTCTCCCCGACGGAGACAAGGACCAGAAGCACATCCGTGCCATCTTCGGCCGCATGGGCTTCAATGACCAGGAGATGGTCGCTCTGATCGGTGCCCATGCTCTGGGCCGCTGCCACAGTGACCGCTCTGGATACGATGGTCCCTGGCAGTTCAGCCCCACTACCTTCAGCAACGAGTTCTTCAGACTTCTCTTTGACGAGAAGTGGCAGTGGAAGAAGGTGAGTCCAGGATCCTGTCCATGTTCTTGCGATCTCGGTTAATATGGAAACTGACTGTACCAGTGGAACGGCCCCGCCCAGTACACCGATAAATCCACCCAGTCTTTGATGATGCTTCCCACGGACATGGCCCTCGTCAAGGACAAGGAGTTCAAGAAGTACGCCGAGAAGTATGCCAAGGACAGCGATGCCTTCTTCAAGGACTTCTCCGACGCCTTTGTCAAGCTCCTCGAACTCGGTGTTCCCTTCACAAGCAAGGCTGAGGACCGATTTGTCTTCAAGACCTCGGACGCCGAGTAAAGCCGTGACGTATGTCGGATGGTGCATATGATCTGATTATGTCCTGACTAGATTCCCCATTTTCTTTTTTTCCGCGTGGTAGATTTTTCTGTCCATCGCTTGTAAGATTAGACTGCTATCAGATCGGATGTCTCTAATCTCCAGCTAGAGAGACCCGGCGTTCCCTGTTTTGGCTCGCATCTTGTTGGCTCTGGAATCCTGGCCATTGAGAATATTAGAAGACTAGATTTAGAGTCACATTCTAAATGAGACATCAGTTTGAGCACCACCTCTTGAGATTTCATGGAGATTGCGCGGTAAAATCGACGTGTGAACTGTAACTGCATAGTTCATGCAAGTCACTCTCCGTTCGCATACATGTCTTTGCGATGTCAATATCCATCGTAGATCCTAGGGATGTGATGATTGGGATGCCAGGGGCAATCGCATGTGTCTAAAGAGTAGTTTTGAGAGGTTGTCGAGAAGCAACGGACAGAAAAGTTGTTGTTGAATGTCGTCTGATGTGCGTCAGTGTACTAACTCCTTACGCTGGGCGATACCGGAGGGCCGGAATTCGCTCCGCACCGCGCCGCCGGTTGAGATACTTATCACCCCGCCTACGCAAAAAGAAAATCCACGTGCTATCGAACACCTGCCTTGAGAAAGGTCCAGAGACGCCGAATACCCTCGCGGGTTCACAGAGGCGTACTCTCAATCTTTGGTGCATCTATCATCCGAGAGAGATGTACTGACCTGTCTTTCCAACGAGGTGAAGCGGCGCAAGCCAGAAGAGATTTAAAAAAGACAAAGAAAATGATACCCAGCTCCGTCGAGCAAGATTTCTACGCCATACTCGGCCTGCCCTTCACAGGCGCCTCGACACCTTTCTCCAAGCAGCAGATAAAAGTCGCGTACCATCGCGCTTTGTTGAAATACCATCCCGACAAAGCCCCCGCTGCTGCAGGGTCCGTAGCGACCACGGCCTCTACGGATCGTTCCCGATCGGAGACGTATACGTATACAGTGGACGAGATCACGACCGCATATAAGACGCTCTCTGATCCGTTCCTTCGCACCGATTATGATCGCTCGCTACGACTGAGCCGGCTCAAGGCTGGGGAGAAACATGGGAATGCGGATGTCTTCCACACTGGGTTGGAGGTAGTCGATCTTGAAGACTTGGGGTATGAGGAGGTGGATGATAATAACGATGGGCATGAAGCCGATGGCGAAGGGTCATATTGGTATCGCAGTTGCAGGTGTGGTGACGAGAAGGGGTTTCTGGTCACGGAGCAGGATCTGGAGAGGGAGGCTGAACATGGAGAAATCATTATCGGGTGTCGAGGATGCAGCCTTTGGATGAAGATTCTGTTTGCAGTTGAGGCTGATGATGACAACGATGTTGAAGAAAAGGGAAACACATGAGTCTTGGGCAGGAACTGCTGATATCCTATCTTTTCGACCTTCCGGTCCGTCTAAGCGGACTCATCAGGAAGCTACCGCCACAGAGCGTCTTGTGTGATGAGTACATTATCTCGCAGCATGAGTGTGGCTCGTCCAGACACTGTTCTCTGTACGCGCAGGAAGGCCAGTGTGTGTGTCTTTCGAGTTAATCAACACTGGCCAGGGGCGGATGATCAAGTATGAGTTGCGCCAGTCAACTCTGCGACAGACACCAGTATTGGCCATACACAGTCGAGATGCTGTATAGAATCAGCCTATCTCGTATGAAATCAGTCCATCCGAGAACTGGCGTTTGGCTGGAGGAGCAGCAAACTCCTACAGGATCATCATTGTCCTCCAAGACTTTAGCTATTCTTGGCTGATGTGCTATGATATACTTTACCATATTTAGGATCTTTAAACTTCTTCGTTCTCTTCGTGTCAATAGGTTGTAGATGAGAATGGTGCGTGTGCATGTTGGGGATGGGCTGTCTTAGAAATCTATACCAAAGCCATACATGTTGAAAATATATATTATGTCTCAACGGAGCGATGGTAGCTTCAATAATCAGGGCAGAAAACCAGGCCAAGAGGAGAACCGCACTAGAAAGCCATAGAATCACCCATAGCTCATTCCAATCAACTGTTATGTTGCGCATTCCCAAGTTGCTGTCACTGCTTGAGCCTGACGTTGATGACATATCGTTGCTCCGGCGCGCTGCGCGGCCGATAACTTAGCTACTGCATCATCAACCAACCTCCGCCTAGCCCACGGAACCATCTCATCAACCTCCTCTTTTCTCGGGCTACAGCCGCGACATCAAGCATGTCGAGTCTCGTCCACATCTCCAGCAAGGAGCAATTTAGCTCCTTGCTTTCATCCTCTACGATCGTCGTCGCAGACTGTGAGTGCAGCGCAAGCGATCCATCCCCTCCTCCGTTTACCCCGCTACAACGGACCGGAGGAGGAGCATCTGTTACGAATACCCCCAGAACGACGTGGCTAACTAGTTCTTATTGATGCCTGTTAGTTTATGCAGATTGGTGCGGACCATGCAAGGCTATCGCGCCCATGTACGAGCAGCTGGCGAACCAGCTGTCTCGCCCGAACCGGATCACGTTCACCAAGGTCAATGTTGACGAGCAGCAAGACATCGCGAAGGCTTATGGGATCACTGCGTAAGTGCTATTATTATTCTTTTTGCCTCCGACGGTCCAGTCTACCTCTTTGGTGACGGTGGGATGCACGACAAGAGAAGGCAGATGTAACGTACACGATAGTGCTAACGGTTCAACGATGCGCAAACAGGATGCCAACCTTCATGATCTTCAAGAACGCTCGAACCGTCAGCACCGTCCGGGGTGCGGATCCCAAGAAGCTGTCTGAAGCCGTCCGTAAGCTCGCATCCGAAGCCAGCGCGACAGAACAAGGAGCAGGCGAAGGATTTGGTGAATCGAGCGGAGGATCTGGCAGCTGGCTGGGCGCTTCCGCCCCCAAGGGATATACAGACATTACGGACCAGGTCCAGATGAACGGAATCGAGCTGCTGAACTGCGACAGTGAGCTTGGCGCCCCGAAGGTGCTCTTCGACTCATCGAAGCCGTCGAGTCTCAACAGCGACAAGGGCAAGGGCAAGTCCGGGACATCTGCGGACTGGGTAGAGAGCGACACCGACGAGCAGCTGATGCTTTACATTCCCTTCCAGTCGTCGCTGAAGATTCACTCGCTGCATGTCACCTCACTGCCACCCAGTTCCGACGACGATGACGACGAGGTGCCGATGCGACCCAAGACTCTACGACTCTACACTAACCGTTCACATGTGCTGGGTTTCGAGGAAGCGGATGATATTCCGCCCGTGCAGACGGTGACCATCGAGCCCAATGAATGGGATCCCAAGACCGAAACCGCCAAAGTCGAGCTGCGCTTCGTCAAGTTCCAGAATGTCACGTCGCTGGTTATCTTCTTCGTTGATGGGGATGGCGACGGCGAGAAGATTCGCGTTGACAGGCTCAGGATTCTGGGCGAGTCTGGTGAGAAGAGGGATATGGGCAAGCTCGAGAAGATTGGAGACGAGCCAGGCGAATAAACGCGAGCAGGGGGCAAGTCAAAACAGTAGAGCTACGATAGACATCATGAACGCACAAAAATTTGCATTTCAATATCCATTTCCGCTTCATCTGATTTTTTTTTTCCCGTCTACGTTTGGAGTAATAACCATGTCGCAATGCTATCGTAGAAGCAAACGCAACAGCAATAGCAACGTCGGGGCTCTTGGTCGAAAGCTCGTCCACCAGCTAGGGCTGAGAGGGCCAACACGGCAAAACCTTCAAAGCGATTTTGAAATCAAAATGCGAAGCAGCAAAGCCTTCCCACATTACAGAAGGCAACAAATAAACCTGCACCGCTAAGCAAGATAGCAATACTAGGTAAATTATACGAGTTATAAGTGTCCGATCCCAAACCAAATGGCCACACCCTTGGAAGAAAAGAAGCAAGACGAGCAAAAGCTCATCCACCTCGAAGAAGGGCCAATAAAGTAGAACCGGCGTGCAATTCCATCGCTCTGTGACGCAACTGACACCTAAGACAACATCATGGGGGAGATAGATGTTTAGGCAACACGGGTGAAATTAATAGTTGCGTCGCCGCACGAGGAAAAGAAAAGAAAGAAAAAAGAGGAAAAAGATTCGCGGTCGCGGAGGGAATTTATACTGTTGAACAATTCTCTTTTTTCGCTTGGGTCCGGAGAATGGTGGAATTTACTGCTTTTGGCTTAGCGCTGGAAAAATTTCTGTGCAGGTTGTTTTTCGACCTTTCTCGGGTTCTTCTCTTCTTTTTTTTTTTTTTTTGATATATTATAAGGCTTGTGATGAGGGATGTGACCTCCTTTGGAGGGAGCATCTGTGTTTAAAACATGATAGGAAGAGAATG